>VZTD01001942.1:675660-944045 GCA_013397725.1 Rhagologus leucostigma
CGGGGGCAGCGCGGCGCCCTGTTCCCGGCAGGCCCCGCCTCCCCCCGCCCCGGTTGGTCCCGTCCGCTGTCGCACGTCGCCAAAAATGGTCATTTGCGTCGCACGACGCGAGCCGGGTTTCCTTGCCGCGGATGACGCGCAGCGAGAGGGATTCCCTGGCGCCTTAAAGGGACAGGCGCACCGCCGGCACAGGGGAGCGGGGGGTGGCTGTGGGGAAACAGAGCGCAGGTCTGGTCCCACAGGCCGGCCTGCCCCGCCACGGTGTCTCGGGGGGCGTTTGATTCAGCCCTCCTCCCTGCAGGAGGGTGGCCGGGACCAGGGTTGCCCCGGCGCTTGGTCCGTTTTTCACCGCATCAATAAAGCAAGCATTGGAGTCGTCTAGTTTTTATAGCACTGTTAAACTAGTTTTAATTTATTGTAATTTCTTTTATTTTTATTATTTTATATTTCTATTATTTTGTTCATTTTGTATTTTCGTGGTTATTACTTTTATAATTTTAATTTCTTTTCATTAACTACATTTTTCTTTTATTTACTAATATTGTGGGTTGTTTATTATTTTTTATTTTCTTTTAGATTTTTAAATCTTTTTTCCTATTTTTCATTTTTTATTATTTTTATTCTTATTCACATTTGATATCTATTCTTACTTTTATTTTCTTTTTTTTCCCCTTATTTTCTTTTATTTAATTTTTACATTTATTTTTATTTTTTAAGTGGACTCCTCCATTCTCCTAGGATCTGCAGAGCCACTCTAGATCTCCAAACCAGAGTACGTCACAGGAACATCAGGTGACAGCCCTGGGCTTCCCTGCAGTAGAAACTTGTGGGACAAGGACTGTAACAGCCCGCCTCGGGTGGCTCTGGCATTGCCAGGTCACTGACTGGCACAGGCTGGAAGGTGGCAGAAGCAGATAGAGCAGAGCCATCCACACAGAGAACGTGGGCTCTGAGGTGATCTGCAGCAAATACAGCAGTGATGCTACTTTACAGATTGTTTAAATGCCGCTCTTAGACACGAAATGTCTCGTTTCCACCCTCTGTGGAGGATTTGTCCAGCACTGGGCAAGTCCTTTTTGCTGGTAGGGAGGGAGAAGTCATCTAAGTTCAAGCTATAAAATTCCATTTAAGCTGTCTCACGGACAAAGTATTTTCCCACAGGAGCCCATCTGAAAGCAGTGGGCTTTCCTCTACTCACACTTTACTCCTTGGAAGGGAGAAGAAGCACCCCTCTCAACCCTGGAGCCTTCAGGGAACTCTGAAATGAAGCAGCCCATGAGGGCTAAGTCTTCAGAGCTCAGTTATATTTTAGCACTGAGCCAGGAATTTGGGACTAAAATTCCTGCCGATGCGGTTTAGTTTTCAGCACCTTCATTTTTCAGGCAATTGAAATTCTCCCTCCAAATTAGCTGGCCTATTTCAGGCAGCACCTGACTTTGGGGGAGGTGGGGAAAGGGCTGTAAAAATATTCCCATGTTTCCAACTCGCACTGCATTAGGAGTGAGGGGTGGGGAGGGGGAGAGGTGCTCTAGCAGGCACAGTGAGGCTGTGACGTGGTTTTCCCCTTGGGTGGCAGGTGATCTGCACATGCTGCTTTCTGCTGGAAAGAGAATTAGTTCAAGATGTGAGAGGAATCAGGCTGCAGTTGCCAAGAGATGAAGAGAGAAAGGGTAAAACAGGCGTCAAAATAAATAAACTTAACAAAAGCAGTGGCTGGTTTTTGGCTGGCCACCGCCCTTGGCTCTGCCTCCCTCTCAGGTGGAAGATGCTGCTGGCTCCGAGGCTTACCAGATGTTAGGAACCACTGCCATCACCTGAGGTCACCAGCCCTGGCTCTGGTCCTATTTCACATCAGGCTGGTGGGCTTGTAGAATCCAGTCTGCTGAGCAGCAAGAAATGCAAAAAAGTATTTGGTGTAGGGAAATAGTGATGGCCAGAAACAGGGAAGCAAGATGGGGGTGCTGGAGCACTAGTGGTGAGGCATTTTGCAAGAGGAAAAGAGGTGTTTTTCATCCCTCCCCCTAGAATTGTTTCTATACTTTTTCCTCAGCAGTTCATTAAACATAAACTACCTCCTCTCCTCATGTGTCAGTTCAAGCTCATTTCGAGCGTTGTTTTCAAACATTATTCCAATGTAATTTTGGCACATCTATCCTGTCCTGCCAAATTTGCATGAGACCTAGTCTGGGAACAGCTCGTTTGAAATGACATTCAAGGGCTGTTTTAATATTTGGCTGCAGTTAATGTGGATGCAATTAGTTGACACTTGTAAATCCTCAGGTTAAAAGCCCTGTAAGAAATGCAGGAAGCTGAACGCACACCTGAGGCCAAGCCCTCAGCTCCCGTAGCTTGATGAACCTCCCTGCCACAGCTGGACCGGCACCACCTTGCCCTGCGAAAGCTCCTGACCCACACCCCTCAGGTGTGATGCTGAGGCTCTACCGTGTATTTACACTGACTTCCCCGGAGTTCCTTCTGCCCTGGGAGCACAAAACCCTTCTGGCTGAGATGGGCTCACATGTACAGAAGGGATTGGTACGTCCCGTTGGGAAAAGCTATTCAGTCCGATTGAGTCTCCTCATTCCCATATCAGCCCTTTGTAATACTTCTTATTGTTTTGGGCCGAAGGAACTCAGGCTGGCCTGGCTCGCAGTGCCCCAGACACACGCATTTTTAATCCACGTCCAGACCAAGCTGCGTTGTGCAATAGGCTCCCTGCTTCCAAAAAACAAGAGATAACATGTACGTCTGCCTAGTCCATTCTTGCCTGAACCAAAGACAAATTAAGACCAGCCCAGGTTCCAGGGCAGGAGAGGATCATTGTAAGGCAAATGAGACCTTGGCTCCTCATGCTTCTCGATTTCGGCAGCAATTAGGAGGCTGAAACCCAGACCTGGGAATGCTTTTCACCGTGTTTTTACAGGAGCAGAGGATAAGGGCACTTCGCAGCAGCTTAGACTTGGCCCTCGGCAAGCACGTGGCAGAACCGGCCGTGAGCACCTCCTTCTCCAGCATCCCCAGCAGTGCCGGGCTGCACCAGCCACACCGTGCCACCTGCCTGAGGGCAAGATCATTGATTTTCAATTAAAAAAATATGCAGCCACGATTCCCTTTCTTCTTGCTCTTCTTCCAACCCTTAAGACATCTTCTGTGAAGAAGCCTCCAGTAATCACCTCAAATGTGCATTGCCACCAGCGTCAGAGAGCTCGGGCGTGCTGTGGCTGTTCCGGAGGTGGGGCAGGGAAGCTCCTGGACAGAGGGGTGGCTGCAGGAGAGGTGGGACTGCAGCTGCTGCACACTGGTGGGGTGTGGGGAGCTGCGGGACAGCCTAAGAAAGATCACACACCTCTTCTCTCCATGCGGTTCCTCATGTACTGTTCTAAAACTCACTCCCACCTCCCTGCAAATTGGTGCTTTCTCGGTCACCATTCATTATTTCACAAGTGACTCTTTTGCTTCCCAAGACCTTCTCCTCGAGCTCTCTGGAGAAGCAGTGTACACATATCCAGGGCTCTCCAGCCCTTCCTGACAATTCTGCTTTCATCTGTGCGTGCAGTCTGCTTTCATATTGTCTCTTTAAGTGCTAAGAGCAAGTGTTTTGATGTTAACTTCTGGGAACGAGCTCTTAAGCTACCACCTCACGCTTAATTACAGTTATTTATTAAGTACTCCAGCATATCCAAGGGAGAACGGAGGTTTTCTCCTTCAAAGGCCTTCTGGATGTGGTTCGTCAAATACTTTTTGCCAAGCACAGCGCTTTTCCTACCCATGTGCTCTTGGACCATGGAGCCCTCTCCCCTGCTGATAACCCCGTGGCATGGGGGCCGTGGGGTCTCCTTCCGGCAGCACAGCATATCTTTAGGGCAGGGAGTCACTCCCCTCAATTGTTCTCAGGTCACTGCAGCCACACTGTCCCTGTGTTCAAGCACGCAGCTGGCTCTGCCCCACATTCCCAGCAGGATGGGTGCTGCCATACTGTCCAGTTCAGGGTAAGGACACTAATGCTGCCACTCTTACTGCTGCCAGGTGATGTGGTGGGCACCATCTAACTCTTTTCCTGGTGCAAATAATAGCCCAGAACAGAGCCAGATGCCGCGATGCTCTTCCCCTTTCTGAAGCAGGGTCGGGTGATGCTGAGGCCTGGGATGCAGGCAGGGCAGCAGCAGGGCAGTCCCGCAGGAGGATGGGCACCGGCCACCCCGGCACTGCTTAGTCAGGCTGGCGGCACGGCCGTGGTGTGGCAGCAGCAGCCAGAGGTCCTGCTGGCTCCCACAGGGTCAGCTCTGCAGAGATCCCAGACACCGACAAGGCCAAATGCTACTTCAAAGCAGAAACGGCTTCAGCCCTCTTAAAAGGTTCCAGAACAAAGATCCTACCGACCCACTGAGCAGCAGCTGCAAGACGTGGATTGGGAACAAGGGCTTATTAGGAGTGATCACGACACACAGTTTATGGCATTTTGCTGGTGTAGGGAAGCAGAAAACAGCTTCAGGAGATCTCTGCTTAGGGATGAGCCCCAGAGTACGCGGGATGTGAGAGATGGGAACAGAGATCCCACGAGTCTAGTTCTAGACACCTCTTGGCACAAGCTGAACAGTCTTATCTTGATACTTGTGTTTGTTTGCCCAGCTCCAAACCTGTTTCAGCAGCATGAGAGCCTGCCTTGCCCCGCTCCTGCCTCCTGCAGAGACACCACCTCTGGTCCCAGAAGGCAAAGAGTCCAGCGAGGCTCATCCACTCTGCAGCCCAGGGACTTCCCCAAAAGATCCCAGGCAGTGCTGCCAGCACAGTCCCAGCAGGAGGTCTTTTAGGGGATGGGAGCCCTGCCCTGTGGAACTCAGACCTTGATCTTTCCCCATTGCCCTGACTGGTAAGAGACTTGAATATTTTCCTGCTGCATTTTGTCAAGAGGGCCTCAACAATTGCATTTTCTTGTGTCAGAGCAGTGGAAAGGACTTAAAAGCTGCCTTAGGAGTAGAAAACCCCAACCCTGCCAGCACCCCCACAGCTCAGCTGAACAGCTGCTGAGGACTTCTCACCTGAAGTGCCCATGCTCAGGTGCAAAGAGGGTCAGGCCACAGCCCTGCTGATGAAGGGCACCCAGCCCTGTGCAGTCGCAGCCTGGGATGATGGGACGGGCACCGGCGAGCTCCGGCCGGTATCCGTGCGCTGAGAGTTTCCGAGGTTATTCCCTGAAACACGTGGTGCAGGCCAAGTGGATCACCCAGCTGAGCTTATCAGACAGCTCATTGTTCCTGCCTGAGTGATTCAGCCCCACCAAAGTGCTCCCTGGCAGCACAGCACCGAGGAGGATGAGAAGGAGGAGGAGGAGGAGGAAGAGGAGGAGGAGGGAGGTGTGCAGTGCACACAGATAGTTCTCCTGATAGTGGGAGGCAGATAAGCACACGGGAGTTAATGGCTGAGCTCAGATCTAGTTGAGGCAGTTTGACCTTTCTGCTGGTTAAGCCTGCCTTCAGCTGACGTGACAGACTTTGACACAAGCACTCAGGGGAATGTGTGGCCAATAAGTGAGACTTACTTTCCCCACCAAGTAATATTGATTAGCGCAGTGCCCGCAGACACGGCTCGAGGCAGTGGTGGGGTTTCAGGGAGGGAGCGGAACAGACAGCTGAAACGCAAAGGTAAAGTGATTTGCTGACTGAACCTGTAAAGTGTCCTTTCTGTCTCCTACCATAGCGACCTGTGCGCCGCTGAAAACCTGGGAAGGAGGGAGAGGCTTTCCAGTCTGGGCAGCGGCACTGGAGCTGGCGGGTGTCCCTGCTTGGCCTGGCTCATCTCCATCCCGTAGGTGTCCGTGCAATCTAGTGCCTCCTTCCATCTTCCTGAGCCACTTCGTCCTCTGGCACCCCTGGAAAAGACACATCCGTTAGGAGCACTGATGATTTCTGAGAATTTGGGCATGTTAAACTGAAAATGGATCAAGGAACCATCTGAGCACCTGGGAGGGGCTTCCTCCTCTCCTGCCATCCAGGAGAGGCTCTGCTCCAGCAATCCGTCTGTAAAGGATGGCACAGGACTGTGACAGTGCATGCCACCAAACCCTAATGTGTGCAGCCTCCCTCTGTGAAGCAGTGGGGTGGCATTCCCATTTAGCTGAGGTCCCCAGCCCCTGCAGACCTGGAGATTCCAGCTGGCTACAGCGTTATAAGCCACTATGGAGCACGCAGTGGTGGGATTTCAGCTTCTTGCTGCCTCAGACATCTTGTTGGTGACATCACGAAGCTGAAACGTTGCTCACGCTGCAGAGAGAGGCTGCCTGGAGTCTGATAACACTCAAATACCAGCAATACTCGCCAGATTCTCTGGGACGTGAGGTGGAGACTGCTATTATGCAGTGTTACCTTAAAGTCCTAGTCTAAACACCTCCCATAATCAACTCCTCGCTTGCTCAGGAATACAGAGTGGGGTTTTTGAAAGCAGCAGAATGACCCAGAAGCCTGAGTTACAGTCTTTATCAAAAAACTCTAAGTTATTTTGAAACAGTGTGTGATATTACGTCAACACCAACACCGAGTCCAGGAAAACCTACCAAGTATTTTTAATGCTGGGCTAGCTTTTGGAGGACTACAAGGATGCTCCCACCCAGGATGTTATTGAATCTTTCCACCATGCCCTGCACTTTTCTTTCCTCTACATTTTCCCACTTGCTACTGTGTGCAGAAATACAAGGAAAAAGCAGGGTTTTTCCACCTGAGGTCTCAGAGCAGGACCAGGAGGTGCTTGCTCTGAACAAGTGCCCACCTATCATCCTTCTGGCTAAGATGTGATCCTGGGTTTGATCACTGGGGTCATGATAGAAATTCAGGAGTTCCTCAGGAGCTGGGACCTAGATGCAGGCTGGTCCCTGTGGGCGCATCCAGCCCTGGGGGCTGCAGAGCCCCGGAGGCGGAGGAGTCCTGCGCTCTGCTATTGTGCTGGCCTCTGTCAGATCATGCTGTGCTGGCGGTTTGCAAAGCTGTCTATTATCGGCACGTTAATAACCTTTCACAACGTTTAATTACTTGGAAAGGTAATCAGTCTTGCGGTAGTTCTTTAAAAAGCGTGCCCATTTCACTTGCTCTTGGCAGAGAACTCTGCTTTTTTGTCTTTCATTCTCGCAATAAATATGTTACAACTGATCCTGCTCCCAAAGGCAATACCTATTTGTAAAACAAAGAAGAAGATTGCTCCCTGGCTTTCTGGGTACCAGCCCTGCAGCGGGTGCCATGCCACAGATCTCTCCTACCAACACCACTGTGCACAGATTCAGGGACACTCCCCGCGTTTGGTTTTTTTAATGGATTCTCATTTTAAGGTGCCTGGTTTGACACTCACAACCAGGTACTCAGGGCCAAACTCTCCACTTCACTGCCAGAGCTGGCCCCGGTGTTGGCTGCGCATAAAATGTCAGCCGAGAAGCGAGGTGTAAGTGGCCAGGTCCCCTCCTGCTCAGTCGCTGCTGCCCTTCGGCCGCCAGCAGCAGCGCCGGCACAGGCTGCGACAAGCTGTGATGCCCGAGGCTGGGGCTGGGAGGAGGAAGCAGGAAGACCCAGCAGCTGCAGGAAAAGGACAGGCAGAGATCACCCAGGTGGGCGCAAGGGCCACCAGGCTCTCTCCAAGGACAGCTAACCATGACATTGTGAGGGTCAGGGGTCCAAGACCACCACCAGCCACATCTCTGCTGCATCCAGCACCCCAGAGAAGTGGTAGCTTGCTCTTCTTCCATGCCAGGATGCCACCACTCATGACAGGACGCAACTTACGCACATTGTCTTTGAGCTTGTGACCCTGTGCTGGAAACTGCAGCAACCGTGGAGGTTTGGTTCTCTCCTGGAGCCCACTGGCTGATAGCTGCATCCTCCTGAGGCAGCTTGGGACCACTGCAGAGGCACCATCAGGTTCCCCATGGCTGCCTCTTGCCAGCCTGGTGCAGCCCTGAGACCCAGCAACCGGCCGGGCAGTGGCTCTGCCTCGGCACAAACACCCTGTGGGACGTCTGTGGAGGGCACAGGCATGCACACACATGCATGTGCACACCTGCACGCACACCTGCACGCATGTGTGCCCACCTGTGAGCCCACGGGGACCTGGTGAGTGAGGACCTGCTCAGTCCGTGCCAGGGGCCGGTCCTGGGGAGGAGGCGCAGCACATCAGGCTCAGGCTCCCACCAGCCATGGCCACTGCCTGCAGGAGCGGAAAGTATTACACTAGATTGATTAAACTTGTCCTTTTCCACTGATGAACTCTGTCCTGTGAGCCAACATTTTCCACTTCAGACACGGGGGTACCCACTTGCGGGGAGAAAAGCAGTAAATGGTATCAGAAAGAAACATTATTCATGAGGGCAGCAAAAGCCTCTGGCATTTTCTTCCTTTCTCCTTAAGGACAAGCTTGTCAAAGGACTGAACAAAAAGCTCACAGGAGTTTTTAAAAAAGACTCTCTGTCTGCAAGTACCCCTATGGGGAGGCACCGGTGGAAGCCTGGTCCCAGCCTTGCAGCCCATCCATGCTGGTGTTTTTCTAATATTCTTGGAAGTCTTCACAGGTTTATTTTCTTTTTTTTTTTTTCCTTTTAAAAAGCGCAGCTTTTAAGAGCCCTAGGGCAGAAAGCTCTTGCTTGCTAAATCACAAGGTTTGCCACACTGAAATGCAGGGACGTGCCCACAAACGGGAACTGGCTGTCTTAGCTTTTGTTCTTGACTGTTTGCCAGAATCCTTAAAACAACAGGAGGAGGTTCAGCCACCTAAACATCCCTGCACTCGCTGGCTCAGGGAGCCTGCAAACACGGGCATTAGCGTATCAGACCCATGGATGTGTTTGCCAGCACCAGCAGCCACCACTGCCGGTGGCTGGGAGGCTGTGGGACAAGAAGGAGCAGGAACACCTGGCAGTGCCAGTGGTGTGTCCCTCCTGGCATGATGGTGGGATCCCGTGTCCTTGCAGTGCTTGGTGATTGCAGACAGGAGAAAAGTGTCAGGAAACACCATTCAGTGCTGTAATGTTAGAAATATGGTTATCCTAGATTTTGGAGCCAGGTGAGAGATGATCCCCGTGCTGCTCCACCAGAGACAAGAATTGGATTTGTATCGATGTAATGAATGGTCACATTTTTCCCCTCCCAGCTTGTTTGAAGAACAGTGATGGGAAGGGACAGCAATGGACCAAAACTCGTAGATCAGAAGAGATAATTAGCAAAATGCTACCCTTAAAGAACCAGAAAGCAACCTCTAGTGCAGCCAGTGGTGGTAAATGCTTCCTCAGCAAAGACCTAACCCATGCCATTCCAGAGCTGTATATTCTTACTTAACTTGGACAGCACACCTCAGTCCTCAGCTGCAGAGATACTGAGACTTCTATTTCAGTCACAGACTTGGAGAGACACCAGGTGCACACCTGAGACCTTGTCTACAGTCATTCCTCAGCCACCTCACTGTCATGCTAATGTTTATTTAGACTGGTGGGGGTGGAGATGACCTAGCAAGGGGTTGAGAAGCTCTCCTAAGGTCCATCCCTCAGCTGGGCTCTCAGCAGCCTCCTTGCTGACATTTGAGACTGGGAGACCCGGGGCAGCACTGCATCTGCCTCCAGGCTCAACCCCAAGGTGCTCAAGATCCTCCAATTCCTTTCTGCTGGCTCCAGTTTCCTTCTTGTGTGTCCCACTTCAGAGGGATTTAGGATTCCAACAAACTGCACTGTTCGCCTCAAATTCTGCAGGGCACAAACTCTACAGCAAGAGTCCTCCAGTCTTCACTTGATGCTCTCAGCACCAGCATTCCCTCAGGCTCTCCTCCCTAAGTCCATGCACACCTTTGAATCACTGAGGAACTCAGGAGCTCTGAATTGTCTTCTGCCTGAGGTTTGCACCCCTCCAAGGTCTCTCTTGGTAAATACATGGGATGCAGCTCAACTCACACAGCACCTGGACTTTTCCTCTGCTCTCCCTGACCATCTGCTCCTGAATTTTCACCACCCCCTGGCTCACCCAGCTGGGAGGCAGCACCCTCACTGCCAGCTCTGCCTCGACCCCACCACTTGGATGAAAGCCACTGAGCATGTGCGGGTGGGTGCCCACCTCTGGGCCATCTCCTTGAGTTTGCGGGTCCCACGAGGTGGGTGAACCAAACCTTCTTCCCTCACAGCGTCACGGCATTAGGTTATAAAGTTCAGCTTGTCAGTAAGTAAGCCAATCCCACCCACGACTTCTTTCCACATAATTATGGTTCACGGATATACCAGGAAAAAAGGAGAGCCCCTGCCGGAGATGCTGACGTCTTTTTCCTTTCAGGTTCAATGGCTGCTTTATTGTGGTTGGGTTTTCTTTCTCCCCGCCACTCGGTCTTTCTCTGACTGGAACTGTTCCCCTCCAAAAGCGTGGTGGCTTTTGCTGAAAAGCAATTCTACCGCTTCTGTAGCGAGGCAGTGCTCACGAATGGCACAGTGGTAGTTACGGGATGTGTGGTTTACCTCAAGACGTCACATCTCCTCCCCCTGGAGACATCAGAAGGGTTATTGCTCAAATTCAGCTTCGATTCTATAAAGGAAAAAGGCCCTGTGACTTTCACTACTACTTTTAATGTTCTAAGAAATCTTCACATTCCCTTCCCCAGGCTGCTTCAAAGGCCAAATAGCTGAGGCGCAAGATGCTGCCTTTTGGTAAACATAGGCATTCGAAGTGCGGTCTAAAATCCCATGAGTCAAACTGCACTATTTCCCACCCGGGGAAAGGAACGATTGATTTTGTTTGGGGATTTTTCCCAGGTGAAGGCTGGTCAGAAAGGAGGACTTTGAGTACCAGATTTGCAATTTATGTTCTCCAATACTTTTGGAGAGCAACAGGAGTGAAATACCTGGTGTGCCTTTTAGTGCCTCTTTCTGTGCTCAGCTGGAAGATGTCGCTGAGGACACATTGCTGAAGACATCCATGGTCTGTGCAGGAAAAGAAGGCACCATGCTCTGCCGTGGCAAACACCAGCCCAGCAAAAGCTGGGCTTGACAGGAAAGCTGTGAACCAAGAGGCAGGCAGGCTCGGTCGTGCTGGACACAGGCGGCGCAAGGCTGAGTTAGTGCACACTGAGAGAGCTGAGAAAGGAAACCAGCAACCAGCCTAAAGAAAGAATGACGCAGAAGGTAAACAACTGCCATCACCTGTGCAAACACAGCCACTCTCATCCCCCTCACAGAGGCAGTGGGGAATGGGGCAGTGTTGTCCAGCCAGCCTGCCGGCACTGCAGGGAAGAGTGCTGATGATGACATGGAGATGCACTGCAAACCAGGGAGCCCAGCTGCTGCCACTCACCCCAGATTTGGTCCTCTCCATGGCTGTGCTGGCAAGGACAGCTCCTCTTTTCTCACAAGTCATCCCCAGGCTTTAACAACTTTCCCCCTCTGCAGACCCTTGTTGAGCTGAACTAATAAAAGCACAATGCTGTGACTCCTCTGGGTGTGAGGTTTTGCCCATACAGCAGCTGATGTGCTTTCCATGAGCTGTTTCAGCCTTGTGTGAGCCACAGAGAGTGGGGTCTGCAGGCACCACTCCTGAGCGCTGCCCACCCAAAGCTGTGACGATGTGGGGAAGGGCAGGGGTTGCAAAGGGAAACTATGTCGTGGCCTTTTGCTCATCTCAGCTTTGAGAGTACAACTGTGGTGTCCGACCAAAACCATGACTGAGTTCCCCTTTGCTAAAATCATTTCTGATTTCCTGTGTGGTGCTCAAGGATAGGGTCCCCAAGGGAGGCACAGGTTTCCATTGTCATTATATAGAGACCCTACACCATGCCTGATGAATGCAGGGTTTACTCATGGGTGCCTTCCTCCCGTGTGCCTCACCACCCTGGGGCCTGCCCAGGAAACGCAGCTGGTTTCCTGCTGGCAGCTGGGCAGCACCTCCTTCGCTGAAGAGCTCAGCTTGTTCCCCTGCCTGTCACTCCAGCACGAGCCTCTTGGGCTTCTCTGGGAAGGTTCTCACCTGTGGATAAAAGTACTTGTCTAGGGCATGAGCTGTGACCCTCAAGTGTGGAGAGTAAGTGACCCGGCCTAGGACTGGCAGCAGGAACTGGACACCAATCTCCCCACCAGCTGGGATGTGGGATATACACGAGGGAGAGGAAAATGGTTACAACACAACCAGGTGGAAGATGCAACATGCATGTGTGCATTACAAGGACATTATCTCCTAAGAAGTATGAATAGGGAAGGAGTTTCTTCAACAAAGCTGCCCCAGTGAGGAAAGGCCAGGGGTGGGCACCTTCATACCCAGCACCCTGTCTCTGCTGGGGCTGGCAGGTTCCTGGCATGAGCTAATTAACTCTTCAATTGCTGAGGAAGCTCAGAGGACCTTAATTTGACAGTCACCATAAAAGCATTTTGTCTGTCAACAGACTCTTTCATCCAAGGATCTCAAAGTGCTTTACAAGTATTAATTAAGCTCACCAAAGTAAGTATGAATAATTATTGCCATTGAACAGCATGGAGAACTGAGGCCAGACTTGCCCAAGAGCAACTGTCAGGACCCAGGGACAGGCACGGAAGGAGGAATTCTCAGCTGCAGTTGCCAGACTGCAAACCCTCCTGCAGAGAACAGCCTCAGACTGCATACTGGCTGAGCCTGCTGGACTCTGCTCGAGGGTGTCCTCCCCTAGAAGATCACATTTGAAGAACAGGGGGAAAAAAATGCCATTTTCATTTTGGAATACAATGCAATCTGTGTCACAGCAAAAAATTTAGGCAAAAATGACATGAAAGTATAAACTCCCCGTATCAGTGTGTAAGCTTTCTGAGTAACAGAAAAGGAATGCTGTTTCTTTTATCCTGTATCCTGTAGCAATACCTTCTGCTGTTTTATGTGAGATTAGTAGTTTCTGAAAGTAATGCATAATAAATCAGGTGTTGAGGAATTAGAGACAGAATTTAAACACTATTTAAAACCTCAAATGATCAAACCTTCATTTATAAAAACATGCTTATTATTTCCCCTTCTTGTTATGAATCTCAGTGCTTGGAACACTTTCATTTTCCTATGCCTCCAACCACCCAGTATCAAGGAGTCTCAGGTCAGAGTTGCTTTGGTTCCAAGTTCAGGTATATTTTTAAGGTGGTAAAGATTCACTGTCATCATCTAGTCTGAACCCTTGCACAGCCCAACCCAGAGGAATTTAGCTGTTTACCTTGTAGATAGCCCAACTACTTACATCACATTATTTGGTTAATTTTCATGGACGTATGTGTAGCTGCTGAATGTCTCTCATGTTTCCCCACCTTCCAAACCTTGCTCCATGTTGCACGAAGAGGCTCCAATACTGGGCTTCTTGTTCGCAATTTCCTTACCTACAGGAATGTTGTGGGAATGAATATACAAATATTGTGAGATTTGAAGATATCAGAGCAATGGGGAGGGGAGTCATAAATATACCTCACGCAGATAATAGCGGCTATAAATTCTATTGCCTTGATCTGGCTTGGCACTGGCGCCCTGCAGAACTCCTTGCTGTGCTCGCTTCGCTCTCCGTGGCAGCTTCACTGTTTATTACTGATATAATTACAGCACTGTGACGTCTCCTGGACCGTTCTGGATAAAAACAGCCTTTTCACTTTGAAACAAGCACTTTACACAGCAGTGGCAGTTAAACTGAAGAATATCTGCACGAGGTGTGTGATGGTGGTAAACTGATGATTTGTTTTACGCCAGCACAACTTTCCTGTGCAATTGTCTTTTGGAGAGCTAATCGGCCTCTGAGTTCAAACTGAACCACCACAGCTGGGGCACTGTGCCATGAACACTGCCCAGAGCGAAGAAACCGAGTAGGTGACTCTTCTTCGTCACAGAGGATCCTCCTCATGGCTGTGCTGGAGGTGATGGGCACTTCTCCCCTCGTGGAGCAAAGCCAGGGGTGGTCTCCCAGAAGGGGAGCTGATGTGGGCACGTGGGGAGGAAACCCCCTTAGCACGGGGGTGGCACTATGCAGCTTCTGCTCCAGGCTTGCAGTCGGAGGAGTCCTTCCTCTTCCTCCCCAGTCAGAGGGCCCACGCCTTGTGGCTCTGCCAACCCCGGCCCCTGCCCCAGGCCCCCCCTGCCTGTCCAGTGGTGGATGTGCAGATGGTGGTGGGCCCACAGGAGCCTCCTCACCCACACGGCTTGGGGGCATGTTCCATTGCTGCCAAATCCCTGAGCAGCTTCAGATAAAATGGATGGGCGGGATGGTGGCACAGTTACTGACGACTTCATTAGGAAGGGAGAGACTCTTCTGTAGTTGTAGAAACCTCCTCACCCAAGCCATTGCAAACTGAGCTCAACTGAGTGTTTCGGATCAGTGTTGCCTGTTTCCAATTACATCTGAGCACATTTCTGCAGAGAAGAGCCAAGGTCTTGATTTATAGGCTTTTGGGCAAGAGAATGCAGTGTTTTTCATTATCTTTATCTCTAAATCTGCTCTTGTTACTTGTTGCTTACAACAAATTTGCGGAGTCTAATGCAAAAGTCTTTTGTTAAGGTTTCCTACACTCAGATGCTAAAATCCTTCATTAAAGCCCAGGCTAATTGCTTCTGCATCAGATAGACAGGCCCATCCATTTCACCTTGCTCATTGTGCCCTTGGGAAGGGAACACGCATTTTGGGCTGCAGAGGTGGGAGAGCTGGAGACACACCTGGGGCTGAGCCTGTGCAGCTCACCAGTGTTGCCCTCCCACTCAGCCCTGGCCACGGCCGGAGCCCGAGCACCTCACAGGCGCTGTGGACAGTGGGAGACGCAGCCAGCCTGCTCCTGCACCACTCGCTCTGCACCAGACATTCCTCTGGCTGGATTTTCTGCTGCATTGGCTTCCCACATATTTATCCTGACATCACATGGGCTGGGGCCCTTCCCGCCTCTGCCCAGCAGGAGTTGGCTATGTAAAAAAAAAATCACTTTTAGAAAACGATGTCTTCTGTGGAAGGAAAAGGCTCAAATGCAGCAAGAAAGAGTTTTATGAGCTTTGCTTCAATACTTGTTGTGCAACATCCTTATGGGATTTCATTATTTATGATTTTATCTATCTACAGTCTGTGCCTAATAGCTCGGAGGTGCTGTTGATTAATTTTTTCCAGGTCTTTGATGTACCGGCAATAACTTGTCCATGTTGTCCTGTGTCAGTAAAGTGGAAATTGCCATGCCACAGTCAAGGTATCATGAGGTGGCCAAAGCCAGAATAACTGCCTGTGTCCGCAGCAGGACCAAGGTTTACGGTTTCCCCCCGCCACGCTCTCCCTGCTGGCACTGACTGAAGGAGCTGTAATGAGTCAGCTCACTAAAACAGGAAAAAAAGAATCCAACCGAAAAATGCTGCTTTTTTTTTTGCTTCTTTAATTTTTTTTTTTCTGGGTTAGTGAGTTGAACTAACTCCATGTGACCAGGTATGCACTAGAGCCGGCAGGACGATGAAGGGAGCGATCAGGCAGCAAGGAGCAGCAGAAGGAGGAAGAGGAGGGAGAAGGGCAAGTGGGGGCAGGCTGTAAGATCATCTTTTGATACCACACCCTACGTATGGACACTGTCAGTCTAATTCCTACTGTACTGGTTCCATCCTTGATGTTGTAATCTGTTTCTGTGAATCTCTTCAATTAGGTAGTGATTTACTGGTTAGTGGGGTGGGTTTGGACATCCTCCAGTAACAGACACGAAATCCCTTACCATGCTGAGCTCTGTCCTATTGCCGGCGATGCAAAGGCATAAAACTTTTTCTCCAGGAAATGATTCTTTTTCAAAATGATTATAAGATTATATGACTAGACTATCGTGTGATGTAAACCTGTCTGTTTCCAAAAGCTTTGGTATAGTTACACCACTTCCAAAAGGATTTGCTTCAAAATTTTTAGCTGTCCCAGCACATTAGTTGCTGGTTAACTGGAGGTCTTCCTGAAAAGAGTGCATTTATCAGCATAAATGGACCTGTTTCTTCCCTTACGTAGAAGTTTTCAGTCAGCCCAACTTAAAGTGTTTGCCAGTTCAAAATTTATTATTTCTTGTCATCACTTCTCTTATAGTCATCACCTCTCTGGTGTTAGTCCAATTCTGTGGATTTGTCAATCACCACCACAAAGAAACCCAGAGCCAAAATAAACCTGGCACCACTTTATTTCTGTATTACAAATGTACTGGCACAAACCTTGTCCACAGAATCTCCTATTTCAGCAAAGTGCTTGAAACCTCATTGACTTCAATTAGTAAGTTAAGCAAGTGCTTAGATGCTGTATTTGAACTGGGGCCTGAAGACCATACCTTGGCCAACTGGATCTGTTGTCTTTTTCTTTTTTTAAGTTATGCTTTTAGAGGAATTTCCACATTTCAGTTCAGCCAAAACATCAAAAATTTGGATGAGATTAAGGAGAGCTGAAAGTTGATCCTATGTTGTCTTCTGGCATCATTCACTTACAAACTATTTGTAGTCAGTTAAGCATTAAGCATTCAAGGAGAGTGAATGAAAAAGTGAGATGTCTTCAAGGTTATGGGCTCAAAACTTGGGAGGGGGGAAAAAGGAGGTCTTGCTCAGCAAAATGACACAAGGAATGGATTTACTGATGTATCAGAAAAATGTGGACCACTACGAATAGGCTTTATTTCATAGTAGCTGATGGTGTCTGGCAATTCTACACTACACACTGCTCCTGTTCTCCCTGCATGCAATTACATGGGCATATCAGTGTAATGCATGGTTATTACAAAATAACCACAACGTGCTAGGAAGAACATTTCATGCTTCTCAGTTGGACAAGGCTCATCTGGTCTTAATTTTTTTTTTAAGGAATATCTTCTATTTTAAGATTTTCCCCATTTAGCCAATGGAATCTATGTTAATTTGACCTCTATGAAATCAATTTTTTTCCATTATTCTCTCTGGTGATCAAAGAGCTCTGGGGCAGCTCCCTGAGAGGCCGGAATACCTTGCTGCTGGAACAGGCCAGCTGAGCAGCAGCATGCAAGTTCTCCCCCACCTTCCTGCTGTTGGGAAAGAGGTCTCCAGTCCGGCCACTCGCCCTCAGCCCCAGACCCATGTGCTTTCTTTGCCCAAACCTCTCTCCCAGGCATCCTTGTGCTGCCCACCGGGAGGTTTTGTAGGAGGTAGAACTATTGGGCACTGCCCCTTTTCCTGCTGGGTTTGGGCACCTTGCTTGGAGCTGAAGGGGAATCCCCAGAAGCTCTGCTGGCATGGTGGCTCCTCTCAGCCACATGAGAGTTGTGGTGGCAGCTTCTTTGCTTCCTTGTTTCTGACAAGACTGGCGGGGACTGGTGCCTCCTGCAGGGCCCATTGCTGCAGGTGACCGGGAGATGGGCGCTGAGCACACCTGGCATCAGCTGGAGCCTCCCAAGGGGCAGGTAAAGAAGTGTCCTGGCCCTGGGTGGTGCCAGCCAAGGTGGGTGATGCCTGCATGGTTGACAGCGAGCTCCAGGGGAAACCCTGCCTATTCCCAACCAGCATCTAGAGACTTCCAGCTCTTAGCAACAGTCTAAGGGACTGAAATCTCGCACCCGGTGACTCGGGGCATGGCCATGCAGGTGATGGAGTGGGGTGAAGAGCCCCGAGTCTCTTGGGAAGGGGCACTACATTCAGCCTTGTGCCATTCCTACGCTGCCCTCCTGGGCCCGTCCTGGCACTGGGCTGTGGAACGGGATGTGCCAGCTCAGGCACAGGCTAGGTGGCTGCGGAGACAGAGCAAGGGCAGCAGGAGCCTCTGCACTGCCCTTCCTGGCTCATCTGCTCCCAGTGGGACGTGGCAGGAAAGACTCAGGTTGAAGACAGAGCCATTTCCTAATCTCACAGTGAGACTGGACACGGCTTCCCCCTGCCCCAGAAAAGGTTGGGAGCAGTGCTGCTGGCTGCAGCACGGCTGGGCCTGGCTCCTGTCCTGCCACAGAGCACCCTGGACAAATCACTTTCTGCCTCAGTCCCTTGTTTGGAAAATGGACACAAATACTTCACAAGGGTGTTGTGAAACCTAATTAATTAATTAATACCTGTACTGCACTTTGATGTCCTCACATGAAAAGTCCTATATAACTACAAAGCATTTTTAAAGTTATAAAGCAAGAACTTCTTGCTGTCTTGCCTTGGCAAAGAGGCTGATTAGATGTTATCAGTTCTGCTGCTCACATGCACAGAAACTGCTGCAGTGGGGTTTGGATCCTGGTTTGTTTTTGAAGAGTCACATAGTAAAATGATGGGAAGAGTTAATTTGGCAGTCTGTTCCCTGTGACTTCAGGGAGTGGCTAGAACTGGCTTTATATTTTCTGTCAACAAAATAAGCTAAATAGGCCTAGAAGAAAAAAAAAAAAAGCCACACAAAAAACCAAACCCTGACCTATCTGTGCATACAGGTGTGTCCCGATCACACCTGCAGTAACTGGACCAAAAGGCTTTCTAGCCCAAGCCTGAGAAAAAAGCTGTACCACAGGAGCACCTAATCCTGCATTTAAACAACTGCATACTGCTCCCATTTCATGGAAGGCAAGTGGCTCCCAAGTAAGAGTCTGTTTGGGCCAAATCTCATTGCCTATTTCTGTCTGTTCTGCTGTTAAGACTGTCCCTTTTGCAGTTTTACTACTTAAGTGATGAAGACCCATCCTGGGCAGTTGGGACTGACGAGCCCTGATTGTGCCTTCATCATGAAATGCGTGGTGCTGTGATGCCAGAAGGCACCATTGCAGAGCCTGTGCTTTAATCTGCACTCAACTGATAAGCAATGTTAAGAAGCTGCACTCTGTGGTCCTTCCTTTAGAGAGCTCAGTTATGCCTGTGTGCCGTGGAGGGACGAAAGTGCAGCTTTAAATGTTAAAATTCCCAACAGACCTGTCCTGCACTGCATTTAAAGGTGCACTAATAAGTTAATGACAAAATACAAACGCCTTGACTCCTGCAATTTAGAAAACTGGAGCCAAAGGAGTCTTAATAATCCTGTTTTTCTTTCCCAATTAACACTGTTTACTTTCTGCATTTCCTTGACCTTGCTGAAGAGCAATCCTGCACAATTCCACGTACTCGCCTCCACCTTCAGCCCTTGCAGCACAAACACAATACCCAGCAGTGCCGTTCCAGGGCCACAGCAGCACACTGCCAACCAGCTTCTGCTCCCTACCTCTCTGGCTGCCAGCACCCACTTTCTCTCCCTTCCCTGAAACCTAAAACTGGCTGTACACCTGGACGGTGTCATTTGCTAAGATGAACAGGTAAATACACACATGAAGTACATTGCAAAGGGCTTGGGCTCCTTGTTTGCTGTAATTTCCAAAGGCTGCCCCAAAGCTTGGGGATGCTCAGAGCTGCCTGCAAGCAATAAGCAATTGCTCACAGGCACTTTTTTGTCTTTTTTTTAAATTTTATTTTTATTTTAATGACAGCTTTTCCCTGTGCTCATCTGGACAGCTTTTGGAAGACAGCAGGATTCTGTGTGTGCCACTGCATCTGGCAGCACGGTGCCTGAGCCACATGCTCCCAGCCTGTCCTGCCCAGTGGAGTGAGAGGGGAGGGAGACAAAGTCCAGCTCAGGTGCAAACAGCTGGAGGCAGGAATATGCACAATAGGAGGAAACTGGGTACATCGCCTTTGCAAAACCAAATAAACAACACTTTCAGAAATTAAAAAAACCCAGCCACCTCCCAAACCAGCTTGGACAAAATCCTTTCCTTCCCCCAGCAACAGAGGGATGCAGAGGCTGAAATGTTTTCACACTGAAAGCATGGCATCGTTTGTGAGCTTTTTCTACAGTCTACAAATAAACAAAACCCAGGGAGTGTTTTGCATTCAATAGTTAATCACAGTTGGCTGAGTGTTTTTATTTTTCTTCACTGTAAAGGCATTCTTGGTCCGCCTACCAAACAGCTTGTTTTGACTGAGAGATTTAATCTTGAGTGGCAGGACAAGGTGCAAAGACAAACCTGAAAACAATTCTTATTTTTCTATAGCAAGATGTCAGTATGTAAAAGCTAACCACCCCGCAAACAGGCCCCTCAGGTTGGCATGCACAGCACTTCTTGCCACAATTGCCAGTCGGCCTGGATACCCTGGCCCTCAAAGCAGCTAATTTCACTCGGTTTTAACTCTTACCTGTTTGTGAACTGCTCTTTAAGTGGTCTCAACAACCAGAATTCAATGCAGGTTGGACCAGTTTCCAGCCCCAGCTCCTCCCTGAAGAAGCATCTTGTTTGTATACAGGGAGCACTGTCTCGAGAGGCCCAGCCTACTTTCAAATCCAAACACAGTTTTTCTTCAAAGCAACATCAAGGTACCTTTCATAAAAATGAAAGGATGATGCAATACATACATAGTGCATCAACAAGTACTCGAGCTGCTCTGCTCAGAATTAGCTTAGGCAGTTACTTACGAGCACTGTGTTGTACAAACATCAGCCACATTTTTGCAGCCATGCCTACTAACACAAGTGAATAACTGAAAAATTACTGAATTCATTTAAATTTTATGGTTTTGCACTTTTGAGATCTAAAAATGGTTAGAAACAATAAACTTATGAAATCTCACCACTTACGCTCTTCATTTTGTTTCCAAGTGCTATTGCCTCTGAATAATCTTTAAAGGAGATAGTATCAGTTTGTGCTTAGATTTGTATCACAGGCATTAAAAAATTAATAAAACCATGTCCAAGTTGCCTGAAAGGCTTGTCTTCAGGTCATTTAGTCCCATATTTTGCTTGAAGCAGGACTATCTCTACTTGCTGGATAGGACCACCATGGCTTTGCCTACTCCTGGCTCACCAATCTCGAGGGAGATGCCCCAACCTCTGGGGGGCACCGCTTCCACTGCGGGACTGCCTGTTCTTGTGGAAATGCTCTCTGCTGCGAGCTTGGTAGCCTGGAGATTTGTGGATTTGATGGTGTCACTTCTCGAGGCAGAATTTTTGGTAACTCTTCCCCATAAACACAATCCAACAGAGCTGGCAGAAAGCAGTCATGAAACTCCCTGCAAATTCATTTCATCAGCTTCTCACAAATTCCCTAATCCTGTGCATGTAACACCAGACACAGGGAGCTACTGATGTTTCTTTAAGGTATATGCTTTAAAATCAGTACAAGGTCTTAGCAAAGATGGGGGTCTATACAAAGTGGTGCTGGTAACCTCCATCATCCTCAAAGTGTTTGCCCTGAATTAGCTTCCCTGCTTCTTGAGCCTGCCCCAAAGTATCTCAGGAACAGAGAACATAAATAACACTTCCCACAGTATATTTAATGTGGGGACCCTTTCATCATCATCACAGTGCTGAATACATGGCTCATTTCTGAAAAGAGCCAAGACCCATGATCCATTTCTAAAGCACCACAATAAAAATAATGCCCAATTCAACAAAATGGCCATGACAAATGCAGAAGAAATACTCCTGCCATCCACAAGCATGACAAACCAAGCGATTACATTATTTTTGAATCTCTCTTATAAAGTACTCCAGCAATGGATAATGCCAGCGACAGGCAATCGGATTTGCCCGACCAATGTTCTGACAGATACCACCTCCTCTTCAAACCAGGCGCCTCTGAGTGTTCTTTCCAGCCTTGCTTTGAAAAGCCTTTTCCTCACAAGCAGGCATGTACCCAGCTTTGTATGAGCAATCCAGGTCGTTGCTGAACACCCATCCACTGGAGGAGAGGAAAGCAGGATCAAGTTGCGGGGGTTTTTCGTGCAACCTGCCCATAATTAGCCCCAAGCGGCAGCTGAGTCACTCCCAAGAGTCCCGGGTGCTATTAGGACCAGACACGCCACGGCCCAGTGTATAATTATATACCAGCCACCACTGTGCGGAAACGGCTCCATTTACTATCTGACCCCATTAGACAGAAGCTGTCATTTCTTCTTGGCTGCCAGGGCTGTGGGTGCTCTGAGCAAGATGAGCCAAATTCTCACAGTCCAAACTCATTCACCCAAACTCACCTCCTCCTTGCTGAAACCAGCAGATGCCGTCCTCTTTCCTGGTTCACTTGTGAGCTGCCCGAGAGCTCCCCTATGGTCAAGAGGCAAACGGGTGTGTTGAGACACAGCAACTACTGGATACAAGGGACAGGGAGATGAGCAAAGTCTAGGAAACACAGCATGCCAGTAGTGTCTATTTCATCAGAGAGCAGGCTCAGTTGGCCAAAATACACAAGAAATCACCCCTAGCTGGCAGGGCTGTACTTGAGTTGCAGCTGGATTTTGCAGCTGCCTTTTCCTATCAAGGCATTAAGAGGAAATGCCTGGCTTCAGCAGCATCAGTAAGGTGGCATTCCCCCCGGCACAGCTCCTGTGTTGGGCACAAAAATGAACCTAGTCTCATCTGATGAGCAACCAAAGCCCATTACCTCCTGCAGCTGGGATCTCACAGCCTACACAGAGCGCCTGAGCCAGCAGAGGCCCTTTTGCTGGTCCTCTGAGGAAAAGCAAGAAGCGGGTCTGGGTTTTTGTCACCCCAGGTTGCCAGCCTGTCACACCAAGTTCAAGTGAGGTTTGCTGGGAGGGGTGTGCAACGCTTGAGCTGCTGCTGACGCTGCAGTTAGAGAAGAAACACACGGCTCCAATGTCGAGTTGCTACTCTCGCACCAGTGCTACCTCCCCTTCGAGAGACACAAATAACCTCGATGGCTCTGGGTTTTAAACTAGTACTGAAAAAATTTTGCTGAAAGGGACAGTGGAATAAGGGAAACAGGATGTCAAATTAGGATCAGCTTGAACCATTTCAAATAAACAACGAGGAAATAAAATGTACCCTGATTGCTGGCAGGCTTGAAGGCTTACAAAGTACTCGCCCCACCCAAATCAAGGGCTTGAAATGGAGCAGCAGTGGAACAGAAACCCCTGACAGTGTAAGATTTGCTGTTCCCTGGTACTGCTTTGCCATCCTCAGGGACAGAAAAAGCATCATTAGGGTTTAACTAGAGTAGGATGAAAACATGGAGTACTCCAAGGATCAATTTTCACTGTGGGCAGCTGCAGCACGAGGCACTAATTCTTCACCCTTTCTGGTGACAGGAGAAACATGGGGAGCTGTAGACACAAATAACGTTAGACTTGTAGTGTGTATTTTGCAATTAAATGCTTGCTCTACTTCCTGTTGTTTAAAACTGCATTTATTCTTTAGCACTGCAAGAAAAACCTCCTGTATTTTGTACTGGGGGCACATTTAAAGGCCCATATATTGTAGACTCAGCAAGTGGCAGGGCAGCTGCCATACCTTGCTTCCTTTCTGATTTCTTCATGATTTAAGGCCTATTTTCAGCAGCTGATACTGGTTTCCTCCCTTGCCTTTTTGTTTCGTAACTACCACTTTAACAAAATGGTGTTTGTGCAGTGCCTTGGAACCAAGAACTGAGCTTTTTAACATCAGACAGGGAATAGAATAAGAAAAGCAGGACTAAAATCACCTACATGCCATGGTCTTTCAAGGCACATCCTTAGAAAAACATGGCAGAACCCCTGAGTTCTTGCAAAATAATACTTAGACTGCCAGATTCTTATTTCCTACATAGCTAAAATTACTTGCATGTTCTGATATTTGTGTTTACCTTCCCCCAGAACAAAGTTTGAAATTATTCTCTGAATCTACAGAAATCAGTAAATTAAAATATTACAAAATCCATGCACTGTTTCTAGACATTTTTCAGACTTTTACTGGCTTTCCCTGTAGGGGGAAACCCTATTGATATAAAGTATAAACAAGAAAAAATAGTGCCTGATCAATACTTTATCTAGGCTTCCTTCAGGAAAGGACAATTCACTTTGCCCCTACTAATTTGCTAACATGGAAATTAAATGAAGATTTGGTTAAAAAAAATGTACCCAGTGCTATCAGCACAGTTATCCTCTCTGCTCTGGTAACAGCCTTTCCTCAGAATTCTTCTGTTGTGGAGAACACACTTGGCTTAGTAAATAAAAAACAGCTTCTACTTATATTTACAGCAAATAATTCTACATTTAACGTAGGCTCACAAGACTTTGGCATACACCTTGTTGCCTTATTAAAAGAAAGAACTCAAGTTTGCCAAAAAAAGCAGTAACTAGTGAGGATGAAGCAAAATTGTCCCAGCAGAGGACAGACACCTGAAAATAAAAACTGAAAAGGACATGACTTAAGGGATTTTCAGTAACATTTAAGAAGTAACTTTTAGGTGTAATGAGCATTACAATACATCAATTACAGAGACACCAGCAATTTAAGGGAAGAATGTTCACTGGCACTTCAGTTTGGTCACAGACTTCATTTGCTTCACAGGGCAAGGAACAGGACCCCATAATTAACAATCATGGTCATAAGTTGCGTCCAAAGCTTGCTACCTCCTTGCAGCACATCTTTCTCACAAAGCTAGAAAGGTGAGAAACTCAGGTTCTCCACTGACAAAGGACTCGTCCCTTCATCTCCACGTATCACTGCTGCACAGACACGGTGCTAGAAACGTATTTCAGACCTGCACTGGTGACCCTTGTGCTGCTACAGGTTTCTATTGCCTGCTGCTTCTCTGGTCAAGGGTACAGACAAAGAAGGATGTCTAGGCTGCAGTCCCTACTCATCACTTAAACAGGTTTCTGAGCTCTGCTAAACCCCAAGCCTTGTACTGGGGGCACTGCTCAATGGAGAGTACTCAAGATTTAATCCTCTCTTTCCTAGGTAAGAAGGCTCTGTGTAAAACCACCTGAAGTGAGACTTAAAGTACTGCACTTCATGGCTCAATCACATCCACCGACTGCGTCACCAAAGATGCTCACTGCTGTAGGCTCCAGACAGGATGAGAGAAAGGGAATATACAGAGAAACATCCCTAGGCAGGGTTTAACAATGCACAGGCGATCTGTGCTAGCTCAAAACCTGACTCAAGTCTACTCTCTGTATGAATGGGAGGATGTTCAAGGACAGTGACAATACCAAAACGTGCAGATTCAGCAAATGAAAAGTGCCAATCAACAAAGCAGTGGCCAGGACAATGGAAAGATCAATGAAGGCCAAACCATGTATGGTATAGTTAACTTTTATTTATTCTTCCATCTGTTTGTCCAGTCTTTCCAGCAAGTTCACAAGAAGTCTGACTTTGAATCCATAAGATTCGGTACTACTTCTAGCACAGTGTATTATGTATGCGGATTAATGAAGGCTTGACTCTAAGTTTGTGATTTAAGGACCTTTGGAAAACCGTGCATTAGCAGGGCTTAGTAACTCAGGACTTACTTCATTCTTTCTGTCAAAACCAGGACAGAATAGAGTTTAGGGTTTTTGATACATTTGCAACATTGCTATTTTTCTCCTACGTTTTGTAGTTCTCATAAGCCAAGGAAAATAGCCTAGCTCTGACTGCTCCCCTCAACTGCATATATCACATAATAGGGAAGGAAGCTGAGAGTCTCAGTGCCGTTAAACTGGCCACAATGGAAATTATAATAAAACAGGAGATAACAGAAATATCTACAACTCATTAGATCCCAGCTTTCGTGGCTAACTCAAATGCCTTCAATGGACACTTGGTTTGATATAAAATTGTTCAAACTAACTCTCTCTTCTGGTATAGTATTTATATGGCAATTCTTCTGGAGAGAAGCTTTCACTCATTTCAGTGTCTCTCCTCTCAATACCCCATTTGGAGAGCTAAGACCCAGTATTTCTGAGAACTAATAGAAAGGGATCCATAAAATACCATGTAGGTCAAAGAGTGCAGGGTGGCCTTGAAATAAAGAAAATGTTCATTAAGTGTAACAAAATCACCTTTTCTTCTAATCTAAAAATTGACAGGCTTATCTTAAACACAAAGAGTACAGTTTTTCATCTTTTCTATCTTTTTTCTTCCAAAATACTACCAATTGTAGCACGACGTTAAAATTAGACTGAAACTACTGATTTGTTTCTATGCACGTTAGTGAAAAGTTGGTGAAACTATTGAATTCAACACAATTAATTGCATATTGTCAATGTCAGGATCTATCCCTTTTACTTTTCCTTGCTTTAACTGTCCTAACATTTAGGCTTTTTGTACCCTCAAAATATTCTCTTACATGGCTTCTAAAACTCTTTAATAATAAAGTGGTTCATTGTCCAAAATGACTAGGACTGAGGTGAAGGATGCATTTTTGGTTGAAAACAAATCTAAATTCTGAAGAGTGGACCTCTTTTCAAACTACTGTGCAATTGCTAGCCTTTGAATCATGGTAACTTCTGAAAAGATAAGAAAAAAAATACTGGTGCCACTTGGGCAATCAGGTATATAAAGCACACACTGTGTTCATGGGGCAATCACTACAACAGTGAATCCAAGACAAAGTTATAAAATGTCAGATTCCAGGAATGTACTGATGCAACTTAAGGGTTTGGTTTATATCTTTTGAAGATGGCTAGAGATTGTTTCTATCAGATTTTGAACACTATGAGAACAAATGTTTTCCATTAGCCACCCTCCTTCTCCCACCCCATTCACAAGGTTGGCTTACTCTTGAATATGTGTCTGTGGCTTTAGCTTTTACCTGAAGAAATGTAGACGTGAGATTATCCTAGTATACAAAACAATATTTTGTTCTTAGTCACTTGACGTTGTTCAGTTATGATTTTGCTATTCACATAAAACCATTACCTTCTACATCTGCTCTAAGCATGCAGAAGCCTCATGCAATGTCTCCACAGAGGGAATTCAGGCTCAGACCTTTGAAACTGTTGACAGCCCTCAGATAATGCCCTGAGAGTCACAAAGGGATGGGTCACAGGACAGAATATGCCTCCTCTGCAGACTTAAAATAAAGCTTCTGATTTTGTTTGCAACTTAACTTTCAGCTGAGAACTTCAGTATTAAACATAAACTCAATTTTGCCCACAAACTAGCTACAAATACCTGTAGTTTCTAGAGGCGAATTATTTGCATAATTCTTAATTATTAAGCTTCACTACTCAAAACCCATCTGTATTTCCTAGGTGAATATAAACCCTGAAAAGCACTATTTTTCATGTGAAATAACAAGTTGTAGAAAGGGTAGGAGAATACTGCTAATCAAGTAGTTTGATGAGATTTCCTTGCATGTGGTGCTGTAGTGAATAATTTATAATTAAATGTTTTCCAGTTCCACTGTATCATCTGCACACTACTCATTTAGTTCCTTGTATTTAGCAGAAGTAGGGCACATTTTCCAGATACCATTTATAAGCAACATACTCTGTTAATTTTATTCCTTACTGGAAAGTACCTTGGTCTATTCACAAATTAATTGGGGAAGTGACATCGTGACCATTAGTCCCAACTGGTGCGCCTGACACAAGCAGGAAAGAAAGGATGAATAGCTGGGATTTTGCGTTTGGCATTTCAGAATTAGGGGAGGTAATGTTTCCGTTATATACACTTAAAAATAATTTCTGAGAAGATATGTTGAACTTAAGCATTAAGCTAAATACCTATAGCCCTACAATATTTCATCAGTTATTTTCCAAGACATCATTCATTCCTCTGTTGAAAGTTTGCTTCTTAGCAGTATTTATCTTATTTGGAAAAATTACAGGTCTATGAAAGAGCTTTATTTTGTTATACTGATTTATATAACTAGTTACTTGCATGTTGGTACTTAGGTAGAACTTCTTTGTAATGGCAAGGGGCGCTCATTAGGAAAACACCAAAATTGTACAACTAGAAATAAAAACAAAGCATAAAAGCCTAACATTTCACATAAGATGAGCTTTCAACAGAAGTATCAGAAAAACCACCAAACCTCAAACACCTTGCCATATTAACTTCACACCAAGTGGAAAGGCACTGAGAATTGAAGTGTGCAACTTGTATCTATACCTGTGAGAGTAACAACCACAGTGAGACTCAAACCTCCAAGGCAGAATATGGCACTGTACAGTCCATGAGGCATTCCTGGTACATACGGCAGTTTTATGTTTTCTTAGGATAAGCTGAAAATGTTAACTAAATATACACATTACATCCAATTTCTGTGGGGAAAAAAAATACAATTCAGACCACCTGAAGACAAGGAAACAAGGCATAACATACAAGACATTGTTGGCACAAGAAAGTGTTATCATATCAATACACGCCCTTTTAAATTTAATCCAATAGATATCTAAAGGAATGGTGGTGGCAGAGACAAAGAGGCAGGACTAATATCAAATATTCAGTTCTAAGCATGCTAGTGAGGTCTTTGTTTCAAAAACTGAAGCTACTAAAACCACTTCAGAGGCAAGAAAGCACCTATCAAGACAGTCCAACCCATTTCCAGGTATTCTTCTTCTGGGCTGACATGCAGACTGAAGGATCTGTCCAGTATAGTTTCCATGCCCGAAGCTGCCTAAAGCTTCCCATTAGCAAATGCTGCCTCCTGGAACTGAGGGACAAATGTCTTGAAATACGTCCTAGTGAAAAGAACAGAAAATATATGATTAGGAAGGAGTAATCTTAAAAGCATGAATTGAAGCACTTGATGTTCCCCACGTTTCCTATTTCCCCTGTGTGGAAAAGGCTTCACCTACAGTACGAAAGGCCGAAAGACAGACAAGGCAATGGAGCAGGAAAATAGTGAAGTCAGAATATGTGCAGGAGATAAGCTCTTTATCTGTCTCCTAACAGAAACCCTGACACAATACTGTCACTGCTGATGGCAGCAGTTTACATAAAATGTAGCAAATAAATACTAACAACATTGGATGAACTGTAATTCCTTTTAGTAAACTTCAAAATTTAGAGGATAATGTTTTTTTTTAAAGTGTGTTTTGTATATTTTGGATCTTAGTCTATCTTCTTTACAAAGGATCAAGTGACTCATATAGCTAATCCTACATATCCAAAATTGAGTTAGAACTGTACCTTTGAGTTTTTCGTGCTGAGATACTCAACCATGTAATACATGTATTTTACATGTCCCAGGGATGCCCTTTATTTGCCAGTTATAGTAGAAGTTGCTTCATCATTCTGCCTTTGGTTTCTGCCTACTGTGTTTTGCACCAAACTTTCACTTTCTCTTTTTTTTTTAAATTTGGTTTTCTATTTGTATCACTGGTCTCTATAAATTTCTCTCCAGTTTTCCTCGCCACGAAAAAATCTAAAGTGAGAATGGCTGCAATGTCATTTATTAGATTCCTGATCTCTCTGCTGGTTTACCTCCTGAAGGAAACACACACCGATCAGCTTCACAATCATGATGTGTTTCATAACTGCAGTAGAAGTTTTGGCAATCACTGAACAACAATCATACTTCCTCACACCTAAAAACGTTGCAAGGCCACAAAGAGAACGCTCCTCTCTCTTTGTGAGGTTGTGCCTGGCAAATTAATTAACAGATAGCTGCAGTCAGCTTTTGCGCACAAGCTGTAAACACACACGAGATGCTGTCCAAAGGTTAAAAGAGCAATGGAAAGTAAAAGCATTTCTGGACTGAGGAGCTGATCCCAGAAATGGAAACCAGAAAGAGGACAACCAGCACACACACACATTTTATAGCATATACAGATTGTGCTGTGTATTTACAGAACACACTTTGGTTCATTGAAGCAAAGTTCAGAAAACAACTCTCATAACCATGCCCGCAAAAGTGATTGTTCATGCTGGCACACACTCATACATAAACCAGCTGAGAAGGTCTGTCTGTCCCCTGATCTGAACAGCTGAGTGCCATTTCTGTATCTGTGTTTTTTCTACCATACCTCTGAAATTGTAGTTTTGTAAGTCCTGGTCAATTCTATGTATTTTGCTAGCTCAAGGAGTATCACCCGCATGTTGTAAATGTCAGGATCTATCCCTTTTTACTTTTCCTTGCTTTATCTGTCCTAACATTTAATTATGCTTCTCTGCTTCCTTATTTTAAATAGCTTCTCCCTTCCCCTTCGATAGCTTCTCTGCAGACTCTCTTCCATGCACATGATCTTAACTGACTTGATAAATATTACTTAAAACTTCCCTCTTCCAAAACTGTAAAAATTCTTAATCATTAAATGGGATACAATCAGAATTATTTTGCTACATTTTATTTCTTTTCCTCTATAGCATGTCTGTGCTTTGTATTAAACCCACACTTACTGCATTATATGCAGTAATTATATATGCCTTTTCTGTTAGGTAAATTCCAGAACAAATGCTTCTGATACCACAAACACCCTCCCACACCAACTTTATCTACACTTGCATCCTTTCTTTTCACTGATTCCTGCAGTAGAGCCTGTATCCTTTGCTGCAAACTAAGTCTAACATCTCCCTACATTCTGATCAGATGAACTGTTTCAAAGAGGATGTTATTTCATTGGTAGTTCATATGAACCTCTTGGCGATGTTCTATACACTGCAAAAATGCCTTTAGTACTTCATAATTTTAAATGAGTACTTTTTTTCTTTTTATACCTTAAAGTACATGCTTAAAGTTGCCCATATCATTTTGGTCTTCTCCAGACTGAAGCAAATGCAGTACCACAAGTGCACTCAGGTTATGTTCCTCCATTTCTGTCCCTCTCCCATACACCTTAGATATTTCAGATGAAACAAAATCAGAAATAATTATGCTTCATCACACATATACACAAAAAAATAAATGAACGCCGCTCCCTTAACCTCCCCAAACCAAAACAAAATAGGCCCTGCTAAGAGATCCAAAAGTCCAGTATACTTGATAGGAGTGTATCAGCTGCAGCACACTCAGTAGATTGAGGAGGAAAGATGGGGAAGTAGGAGAAGGTAAGTGAAACTCCTTAACGAACACTGGAAAATTTTTTCTAAATTCTTTCTTTTCATCCAAAGTTTGGGACAAAATCATGTGTTAAAATACATGAATTTCCTGAGAAACGGAAATGACAACATTTTTTCTCCTCTGCAGAGATTACCAGTAAGGAAGAAAAGAAGCAACAATCACCTTCTGAGTAAGTTTCATCTATCAACCATCTGGCATTGAAGTCAAAGTGTACATGTTTCTGCCCAAACAGGACCTTGACACGAACTATTACGTCACAAGAGATGACATGAAATAACTTTAAAAGCGATATAACATTTTTTGAAGGACAATACTCTGCTATAGACTGCACAGTAAAGGCCTCTTTCACATGGAATGCTATTCCTTATAGAAAAATTTTAAATCAAGAGACAACACTCACACTCCAGCATCCTGTACATACAGGCACAGAGAAACATTGAATATAAACATGAACTTTGGAAAAAGATACATTCCTCATACTCTATTCACATTAACACATTCACATGAATTTACACCCTCTATAACTACGATCTGTGCTATACCACAGGAATTCATATAAAAATATCTGAACTTTTTTTTTCAGAAACTTTGTCACACAAAATTCTCAAGCTATCTCCAAACTATTTTGAAATTACTACTTTTATATACACTAGGTATGCTTTTCAGCTCTGGAGAAAAACCCAACAACAGTAATTTGGGTACCTGTTGAATTACACTGAAGGTGAAGAAAGCTAACTTGACCTATGGTCTCTCAAGGCTGTGTCAAATGGCAGAAATCAGGTTTTGACCAATGCCTTTTCTCATTTCTGGGAAAGATGGAGATCCTTCTTTCTCCTGCTTTCATCCACGATGTTCTTGGTGGGTCTGTATCACACTGACCTTACACCAAACTCAGAAGACCTGCATAAATTCTCCTTAAGTAGAGATAAACTCATTTGTACAAAGTCCACAGATACTCTTTATGTGAGTGTTGAGTACAGTCAACACTCCTGTAAAGTAAAACACATGTTGAGTGTTGCATCCTTCTCACAAGGGTTTAGATCTCAGCTTAAACAGTGTTTAAAGAGTTGCTTTCTTTTCAGCCTAGAGTAGGTGCCAATCTTCATACACTTACGGGCACATGTCTAACTCTTTGTTGAGCTTCTTACTGTAAGACTCCATTGTTTATTGTCTATTCGTTTTTGTTCCCTCAAATGGTCATTTTCCAAGTTCAAGGTAGTAAGTTATGAGGTTTCTATGGAAATTTTTCTTCATAACTCCAGAAAACAACACATTTTGCTGTAGTTAACCACTATATATACTTGACACAGTACAATGAATTCCAGGTGCTACGCTCAAGGACATCTGTTGAGAGTAAAGCACTTCTCTTTCCTTCACCTTATTATCCAGTGGAAAGAAAGTCTTGCTATTATTGCAAGTGGTAAGTATCTAAAAGAAGGTAGAATTGGCTCACCTGCTGTTTACATATTTTCTAGTGATATGAAACACTGAGTGTGGTACAAGGTCTCCAGAAGCCTATACATGTCTAAACCCCAGGGTGTGGGTTTGCTGTGCTTAAAACATACTTGACTCAGAATTCACATGCTTTTGTGAAATTTCATTCTAATTGTACTGGTTTTTTCCCAGGGTAACTTAGTGCTGCATTTTTTAAATGCAGTTGGTAGAAAATCTGCATTGACCACTTCGTAATACCTTTTGCCTTCACATATCTATGCTGAAAATCTGCAAAGATTTTAAATTACTTAGCTGCAATCTCCCATCAAACAACACTTCCCATATATTTATGGTGAAAGCATTCTAACACCAACACACTTGATTTCTGCTGTTGCTTTTGCTTGACTGGTACTATAGCCAACTATACAACTGAGTCCTAGTTACCACTGCTGGTGTAATAAAGTTAAAAGGGTTGTTTAGGTGTTTCTACTTCTGTTAAAATCTTCACGTGGTAAATTCAGAGCAGAACATCAAGACTCAAATTCTGTGAGGAAAAAAAACATACACTATGTTGTATCAATGAGATTTCTGCTTTTTATGTCTGGGACCCGGACAATCATCATGGGATGATGAATCATCTTTCCCAAGTCATTCACAAAATAGATTCCCCTTAAACTCCTCAATTCATGAGTGCCAAGTTTTCCAGCAGGCTGATCTCAAATTCATCCATGCTAGCCCTATTTGCACTCATGTTTTACTTGTTTCAGTTCAAGATGCGGGACTTTCAAGTGCCTTTTCCATCAAGAGATGATTTAAGGAAAATGAAGGGCTTGAAGTAATTATGATGGTCCACACCAAGAACAGACTCAGCAGTACAGCAACACTTCTACTACCGGCATGGTGACCTTACTGGCAAATTAAAGCCCCTGAGCCACAATCTTCATCTTTTCACAAAGACACAGAGACCTTTTCTCATTGCATCAGGCACATGTATTGTGTTCTTTCTCAACTGAAGGCAGACTCAGGTTATCGCATTTCGATTTTTTTCCTACTACTGGTTTTGAGAGCAAACTTTATTCTTAAATACTACCCATTATTTCAATATTTTAATTAATTCTTGCAAAATATTTTATTAAGTACTGCAACTGTGGTTTAATTCTGTAAATATTTGGCTCTAATTATAGACTCTTAGTGTATTCAAAATTATAGGAGGCAGTATATTTGACAAATACATCCATTTTCTCCTATTCTAGGCAAGGCATACAGGAAAATAGGAGTTATTTTCTTCAACTTTTTCAAGTTAATAGATCTGACTTGGGCAGGCACTCCTGTAGTCATGGTGATCTCTGAATAGTTCTACTTAATCCTTCCAAGTCTTCTGGAGTAAGGTCTGTAAGTAGTAGCCCATTCTCCTCAGTAGTTCTCTATTGTCTGAATTGTCCAGCAGGTAAACTGAGTTTGTTTGAATAATCCTGGGACTGAGGTAAGGACTGAATTGTATCCGGTCCAGCTGTATTAGATACAACCAAGAATCCCAGGTATTTGTCCCCACTGCTGTTTATTTCTTTTAAAGGAATTGTACCTCTAGGATTTACATCATTTTGCATCCCATATTTCTTTACTGCTGTACCCTAGAAGAACTGCTTCAAGACATCTACAAGTTTCTTCAAATCCACTGAAAAATCCTGTCAGAAAAATGTCAACTCCATAGATGACTGACCTTCATAAATTAGCTAGAACAGCAATGTTCTCTCCTCTTCCAATTAAATTTGGTGAAAACAGGAATTAAGAAGGGTATAGGTCAGAGTGAAGGATAGCCTGAGGCTTCTTGAGGTTTTTGACCTATTCCTTCCAGACTGGTATTATTATGCTGACACTTCACAATAAAATCTTGTTATATAAATTATTTCAACAGCATAGCTATATTAGAATTATAAAAGAGCTTCTCCAGGCTTTATCAACATCACCTGATTATTCACTTTCTGAAGTACAAAGTATTTTTGCATGGATCATACATACATATGTAGTGTGCCTTTGTATTTTTATGTTCCTGTTGAAACTTGTTTTGACACAATGAAAACTTGTTTTGAAAATACTGAACACCTACAACAATACCTTCTGGATGCCAGATGAGAGGATTTGTCCTCCTGTGACCACACAGGCACATCCAGCTGGTTTGGTTCATGTAACCCCCAATAATTCATCTCCTGTACAGAAGGTGTTTACCATAACTTTCAAAACTTTCTAAGATTCACTGTTTCTGACAGAGCAAAATCAAAGATGCCAACCTGTCTTTTGTTTATATATATAATTGTTTTCTTTCTAAATTCCTTTTGTCAGGAGCTACCTAATTTAACATGATTAGCACTAATTAACGAAAGGAACTTAAATTAATAAATTGTTGCATTAATTCCAACAGTGGGTATGTATTTAGGTCATATTCCACATGACTGCTCATTAGGTCCTTAACCTGTACTTATGCCCTCCTCCAGCATCTCTATGCCTTGCACTGAACAAGCACTGAATGCAAGAGTGTGGAAATCTACTAAAAGCCCGTTCTTTTAATAGGCCTCATGCCAACATTTGAGGCGTAGCTTTTTCCTTTTAAACTCAGACACGAGACATTTGAACCTCTGCTATTTTTACTATATATAATGCATTAAAAACATATTTCCATCGGGTGAACCACGTTGTCTATTTATTCACAGGCACTTCCACAGCATTCCTCACCAGGCTAAAGATACATGAGCACTCACAGCAAAGCTGAATAACCCCACCTCCTGCTTTGGGATAACTATGGGGTGACAGGAGATTAACTCTACAGCAGACAATTTATGACACTTGTATTAGGAGAAAATGATTGTTATATCATTCTCTCCACATCCAAGATGTTACAAAAACTGAAGTGACGAATAGTTCTCAGCACTCTAACTTTTGGTTGCCTAGCTGGAACTGGGCTGTAGCAGGCAGGCCCACAACAGGGCCAGGCGCCAAGTGGCAAAAGCTTGGGAGCTAATGAAAATCAGGACTATTATGGAATGCACAAGGCACTCAGGAGACAGTGGCATTTCTAAACCACCATTCAAATCCGAACATCACAAAAATTTATCCAAGCACAGCAGCAGAATGACACAGGTACCTTCCAGGATTTCTTTCTCACTTCGAGTATACATAATGATACTTGGCATGTATTCATATTTCTAAAGTAAGCTTCTTGATGGTATGCTCTTTGGGATGTGGTTTATAATTTCCTTACTAGGCAGCTTTATCTATAACAAATATTTTGCTTTTACGTGAAACACAATGTCTACACAGTTCTCAATTTCATACATCTCCAGAACTGGTGATGCCAAGCAAACATCTGAAGTGTTTATACAACAGCAAGACAACAGTTCTTAAATTACTGCTACTGTAACTGGCTAAACACACAAAAGTACAAAGCAGTCAGTGCACAACACCATTATGCTGCTAGCAATTCTTTTTCCCATGTGCCAAAAAAAATTAATCACAATCCCTCTTCCTCTTCTAATACTTCTCTCTCTCTACCTCCTTTCATTGTGAATTACCTACAAGGAGATTAGTAAACTTCTACCTGCCATTCTATGCAAGGCACTGACTCTGCAGCCAGGCTGATGGACAGAACAATAATCAATCATCAAAAGAACTGGAGGTCTGCAGTGGGCAGCCATCACAATGCAAGTTTTTAAGAAATACAGTTGTTTTCAGCTCAGTTTATAATATTGCACGACAGAAACTTGTCTACAAAATTACAAACAAACCAAAACATGTACTACCAAAACCATAACAGGAAATAGAAGCGGCAGAACTAGTGAAACCAAGTACACATCAGAAGTTTAAACAGTAAATTTCACTCACGTCCAAAAGCTGTTTTCTGTATTTTACTAACGATATCTTTTCCTCCAGAAGTTCTTTCTGCAGTTACTGCCATTTCTGATTCAAGTCACACAGAAAGGTACAAGACATGGTTATATTCAGACATGTTTTTCAACAGTTTGCTGATTGCAGAATTAACAGGTGGCTTTAATCCATATGAAGCAAACAGAAATAAGAATTAAATTTTCATTCTGTTATACTTTGCATCTGTTCCAAAAACCTATGGTATCAATTGATTTTATAAATAAAGTGAAGAATTTGACACTGGTCTGCTGTAAAAATTAAGATGATTTTGCTGACCAACTTACCATAAAGCAAAATGAATTTTGAAAATCTGTTCAAAGCACGAAACAACCATAAATATAACAACCTAAAAGCAAAATATAAAGGAAGGGAGTTCTAGGGAACTGCTGTAGAGCCAGGACTGCAGATTATGTAGGCTGGCAATTAATGTTTATTTTAAAGCAGCAGCATAAGTAGGGTCATCACTTTGCAAAAGATGCTAACTTTGGTTCCAAGAATATACGTGCTCCCAAATGCATGGACCTTTACTGACAATTACAGATAAAAATTACAGCTATTGGACATAATCAGTTCATATAGACCAAGGCCACTAACTATGAGAACAACTTTTCAAAATCATCTGGAAATCAAGATTCTGGTATTCAATGTCTCACAGATTTCTGACAGAGGTATTTAGGAACTTACAAAGGTGTATTGCACAGACACAGCGAATCTAAGTGTTCCAAGGCACACACAGAAAAATGAACCCCTTGTTTTGAAACAGGTTCATCAATGGGTTCTGCTTGCCAGTCAGTTCAAGAGATAAAACACTTCACTTCCTTCACCTTCTCCACAATGTACATAAATAGATTTGCTTCAGTCAGATGAAGGCTTGTGGTCTCAGATCACAGCAAATTTTGCTTCTGCTTTCTTAACTTCCATTTTCCCCACAGGGTAGTGGGTGTCTGTGAAGGGTGCATTGGAATGTCTCAGTCACAGCATTGTCACTCCGTTTCCTTATCAGTGGATCATGAGAATGATATTCCAAGGCCATCATGGAAAAACTCAATCTTCATAGGGTCTTTTCAAACACAGTGTCAATTTGCAGGAAATTTCCAGTCCTATGAGCTATGGTATGACAAGTCTGCTCTATTTTTCCTAGTTGCTGAAGTGCCATAGCCATATTTTTCCATTCCAGGTAAAGGTTACCTTCTTAAAGAGATAGTGTTTATTCAAGACACATATTAATTTCTCTTATCTAGGCTATGTAAACACACAATGAGCTCTACTGTTGGAGAGCAATTATTAAACGAACTTCTTATTAGATTTGAAGGAGAGAGTTAATGTGAGACAAGATGCAACTAGGAACCTATTCCAAGCATAAAAAGCAGGGTAAAGAATGTGTGAAAGTAGTGATGATATAAGTAGTAAGAGAAAGCAGAAAAGATTGGGCAAGAATACATTCAGGATTGAAGCTTGTAAGGAAAGACAAGTGTAGAGATGTAAGAAGAGAGAAGCTCATAGTAGTAATAGTAAAATTTGAATGATCTTTAAGAGATTATTGAATCCCTTACTTGTAGTTCAGAGGCAAAAATGAAGAGTTACACCACAGATGCATCCATAACAAGTCTGACAACCAGCATCCCTGAAAACAAAGTTTGCTTGCAGGTGAAAGTACTGATTTCATCATGCCATCTGCTTTGCTTTGCCAGATCGCTTATCAACAGGGGCCGAAGGCAACATACCAAACCATAAAAGAAACCTCCTTGGATATTCATTAGGACAAACCAGTCAGAAGGAAACAGATAAAACACCACACATCTGTGATTATATAAAACATATTAAAGCAGTTATTTCTCTTTGCTATTCAAAAGATATATATTTGCTATTAGAAGTAAAAGTAAATGCTCAAAAGGTTGGAGATCCATCCAGAGGGGAAAACCAGACAGAAACAAACCTTAACACTAACAGGAAAAACAGAATAAAACAAATAAAAAAATTAATTTGAGGAACAAATTAGCTCTGGCCCTCAAAATAAACATTTGTCAAACAGTACAAAATGTGGTCAAAAAGTAAAAAGAATGCTCAGGAGAAATAAAGTCACAAAGAATAAATGAAATGGAGGTGCTTAAAGAGGCTGCCATACCAGAATCCTGCTTTCCAAGAGATGTACCAAAAGATCTGACTCATACAGAAATGTCAGCCAAAAAGGTAACAAGCAAATGAACAAAAGACAACCAAATCAGCAGCCCCAGATTACATTCACACCCAAGTTCTAGAGAAACTCAAGTGTGAGAAAGTTAAACTCTTAAATAGCTTGTAACCTCCTGCTTAAAACAGCTTGGTACCAGAGAACTCTGATGTCAATTAAAAGAAGGTCTGGGAGGATAGAAGGAACTCAATATGACCCAATGAATCTCATGTCCATACCTTACAAATTGATAGAGACTGTTAATAGAAACCATAAATTCATAAAAAGTCCAAAATTAGTGGACTCGAGTAAATATGATATATTGGGTAGAAGCCAAACCTGTGCTTCTCAAGTCTCCTATTTTCTTAAGGTATCAAAATCACATGGTCAAGAAAATTTGAGTGACACACACTGTTCAACTGACCTACAGCTATTTGGGAAGGTTTTTCAAAGGTACAAAAACCCCTGAATTACAACAGAAGGAGAAAAGATCCTTGAGTGGATAAACAGCAGGTCAAGACACAAAGAAAAGGACAGGAATAAATGATGAATACCCTTAGGGTGAAATCACCTGAGAAGTGCACAGAAATGGGTGTTCTGACCTGTGTTTTTCATATTCCTACATGATATGCAGAAGTGAGCAAAGGAAGATGGAAAGGTTTGTTAATGCTAACAATTTAGTCAGGGAAGGAAAAACGAGGCACAATTATGAGGAACTGCAGATAGTTCTTACAGTACTGGGAGACTGGGAGATAACGTACCAGGTGAAAAGTCAATATTGACAAACCTGAAAGGAGAAATATGTGAGGAAAAAGACATAATTTTACTCACACAAAAAACACAGGCTCTGAAAAACAGATAAAAAAGAGATGTCAGTGCTAAAATGACACTGTAACTAACCTTCATCTGTATGCAAAAAACCAAATCAGATGTTATTAGAACCAGAATAAGAGTAAACCAGACAATATCACTACATCACCATATAAAACCACGGTGAATGTATCATGAGTAACATGCAGCTCCCTGCCTCAGAAGGAAAATCACAGAAACAGTAAAGGGAGAAAGAAGCGGGACGACGGTGATCAAAAACATTGAGAGGTTCTGGAGAAGGAAGAAGTGAGCAGAGCAAGAGAAAAGGTGACAAAAGAGACATGCAGAGGTTCATATAACAAAGGTTATGGAGGGGATCAGCAGATTAACTATTTGCTGCCTCTCTTCATACAAGAGGTAGAGGGTAACAACTTGAGCTAGGAGGAGGCAGGAATGCAAAAAAGCCAACAGAGTTTGTTATTCACACCACATTTGTGTGTGATCCCTTGCCACAGAATTTTATGGTGTTATGATGTTGGTACAAAAAGCAACCAAATAGAAGGAAAGCTAGGTAGAGTTACTTAACAGAAGTGCACTAGTACTAGATAAAGAAATTTTTGAGGATGGCGGAACATCCAATGAAAATACGACTACATGCTCTGCCATGCTTTTCCACAGGCATCCACTACTACCTATTGATACAGATGTGATAGTGGGCTAAATGAATGCAGAGTTTTACCTAGCTTAATGGAACAATTACAAGTATTACTCAAAAGACAAGACTATGGAGTTCACCATTTTTATTTAGCTGTTTATTTTACAACTGATCAAGCAACAGTATTTATCTGGGCAATTAAATCTCAGCTCCTTCCAAACCCATGTATTTCCTTCTACCCTTTTCTCTCAAGAAAGGGAGGACTTTTTTTTGCATAAGTTCCTAACTGTAATTTCATGCTCTAATATAGAACTAGCAGCTTTCATAAATGTATAATGGAGTTCTCTAATAAAGCCAAATCAGACAGTGACTGTGTTTCACAGTGTTTCTAGAACGCCACTTAATCCCGGTTATCCAAGAACCACCTACATTAAATTCTAGCCTTTCATTCCTACAAAGCAGTTGTCTTCCAGCAAAGTGCTATTATATTCCATTTCTACCATGCCAACTTCTCCAATCTCTTCTGTGCATTTCTCTTGTCAGTATATGAGAATATTTTTTTGCAAGAAGAATATTTACTATATATCAAAACACACATATGTACAGTTCACACGTATACAGAGTATCTATACAAAATCACAGAAAAACTAATTGCCTAACAGATTTTATTTCTATGCACTTCCTATAGCACCTATACTCCTCATCTTTAAATAGTTGTTTTTCTTTCCTACAGTCAAAGCTTTAATGAGAAGTGACCAGAAACAAATACCCAGGCCCTTCTGTCTTGGCTGAAATCCACATAATGCATGACAGCACTGAAGATCCCTGGCAGGCACCTGTCAGAAACTAACATACCATAACTTAAGAGTCAGACTTAATTATCCAGGGAGACATTTAAAGAAAACTACATGAAAAATATGACTCAGGAAGTGCGACTATCATGTGTATGTACTGCATTCTGTAGTGTATGCAGAGGAACTATGTAAAAATAAAGTAATGTCCTGGGAAAATTCTAATTTAAAGTCCTATCCACTTCACCTATTGTATCTTACAATCAAAATAATTTTGTTATTAAGTTTTGCTGGTAAATCAACTGCAGAACACACTACAAGGACAATAAGTGCAATCACTAAGTATTTTAACAAAACATAGCTTTTTCCATTTTCCTTTCTACTGTTCCCATATAATTCTGATCAGCTGACACTCCCACAGAAAATCAGTTTTGATTTAATGGTCTATAAAATCAAATTAACTTCTTCGTAAGCTTCACACGTCTGAGTCACTACATCTCTTCTCATTATGGCTGTCACAGTGTGTTGGCCCTCTTCTGTTCCGAAGAGCGGCCCACCAGCGGCAACACAATGTCAGCTGTACTAGATTTCAGGCAAGGAAATCACTTCTGTTCAGTTTCTGATGCAAAACTATCAAAAACTAGACTGAAACGAGCCACCCAGCTCACCACCTCAGCCTTTAGTTATACCTATCCTGCTGTTCTCCAGAAAGAATCCTCTGAGCCTTGCAAATGTTTGAACACATGCACACACACCTGGGGAAGAACGATGTCCTTGGGTTTTATGCTTCTGTTCCTTACTCTAACTTTTATGAATTTCATTTTAAGTTTAAGGTAACATGAAACAGAGACAGTCATGAAAAAAGCTTTGGGAGGTGAGCATATGTAATGCAAATAAGTTCGTTTTTGGAAAACTGCTCTTTAAAGATGACTAACCTGCATGAAAATCACATAATACAGGCAAATACAATTTGTTACTTATAGAAATAAGCAAAAAAATACTTAAATACAACCCAAACAATAAGAAAAACTTATTACCTTAATTACACCTATCAAAGAGAGAAGATTATAAAAAGTGTGCAATATTCACATGTAACTTTTATAGTGAGATTCATGGTAGCATAGCTGGAACTCAAAAGTTTCATGAAAATTGTGAAACTTGTTATTTTAAAAGAATTTGAAATACAGTAGTAGATGTTCTGCCTAAAATGTGAAAGAAATCTGAATAATAATAAAAAAAATGGATGAGTTGAAACTGGTTAATGTCAAAATAACAAAAAACAATCATTAGGGCACTCAAAATTTACTGAATACAGCAGCAAGTCTTTGACATACCACAACTGATATATCTATAATGCAACACAACAACTGTCCTTTTTTCTTTTCAAATATCCTTTCATTAGACTAAGAAATGCATTTTTTTTTATCTGTAAATGTAATCATAAAATCACAGAACTGTTAAGGTTGGAAAAGACCTCTAAGTTCATAGAATCCAACCATTAACCATCACTGCCAAGCCCACCACTGAACCATGTCCCTAAGTGCCACATCCACACACCTCTGAAACACCTCCCAGGGTGGTGACTTTATTACTTCCCTGGGCAGCCTGGCTTGACAACCTTTTTGGGGAAGAAATTTTTCTTAATATCCAAACTAAACCTGCTGTGGCGCAACTTGAGGGCATTTCCTCTTTTCCTATCACTTTTTATCTGGGAGAAGAGGCCGATCCCCACCTGGCTACAGCCTCTTTTCAGGGAGTTGTAGAGAGTGATAAGGTGCTCCCTGAGCCTCCTTTTCTCCAGACTGAACACCCCCAGCTCCCTCAGCTGCGCCTCATAGCAATTGTGTTCCCAACCCTTCCCCAGTTCCATTGCCCTTCTCTGGGCATGCTCCAGCACCTCAATGTCTTTCTTGTAGTGGGAGGCTCAATTATTCACATGATACACATCGTCTAATTTGATGATACTCAAGGACAGGGTATCGCTGAGGCTGAAAATGCTATGGGGCCCAGTTCACCAGCCTGACACTTCCTAACCATGGCACGCTTGTGCTGAGCACAAACCGAAGCTGCAGCCGTGCTGGGGATACATACGTGGCTTGCACAAGATGTGCCTCCATATCATCTGAAGATGCACTTGACCTCATGGCAGAGCAAAAGCCAATATACAGTTGAGAGCACTTGAGCCCTTTTAAGCTTTCACCCTCTGAATGCCCTAAAGGATATATAAAATTTATCCCACATTCAGCAAACATCGATGAATGGTCAGGGATAACAATCTTATTCAGAAACCCGTTTTATCAGCCAACTTGAAAAAAAAAAGGAATACGAACCCTTGGAAAAACTTCTTATTGTGGTACCAGTTTTCCATGCTTCTGCTATTTTTAATGATGAGTAGGTGGATTTATGTAGGATAAAAGAGCAAACTGAGTTTTAACTTGCTCTCCCCTGAAGTATAACCTAAGTCTACAGAACAGCACTGGGTTGGACAGAAATTGGGCCAGAGTGCATCTAAGAACTGAATTTCATTTGTATAAACAAACAACCTTTATTTACAGTATTCCTTCATAAAATCCCAGGCTTCAAGTCTGCATGTTCTTTAAAGACTCCATTTATGTACACTTGAATGCCTTTTTAAGCAAGAAGACAAGAAAGCTTTCCCATGGAAACTGCACAGAGATGTTTTACTTCACACGTACACCACAAACAAGGCTGCTAACTTTCCATAATTTACTGTATTTTCTTAGGCTTGCCATTGTATTTTAGGACCAAATCTTTTGGAGAAGCTGCTTACGCAGGAGGCCACAGACATATAAATAAATGACCTAAAAGAGGCAAAGCCTGAGATACGAACTGAGAGGAAATGGAATCTCAGCAGCTTGTAAGAAAATTTTAATGTTTTTGGTTTCCCTGTTTCTAGCTGGAGGAACAGGTTAAAATTTTGTGTTAGCTGAGAAACAAGCAACCTGGAGGCAATTGAAATCGCATTATTAAACCAGGACGCGATTAATCTTTCAGAATTAAAGCCAGAGGGCAATCTCTGGGCTAAGACAATAGCAAGCTTCAGTTACCAGATGCTATCTCTCAGTGAAGAGTCTAAGTCAGTGGGCTGCAAAGGAGCCCAGTGATTTTAAAATCTGCCTAAGAGGACAGAGAAAAAGAGAGTTCGACTTCATGGACTTTATCAAGACAGATATAAATTGGTCCAATTACTTCAGCAAGAACATGAGCAGTTTTTCTCTCTGAATAAAAAAGATCCAGCTATACTGATACTCTGATACGGGAATTTGCCTTTTAGATTTAGGTGATATGTCTCTAGGTGTCAATGCATACAATCTACTTTTATATGTATGCATTTTAGGGGACTAATTTTGCTCCTACCTAGAGTTACTACTGATTATCTCAAGGCTACAGCAAAGGGTTAAGTCCTAACTTCAAAAGAGATGCCTACTTCTGCTGGGGGCCACAGAGATAAGCAAGGATACCAAGACTTTCAAGTTTCGTCCCTGCACTGAAGGAACTGGATGGGCTCACCTGTTTGGAAAAAGCCCCAACAACCCACAGCAAAACAACCTTGGGAGAAGGCTGGGCACAGAATCAAAGTCCCTTTGGAATGAACTTATGACAGCTCTGCCCATGAATAAGCAAGCTGTGTTGAGTTGCTGAAAACAGAGGCAGGGCTTGCCAAAATAGAGGATGAAGAAATCTGTGACTGATGCCATTTCAAACTTGATGCTTCTACAGTTGGTGCAAGAGCAGGCAAAAGCTGTTCTTGACCATGTCTTTAGCCCCAGTGAGGAAGACAGTGTACACTGATCCCTGAAGTCTGAGAAGAAGGGTGGAGAATTTGGTCAGATACTGGAACATCAAGTGGGCGATCCTGTGGCCCTAGAGCAATGGCCAGGAAGATAAACAGAGATGTTTTGTCTCAAAGAATGCTAAGCACTTGGGGGACCATTTTGCTAAGAGGGAAAAAGACTATATATAAGCAAAACCTAATTGACAGTATCTAGGAACACAAACAAATTGTCTCTGATTTAACAAGGGCTAAATTTAATTCGACAGAGCAGAATGACATTTTTTCTCGAGAGTAAATCATGTACTCTTTTTTTCTGTTTTTATTTGGGAAGTTTTCATGTGGTGTTTGAACTAAAACATTTCATTAGAACGCTTTCCTATATATCAACATATATTCCCATATAGTTGCTCCAGAACATCTGTGATAAAAATAAAGTAGAATAAGAAGTTATTTAGTTGTGTTGAAACACACTAACCTATTCTAAGAAGCCCTAGCAAATATTTTAAACACTGTTTACATAAGATGCTCAATTGTGTTGAAAGTCTTTCTTAAAATATGCTCACATGTATCATAACATCATACTTTTCTTGATACAGATTTATTTATGGTACCTACTCAGGAATCACTAGCTGTTCCTGCAAGCAAAGCGCTTTTAACTGGAGCAGCTTCTCTCTCTTTGCAGCTCAATGATTGCTATTTCAGACATCTCAGTACAGTCTTCCCCCGCTTCTCATCATCCTTCTCATATTACGTATCCAGTGTAAAACTTAAATGCAGAGGCTCAAACGCAAGAGTGAATAACCTCACCAAACGTACATGTGATAGTAAGTGTACACATTTAGTGCTTTTTATGAGAACTGCTGTAATACTTCTAAATTTCAAGTGCAGGGCAGAGAAGTCCATTTGTATACACCCACTCATAAGCGAATGCACTTAGCAGACAGCAGATAGGTACTTGTAAGCTTTCAGCTATAAAAGAAATGCATTTTGTAGTATGTTCATAAAAAAAGCCACAGTAATGCTTCCAGCTATTGTATCTTCTTCTTTTCTTTTTTTTTTTAAATAAACAAAATACTCATAATATCCTGCTAGAGAAAAGAAGAAAGTCCACACACACACACAAAAAAAACATCAAGAAATGATGCTTCTATAAGTGGTATGGTGCCAAAACCAAATACTAGCAAAAAATTTTTTATTACAATGCATCAAAATCCCAAATCAAATGTTACTTGCTGTTGTCCATAGAATTTAAACTAGTATAAAAATGTACAAATGCATCAGTCAATTGTTGTTTGCTTTCATCATTTCCAAATTACAGTCTCTGACCATGCCACTCATTTGATTTACTCAGCCTGAACTATTTTTTTTCAACTCTTCTTTATGCATATTTGCTGATTTAATTTAATCCTCTGACTGTCATTCAAAACGTTCATCCTAATACCCCTTGTGATTTATGCAGTTTGATGCTTTTACATGCTGAACAACTGATAATCAGCCTGCTTAAATCTCTCGTTGTTCTAACATTTTTGCACTTCGCAAAATCAAAATTCTGCAGCAAGGCTGCTGCCCATATCTCCCCATTCAGGTAAAATCTGTTTTGCTTCATGAGAAGACAGGGACAATATCCAGCTTCAGGGACACCACTGCCTATGGCAGCTTGCCCTTGCAACAGAACCTCTCTGTGAGGCTGTCCTGTCATCATTAACTGAAGGGGTACACAGACTGAAGTGGTCTCTCCTCAGCCCAAAACAAGGGCTTGCAGAAAAAATGCAGAGGAAGGAGACAGAGAATCTCTGTTTCTATTGAACAAAAAAGCAATAAAGAGAGAGATATTCAGATTTTCAGATAACTTTCTCAAGATCTGATAGGACTGCCTCCTATGCTAGAATGGTGGTTTGCTCTACCTCCTCCTGTTCTTTCGTGTCTTTTCATTACAGCCTAATTCCAGATCTTTCAGGTTTTTCTTCCTTGCTCTCTCCAGCTCACATGCTTCCCTTCAGGGTCCCCTCAACACCCACACAACCCCAGGGAGTTACCTTGACTGACTGCTACCATGCAGGTTACTCCTGCTGGGGGCTATCTCGTCTGCTTAGACTGGAAGTTCTCTGGAGCAGAGACTGTCACCACTACGTGCCATACAAAGCTTAGCAGAAAGAGTCTTCTTTTGTTCAGTCCTCTGGCACTAATGTAATAAGCATGAGTATCTGTCTACACTCATCTACAGGAACACCAGGACTGTATGAGAACAAGAACAGGTTCAGCTTTTGTAATGCTGAAAATGTACAGTTATATCCATGGAATGTCTACCCACCAAAGACCACGACACAAATGGAATGCTTAGTTCTGACTTACTTTGCTCTCTTGGCCATTTCATTGCCATCCCAGCGGGGGCTGTACGGGTAATTCTTCTGGGCCTGGGAGTACAGCTGGCCACTGTTCGTGAAGTGGTAGACGGACTGAAATGTTAGGGTCGGTTGGTCTCGAGGAAAGTACAGGGGTAGGTCAACTGCAATTCAAGAAGAAAAAGAAGTCATTAAAAAATACACCAGTGTATTTTTTCCTTTCTTCTTATTAGGAATATATCAGACCATTCTATTGGTTTAAAGGTGTCAGAAAAGGAGAAACTGATGGTTAAAAACATCCTTCTGCACTTCTTGTAAGTAATGATTCCAGCCTATTGCTGTATGGGACACTTTGCTTTACCAAAACACTTTTGTAAAGTACACGATTTAAAAAAAAGTTTAGCTCATGCATTGCTATGTTAATCATAAAATTTCCACCAGGATTATTTAGTTATTAAAAAAAATTACTTTTATAGTAAAACCTTCCCTTTCAAAGATTCACAAAATACATTCTGTTATGCTTTCCATTAAAAAAACAAATTTATTTTTATCTGCTTTACCCAATATATTTTAGTGTCCCCCTGGACATCAAAAGCATTATCATCCTCATTTTACAGCTGTCTGTGTCCTAAAGTGGTCAAATGATTTGATACAGAATGTAGAAAGATTCAGTCATATGAGCTGGAAAAGATTTCAACTTGCTGTCATCTGCTAGACAAGAGAACACCCACAAAACCAAAAACACACTGCAAAGTCATTAATACCCAAAATATCTCACTAAAAATAAAAATCAGAACCTCTTAGTTCCTTTGCTTATCACTGTCTCATGATCAGCTAGGTCTGGTGGAACAATAAAATAGTCTACAACAGTTAGAAATCGTGTACGTTTTCATGGTCAGAACCAGTTTTTAACTCTTTCATTGTTATAATTATGGTTTGTATTTTCTTGGTCTACTTTTTGTTTCAGAAGGCTTCAGAAATATGTAGTTAAATTGAGTTATGGCAACAGACTTAAATTACTAATATTAAATGTCTAATCTAACACCCAAATTAACAAAAGAATGTGCATTTCTGTTAAAGGTGTAGGCTTCACTTATAAAGCACCTACAACTGTACTTTCTGCTATCCTCCAAATTGCACTTTTTAAATTCTGTACAGTGAAAGAACACTGCAGTAGAATTGTATTTTAAATACTTCCAGATATTCCAGCACTTCCTATGAAATCTCTGCTCACAGACTGAGGTATCAATGTAAGGCAGGTTTTATTTTCCAGATTCCATGCTAGCATCCTGCCAGTTCCTTCATTTCTCAGTTTATCTAATCACATCTAAATACTCAGATGCGCATCAGCTACACTGTATCTCCCTTTTCCCTAAACTACCCTCCAAGCTCTAGGAGTAAAAGCGTTTGTAGCCATGAAGCACAGTATATCAAATGTGCTATTCCAGCCATAGTCCCAAAATACAACAAATCCTCCCGTGAAGTACAGCGCTTGCTCAGTTCATGACCCAGTGTCTGAGCCACACGTGACAGCTCCGAGAGTCCGGGTGACTCAGCCCACACAGCAGCTTCCAGCAGATATTTAAGCGCTAATGACATGGGCAGAGTTCTGCTAATTTGAGGGCAGATCACTGCTTTAACAAAGGTTAGATTCAAAGACTGCTCTGTCGAATTCCTCTTTATAATGTGATTACTAAGTAACAACCCTGAAAAACATTGGTGTAACATGGCCATTTATCAGCAAGCAAGCTGTCTCCTCCCCTCACAAATGGTGTGTGTACGCCTTGGTCTCTGAAGGACTCCACCACGGAAAAGAGTAAAGAAACAAGGAGACTGATTCTCTGTTTTAATGTTATAAATATACTACTTCAGCTCTGAGTGCTTTTATTGTCTCTCTAGTGCATCTTTTTCCTTAAGTACCAACTTAAGAGAAACCAAGTCTGTATACTTTTGTATTTTATCACCATGCGAGAGGAATAACAAACTTTAGCAAAGCATTCAAGTAATAGTTTAGCCCTTCTACTTAACTTTTCAGTTGAGAATTTCTAACTTTCATTAACTTTCCCTTCAAAACTGCCATCTGCATAACACAGGCAAGCAGCAAGAGTTTTTTCCGTTACCTAAAACTAAAGGTGGGCTCTTACGACAAAGTACCTAGCACTAGAAATGCTGTTTAAAATGGATAATCAAGGCAGTGCTCTCACTACAGTGATACCTGCATTTGTTAGGAGAAGGTACCACCAAAATATATTCTATTAACCAAAACCTGTATAGGAACTTCCAGGAATTACTTACATTATAAACTGATCACATAAATCAGATAATCAAACTAGATTCAAAATTGTGCATCCCACATCTGGACAACAGCAGTATTACCCTGAACTGCGAGCAGAGTTCTGAAAAATTTAAACTGCCTTTGATTTATAACACTACCCTTCACGTGAAATCACCAAACTTTCAGTTTTCTAACCCAAGTGTTTCCTTAATACAAGGTGTGGACAAGTCCAGACCAAGTAAAAAAGCCTGTCCCTAATTCTGGAACACAACCACACCCAAAAGACCAGTAAACAGGAAATAGCCTTGAGTTTAAAGTGTTATACATATCTCAAGGTATTATTTCAGCAATAGGAAAGGAAGGCAAGAACTTGCTTCCGTCCCAGTGGATGCCCGTCCACTGACACTGCTAGTGCACAGAATGAAAAAAATAAGCAAATACCACTGGTAATTAATGCTGGCAAGGTGTGTTGGACATGAAAGGTCAAATTCTGCCCATAGTGACACACAGTTTGCTAAAGCAAAGTTTTGTTTTCACCTGGTCATGTGTAGGCAGTCTGACTCTCAATCTGTACATTAATACAAAATCAGATTTGCCTTCATGCAATATCTAAGGTGACAAAAGTGTTACTGTAATTACATGCAGGACAACATTCACACTTTGCCATGAAAAATGCATCATGGTTAAGAACAACACATTAGTTTTGTAAACTAACACCTGAACTAGGCAAACTGTAAAAGCCTGTGTTGGTTTGGCATGCTAGTTACCTAAGAACTACAAAAACGTATTCACGTTGAATACAAGTACTATTTCCAAATAACAGCTGACTCACAAAGTACCCTGGTGATATGTCTGCAGAAAATAAGCAGATGACTCATGTCTGTAAATTCCTGAAAGTACCAATAGACCCCTTGCTTAGTCATCTTTTGCTTAGATGCCGGGTTCACGAGCTCTGTAAACCATAATGAGAGATCTAGCTCTTAGTAGGACTCTCTCTCCCTTTTTTCCTCTCTTCTAAACAGTGCAAATTATCTCCCTAAAAATAACTTCATCTGCGTAAGTGAGTCACTTCAACTAGCAAGCTTATACAAGTCATGCAGTTAAGCAGTAATATTTGGTTATGAAGGTAAAAATGCTGCTGTCAAACTCCAGATTTAAAATGAAAATTATGTCAGAGGAAGTCCCATTTACCCCTTCTCTCGCAGAAATAGAAACATTTCCTTTGGAAAATTTAAACAATTAGCTCATTCAGGAAAGTAAAGCTTTCTAATTTAGTTCCATGCTCAAAGTAATTTAAATCTTATGATTTCTTACTTTGGCTCTCCTAAGCATCACACTGTTAATGTAAGAGGAACTCGAAGCAGACTGGAGGAATAAGCCAGTAAAATGCTGCTTTCTCCTACATTACAATTTACAGATCATTTTTCAAAAGTCAATTTTTAGACAGCCATAGTGTGGGGAAAATCATGTCTTTATGCAAGCTCTACATGAGCAGAACTTGGAGGGCTGTTTATGGGTAATTAAGCATTGAGTAAATTCTTCACTGATTGAACCCTAATTTTCCCACACAGTTCATAAGAAAGCAAAAGAAAAAGGACTTGCTTGTTGAGAATGAGTCATGTTGTAAAGAAACTTAATTACAGTTTATAAATAGTTGAAGTTGCTCTCTTTTTGAAACATAAGAAACTATCTAGAAGTAACACACAAATTTGCTTCTCTTGACTTAGTATTTAATGCGTACATATATTCAAAACATAGTTACCTTAAAGCCCAAATCTTGGTTTATTAATAACTAACAAACTGTGCAATGCATCTGTAAGGTTGAATCGTTCATTTTCTTAAGAAGCAGCAATCTGAGGCCTGGAACAGGTTACCTAGTTTGTTAAGCTTACGTCAACAGCTGTAGAGTTGATTTTGACTATCTTATTGACTTTAAAATAGTATCTTTAGCATCTAATTTTACAACTCGTTCAACAGGATATGAAATGCGGAAGGAATGTCTCAGAAAAAAGCATGTACCAGTGCTGCTACAGGTTTTCTGAAGGAAAAATGCTCAGAAGAAAAGGGCAGGTTTACCACAGTGCCCTCCTCTCCACCTTTAAGCGCTGGAGAAAAGAGATGGGAAAATAAAACCATGCTTGAAATGTATGCTGACCATTAATATATTTCAAAGCACTTAGACGGTAACACTTAAAAAATTTTCCATATACTGTTCTCCTGTTCTAGGGAAAAGGTTTATTTATCCTTTGTATGGCACTGGATAAATCTAGATATTTGTTTTCACAAAAGCCAACATTTACTCACTGAATTCATAGTTTTAATCCTTGGATGCTACTATACTGGTTATCTTACTAACCTTTGGGATGCTTGAATCCGCAGCAGTTTATTGCACCTGAACTTTGTTTTGCACTCACGAACACTGCGTGATCTGGGTATTTTATTGTTGAGATTTCTACTTTGACAAGATTTCATGGCTTGCACAACTTTAATTCAATCCATACTTGCTTTATGGAGCAGCCTTCAAACAGAAGATAACACAGTATTGTTTCCAGTTCCAAAGAGTCCTGGGCTGCACAGAGATGGCCAAAGGAGGCACTGTTCTGGCTTCTCCCATCTGACAGACCCTCTCCCTCTGCATTTATTTACTGCACAACACTGAAGCCTTGCTCCAATTAAATGTGTTCATTTCTGCATGAGCTTTTCACTGTGATGATTCTAATCATGACGTTAGCTACATAAAACATTTTAAAAATGGTTTCACAGCACACTCATGAGTTGAGAGGTTCTTTAGGGATTCCAGAGCAGGAATGAAGGAACAAGGAAGGAGGAGTTAACCTGTCTACTGATGCTGAGTATCAGCCTGTGGGATGCAATTCTTCTGAGACTTAATAGTAGATAATACTTTATATAGCCAAACACAAGTCCTTCCAATGTTGACTGCCATAGCAGATACTTCAGAATCAATGATTATTGGACATGTGAGAAGTTTTGTTTAAATTATTTCATCAGAAAAACAAGGATATGCCAAACTCAAATCTCCAGAGAACACTGCAGAATCTTAGCCTGATACTAGCCGTTCTCTTCCCGAAATTCCCTGACTCACTCCTTACTTATCATCCAGCTTTGGCAAGAGACTGCCTCTGCACTCAAGTACTTCTGACGAAGTAAGTAATGGAAACAGGAAACACATATTCCAGGCTCCAGAACTGCATTTCTGTCTCTTATTAGTACATATTCATCATCTTTCTGGTTGTTTATTTTTTGGTTCACTGAATTTCACATTCTCTCTGCCTTACTTGCAATTGAACTCACACTGCCGGGAAAAACAGTGGATTTGAATGTACTGCTTCAAACTGAAAATTTCCTTGAACTCAGAGCTCTGCAGTTTTCCTATGTTGATGTGGATGAGACCCATGTGAATTTACAGTGCAACTCGGTGGCAACACACATACCATATTCCATAGTATCACACATCTCTCAAGCCCTATTTTAAAACAAACTTTCTGCTAGATTTTCTGACATGACTTCTCCTATGAGAAAGCTGTTTCAGACAGCCTGTCCAATGGGTGAAAAATCTTTAACTAACTTCAAGGGAAAAGAGCTACCGTCAGTTTTTACATAAAAATTCCAGTGCAGAAGGCCTTTCAGGAATCATATTGATCACAGTTCCTACAGAGAAACCTGAATAGATGCAGTCACAGGCATTTTGGGGACTGCAGTGTCTAGCACAAAGCTCCACAGGGCAGGATTTTAGGCTACTTTGCCTAGTGAATCTTTCCTTGACTTGTGTATGATGAAGGCCTTTAGTCTACATTCTACTGGCAAAAAATGAAAGTGGGAACTTGGCTCAAAACACACAAAGAATTACTGAATGCCACAGCTATCCTGCTTTGGTGTGTGATGATTTATTCTCGCAAGAATGAGAGAGCAAGGATGACAAATAACATATCAATGGCGTTAGTGTGGGACTTTATGTTAGCAGAGCGCAGTCACAGGAATTTGAATTTGTTAAATATTACTAGGGCTGACATCCCTTCTGGAGAAAAACGTGTTCTTTGCAGGAAGATGCTATTTTGAAATCAACATTTCAAAATTTCAAATCTGAAAGGAAAAGCTGTTTATGGAATTTTAGCTGAGACACTTACGGCACTTTGGGTGTGTTGGAAATCACAGCTGGTTTTGAAATAATTAGGTCTGCCCTTGCTACGGGAAATACCCACCCCAACGGCCAAGTCAACAATGGTATAGTAAATGAGTAAGATGACTTATGTACAAAATACTTCCAAATAAATACTATAGAAATACAAGTAAATAGGCCAAAAAAGAGAAACAACTATTTCATTAACAGAACATACAATACTAAACAATAAAAGACAAACTGCTGCAGGCAAAATGGAAACAACGAATTGTGATGGATTAAACTATTCTGACACATTACAGAGTAGATTTGTTTAATTAGCTTTCTTTGTTTTGGTTTGTTAGTTGGTTTTGTCTGTTTGAGTTTCTTAAAATATAATGTAACCCGTTTTTATTTGAGGACTGGATGACATTTCTCTATCCACCTTATGGTCCTCCTTCCACTGATAGTGGGAACTATAATGCAATCTAGGCACCAGAGGCAACTAGATTTATGATTACAATTGTTTTGATTTTCTTTCAACATAGGCATATTATATGGCTGTAAAAATATCCCATGTCTTTATTATAACCTGTAACTTTTTTTTAGTACTCCATCCTTCACACAATTTAGCATTTTTAAAAAATATGATAAAAATAGTTTGAATGACTTAAGTTATAGTCATGTGCTGCAGACAGAGTATCTCATGATTTGTTTAGTTTTACAGAGGAACTAAATAACAGATCAATTCAAGATATTCTCCAAGCAGTTTCCAGCTATGTGGCCAAAGACCATGCTGAAGAGATATAACATAATCTGAAAACAGCTTTACAACATCTTCTTGCTTTTGAGTGTCATTGCCCACCCCACCTATTTCATACTCTTTTTGGACTGTACAGGAAGACTGGACTACCTCCTAAAAATATCCTGTGGAATATCTCATAATTCTATATTGAGCCCAAAGAAATGGCATAATGTCCTTACAGGTCTTTTCCTTCTCTAATTTATGTAATCATATTTCTCTTAATTAAGAAAAAGGCTTCTTATTTTTACATTACCAGCTTCAGCTACTTACTTAGATTTTGTTTTATTTTTATTTCAAATTCTCAAAGATCTTCATTCCCTCCTCCTTCCGTTTTTATTTCCTTTTATTGTTTCTGCTGTTACAGTTTCTATAGTAACTTCTCTAAGTGCTGATGAGATTGATGTGACTAAAAGCTGTCTCTTCTCTGTCTGAATTGTTTGAAGCTTGAAACTTAAACACAGTTGCAGTTGTTATGGGTGTAAAAAGCAAGCTATGCCCTTTCTTGGCACAGGCTGGTGATCACTGCAAAAAATATTCTTCTGCTTTCCGAGCAGAGGTACACTGCTAATTGCTGAGAAGTTTTACATTACTTTCCAACTAGACAGGAAGGCTTCTACCATGTTTTTACCTGAAAAGCAGATGTGCAAAACCATTGTCTTCTCTCACCAACGTTTTATTAAGATTATGGGGCTTGCAAATAAGTTGTTTTTTCTGTTTTAAATGCTGCCTTGGATTTGAAAGGAAACTATTTTACTTCATTCTCACCTGTGGGCAGTGTGACATCATCCTGCAGGTCAAGAGGACCCTCTGCTCCCACACCTGCTATCCTGTTCTTTCAACCTTTGCTTCATGCAGGCTCAGAGCTTTCAAATCCCAACCCAGTGTAATCGCGTCTGGCCCAACTAGCCAACTAAGCCACTCCAGAATTTTCAAGTGCGGTACAGGCCCATTGCATCTTTTCACTGCTGAACATCACAATTATCACTTTTACTCTTGAAGCCACCTTACACAGTTCTAAAAGCCTATCTTTCTATTACTTTTTAATGACCTATAGAACTACTTTGTGGAACATACTGTTTTATGACATGCTTTCTAGACCATCAGCGATTTTTGGTGCTCTTCTGTGAACGCACCATTCGAGGATGATGTAAAACAAACAGCAGGAACCCATCCTTAAGCTTCAGGGAGCAGACTTCTGGCTGTTCAGGGATCTTACTCTTCCCATGGAAGACTCCTATGGGATAATGGTCCTGGTGAGAAGATGGGCCCATGATGACCTCCTCCAAGCTCGATAACAGTCTATCCTAGCGAGCAGAAAGGCAAACAATACCAGCAGGAGGCCTACCCGGATGAGCAAGGAAGTCCTGATAAAACTCAAACATAAAAAGGGATCACAGGAGATGCAGACACTCCCTGAGCATGCAGAGACAGGACTGGGAATGTCAAAGTTGACCTAGAATTGAATCTGGCAAGGGGAGTTAAGGACAACAAGATGGGCTGCTACAGGAACTGCAAAAGGATGACTAGGGAAAAGGGACTGCTGCTGAATGGGGCAGGGGGACTGCTGACAAAGGAGACAGAAAAGCAGCTTAAGCACTCCCTCCTTCCCCCATTTTGACATTTATGCATGTTTGTGACCAGTTCTATCTCTAAATCAATTCCTTATTATTCCAAAATGAATTATATTTATCTATTTCATAAAAGGTATTGAGCACTTGCCTCTGTGTGCTATTGCCATGTCACATATGGATTCTTAGAAAAAATTTATTTTGGTGACAAAGTAATTGTCACTGCGTAGAAAGAGGAAAGAGAGGGAAGAATGATGCAGAAAATGTTTCTCATCTTGATGCAGCTCTTATTTATAGAAATTTTGTACCTCTAATGATGCTGCGGTATTGTGTTTCTTTTCTGAAAGCATTGCCTGTCACTGAACCCAGGACTCATCCAAGAGACCCCTGCTCATCAGCTCCTTTCTGGACTGAAAACAAGATATTTGCTTTCTACTTGCTACTATGAGCAATTTTGAACTTGCTGTATTTCTCACCTTTAAAGCAGTTCTCATCTTAGAGAAAAACTATCTGTGAGCTACCAAAGCATGTAGACACAAACCAGACATGGAGTAAGAAGAATAAGCACCACAACCTGTACTCAAGTCCTGCCCCTGTCAATTACTTTTTGTGACCTAATTACTTGTTTTCAAAAACTGAGTGGATAAAATAGATTATATCCTTTTTCCACGTCAGGTACCTTTTCTGAGAATTTTAGTTATCTGTCATATACTTGAGCACATAGCAGTCATACTCTAGATACATATATCAAGTAAGAAAAATCAAGTTCACTTTTCTGAAAAGTGCAATTTTGTAAGAAGTTATTACAAAACCTTTCAGTCCATTTGTTAAAGTGCTTGTAGTTGCTGGAAGAACGTCAATTAATGTCTGCAGCAATATACTGCAGTTTTAAAAGTGTTGCAAATACATGCATTTCTCAGAAATTAAAAAAGTAATATCCACAGCAAAATGACATTTTAAAATACCTTCCCCGTCCACCCATATCAGGCCATCTATAAGATTCTTATAAAGCCTAATTAGTATCACAGCTGTTGTTTCCAGTTTGTTTTTGTCCATATCAAGTTTTATGAATTGCCTGCTGTCCATTCTCCCTTTTTCTGCAGTTACAAATAGGAACCTACCACTAGCTTATACTGGGTGACATGAAAACAAAATGAACACAGAAAAACAGAAAAAGAGGAAAAGAAAACCACTTTTCAGGTTCACTTGCATCCATTATGAATACCTATATATAAAAAAAAATCTCATTCGGCTGACATACAAGTAAATACTCAAGGTGGAATCAAAGGAACAAAATGTTTAAAGCACTCTTGGTGTCAAAAATAAAATTACCAGCTCTCAATAAAAATTTCAAACTAAATCTACTTGGCAGTATCCCTTAAAAATAAAGGAGAAAAATATACCATGGAGAAAAATGATCAGCAAAAGACTCATTAATTTTCCAAATGCTACAATTCAGTCCTGTGATTAGTCCCTGTCTAAGCCCATGCCTAGTTTAGTGCAGAACTGTGTGCCTGTGACTCAGGCTACTTTTCCATCACACTGCCTGATCCACAGCACTGCAGTGTACCTGCAGTTTTCATTGACTTCAGTAAGCAAGACACACTCCACTACACAGGAAATGTCACAGAGGATGCTTTGCTTTGAGTGATTGAAACAATGTACAAAGTTTTGAAGAAACGCCATCAGCTAAGGGTATATTTTGCTGTAGGCAGAACATGCTCTCAGAAACTCTCAAGACCAGATTCAAAGAAATACATGGAACCAACTAAAAGTACTGAGTCAGAGGAGAAGACCACCAAAAAAAAGACACTTCTCTGCTTACTCCCAAGAGTAAGATCCAAATGGCTTTTGACTTTCTCCAGCCACTTTTACATCACTGGGGCTGACTGTTAATCTTCAGTTTCTTATTTAAGAATGAAATGACAGGATGAAATGAAATGTAATATTTGCAGACTGTTTTGATCAGCATTGAACTTCTCATTCTAGACTCCTGAAATATTTATTTTGTTATGCTTGGCATTTCTGCTGAACTATTCTGCTTTCCTGACAGGACCAGATACCACCTTGTTATTCACATGGTCATGTTCCTTTTTACCTTCTTTAGTTTTCAGAGTCATAAATTCCCATTTTCATGTAAGGAACAATGAGAAGAATAAAGTAACAACACTGTATAAGAAAGTCAAAACACCTCATTAGACAAAAGCTCACAGAAACGATCTAATGTAAATATTCCACTCAATACTTGGCCTATTTTTTTAGGACATGGCTCATGCAGACAAGGTTATTTTTCCATAACTTTTCTTGAAGAGACTGACAAACGTGTGCAAACAGCAATATGCAAACGAGTGCATCAGAAGCTGGCCTTGATAACTTCCCCCAAAAAACCCTGAATCCAGAAGCACAAGTCATACCAAAGCCTGATACTCAGAGGTATAGTCTCCTCTTAGCCAATTAATGCTTTAGGTCCCTTGCTTGCTTCTCTCTTGTTTCAAAACTTTCTTCTTGCTGAGATGCTGCCTGTTTCTGATCTATCCTCTGACAGAGACAACCACCTAACTGCACAGAAAAGCAAAAGGGTGGACAAAAAGCTAGTTCAGTTGGCATTCCCATAGCAAGAAGGATCATCAATTAAATTCAAGCTTTTACATGACCAGCACTTTGGAACTCCTGGATCAGTGGCGTTATCCACACAGAAACTGAAATCCCTTACAGTTAGCCACGGTCACTTCCAGCAAATGTTCCCCACCAACTTCACCTTGACTGAGATCCCACACAAACTGGAAATATAGATGCTGGCAGCCTTCAACATTCTCCATCTCCTGAAATATTGTTCAGTGAAACAAACCCTTTTTTATGTTTGTCCTTTTCAAGGCATCTTAAACAACCACTAACACAAGCAGTGTTTCGTTTACTACCGCAAACTGGTCCAGCTTCTGTCCATCTCCTTAGGGCTGATAACCTAAAAATCTCGCAAGATAAAAATCAATCTTTGAAAATCCCAAATATAGGTTGCTTCACAATTCTACTCTTGTGTTTATACAAATAATGCTCCTTAATTCTTAATCATGCACAGATAATGTAACTTGTGCTTTTATCTAATATTGATCTGTTTATAGTATCAATGGCTGGACTCGATCTAAAAGGTATTTTCCAACCTAAATAATACTATAATTTATATATGGTATAAATACATAGACTGTATACAGGAACAAGAATATGAGGAAATATCTGTCTCCAAAAACTAATCATAGCTGACTTATAAACAAGAAGAGAAAGTCTATTGAAAAGCGAGCAGTCTGTTGAAGTTCACTTACAAAGCTTCATACTGAGACTTACTCATAAACAGTATCAGTATCAAAAGCAGTAATCCTGAGTAATGATTTCCTTTCCCATGTGGATGCATGAACTTCTCCAAATGTTTATTTCTTCTGTCTTATATTTGAAAGCACTTGATTAATTCTTAAAACCAAACCCTAAAGAAACAGTTCCTTTGACTAGTCTTTGATCTAATATAATAACTCCACCAGCTTCATTAGTCTAATGATTAAGTTTGCAACTAGGCAGCTCCTCAATGTTTTAAGGTAGAGTGGGTAGACTCTGCTCTTCATTCTGTAACTACAGCATTAGTCTTTTTTTTAGCATGTGAAATTGTTCTAAGGATATTTGGCTTCAGCAATTCAGAACTATATTTTTGTTTCTCTCTTCTTTAACCCGCTTTACTCAGTAAAACTATTCTGAGTAATTTCAACTTACTTCTAATGTTTTTTGCTTCCTAGTGTTCAAACAAGTTTGTAACTCTCAACGCAAATAGTTGCAAAACAATGCCAAAGTTATTTTGAAACCTCTGAATCCATCTTCTAAAGGAAATACGACCCATGTTAGTGTTTATAAATCTCACAATCTCAAACTGAAAATTTTAACCAAAATTTAGATGCCAATAAAATTTACTGTGGTTCCTTTCATTTGATTTGCCACAGTGCTTGTTGTATACTGACCTATTTATTCTCCTCTGAATACTTTATCTACATACTGTAGTAAATATATAAAGTAGAACAGTTTTCAACTTACTGCTATCTCTCCCAGACATTTTATTAGACGCTTGCTAAATATTCAACCATAATGTACATAGTTATGTCAGTGGTTAGGAGATGAAAGCCTACATTACTTCACTCAGGAAATGAAGTGCAGGTTTCGGTCCCTTCATTGCAATATCCTTCAGTGCATGGAACAGAAATGCTTTTGCTGTGAATTGTTCAACAAGTGAGTGATGCAATGACTTACACAGCTAAGCCACTGTATGATTTCTAAGGCCACAGGGTTAATACGTAGTGATAAACTATTCAGTTATAATTGCAGTGTTCGTGCCAGTTTAATTGAATACTATGAATATTACACAGTTAAAACCTGCTCTGTTATTTAGCAGAAATTTGAATTTTGATTCCCCTGAAATCTAAGTGATTCAACATGTATTAAGGTATATTATCCCACAGCACAAATCAAATCCACAGGAATTTTAACATTGATTAAATTAACCCAAATATGTTGGGGAGTAAGAAAGGTAGGAAACCTTCAAGAAGGCTGTACATAAAGAAGTGTCATCTCATAGAAGACAAGTGTCCAGTGACCAGTTCTCACTTGCAGTTGAAATATAAGTAAAGACTTCATGAGGATAATCTTCCCAAAGATACCATTTTAATTCTGTTTTTTCTCCCCCAACGTAAATTATAATAATATGATGGAAGTGTTCTAATTTCAGGTTTGAGTTTTCTAGACCTGTTAAGGTCATTAATATGTGGTAAGGTAATCTTAGGCGATGTAAGGAAAGGGATTAGTGAGACGATTTTTTATGATCTCCAATACAACACAGCGTGAAGGACTTCTCTGAACAACGGCAATCCCAATTTCCTGCATTAAGAACTCCGGGAGAAATTTCTATGATGTCATTAAGATAGCATTAGTTTTCCACATGAAAAGCTAGCCCACAATAAAAAATTACATAACATGAAAAACTCCAGTGCTAGAATGCTATCAAACATCAATGCTGCAGCTGCCCAGATCTCAATGTAATAATTTTAAACGTAAATAAGAAGTGTAACAATCAAATCTAAAGAGTAACATAATAGAATTTCCCCAGATCAAAATATCTTTGATACCTGTGAATTTCGCCTTACCACAAGGCAAAACAGAAACTGTAACTTAAGGTAATATGTAAAAGGCAGTATCAAAGCCACATTTACTAATTTCCACATGGAGTAATTCCTATATATTTAAATTAAGAATGTCTTTTCGATAGCAATAAAATCTTTATTTAAATTTTTTAAATGACAGCAAACCTAGCTACATTGTTAGGTTTTGCCTCCAGTTTCAGTCTAAGAATAACTTTGGGATCCTAATGACAATATGCTGTTGCTTCTTATGTAATATATTTTCTCTACATTGAAGTGTCTTTATAGTTGTAATCAATGCATTAGTTCTTGACAGTTACAGATGATTTTAGGTATTCCTGGGTTGAGTATAATAACAACAGCCCTCATCACTGACACTTTTGAAAGGCCAAGTTACAACAGCGAACTTAATCTTGAGTCAAAATACCGGAAAACATTCCCAGGACACTTTTGGCATTCTGTAAATCCAACATTTCACTACTGGTGTGCATCCTCTCCCCTTCTCCAGACACAATTGAGATTTTGTGTTTTCTACGTCACATCAAAAATAGATTAAGCACTGGATAAAAATAGCTAAAACTTTTAAATTGTTTCCTGTAATTGTACATTTTCCCTTTTGAACTTGTATCTTCAAGAGGATAGACATTTATGCCTGAGGCAAAGTGTTACTCACTGTGAACAAGGAAGCAAAAATCTTTCCACATCAGCAACAGAGTAAGCTTTGTGAATCCTTCTGCATCATATTCCACCACACCACTATCAACAAGAAAACAACAAAAAAATGAATACAATTTTTACCTTTTAATACTGAATGATGAATATGTAAATTCTGTAATACAGGGATCGTTATTTCTGTTTGCTTGTTCAGAACCTTCCAGTATCTGCTTTCTTTATTAAGAGTTACATTTTTCTAGCTAATTGTAAATTAGATTAAACTTTTAATCTTAGTAATCATCTTAATTATGCTGTGGTATTGGAGGTGTTTACTCAAAGAAAGGCCATCTTCAGTTTAAAATACACTTTTAAATGAAAGGAGACCTGCTACCACATCTGCATCCTAAATTGATAAAAACTATAGACACATGAATTTCCTGTATCTTACTGAAATTAAGATCATTTATTATTTCTGTAGTAAATGAGAGGGTAAAACTGAAAATAAGCAGGGTGAGAAGAGTTTAAATTTGAAAATTGGAAAGAGTATATATAAAAAATACAAAACATGAGATCATAACGAAAAATTCCATACAGAACACGTGCTTGATAGATGGATTATAAGTTTCAACCATCAGAAGCTGGTATTTCAAAGTCTCAAACAGTATCAGCACTCATGAACCACAATGCAGATATCCTATAATCATAGGCACATACCTGGACATTTCTATAATGTAGTTTACTCAGAAGAAAAGGAAACCTCTTGATAAAGACTGAGCTTGCACTGACTGTCTACTCATACGTCCAGTTTAAGTCATTGTTACCTATTATCGCTGTATTAAATTTGGGTGCATGCTAGAAGCCACCTGTTTTCCTAGCCTCACTTGAGAGACCTGAGATTTGAAGGGCTCCTGAATATCCATGTCATTGGCATCACCCCTTGGAAGCAGAAATCCCTCATCACGATTAGCTAAAGGCTTGGACTCCAGCTCAAGTCAGAATTTAGGCAGGAAACCATCACAGTGCCAAGACAGCCCTGATTAATTCATTTCTGAAGCTGATTTGTCATCATGCCTGGCTACGGACCTTTCATCCACAGCAATGCAATGTGACCCAAGAGCCTCTTCTCTTCAGAGACAAAATACTTGGTGGTGGTGGGAACAGCTGGTGCCCCAGTCCTGCCTTTACGCTGAGCAGTGGTTTCTGGCTCTTGCAAGGCTTGGAACCATACCTGCTTCCCTATTCTCCCACCTCAGTCACTGCCTATTAGTGTAAGACCCCTCAAGTAATTTATTCAGAAACGAACACATTTCTTCTGCACAAGGAGAAAATCCCTTCTGTCTCTTTCCCATCATCACCTATTTTCTAGAAAGATCAGATTGGCAACCGGCACAGAAGTGAAATAATGCTGAACTGCATTCCAGTACTGCTACAGAGAGACACTCTATACACAGCATTCTGTGAAAAATGACTAGATTTCATCTTATCCAGCGGACAGCAGCCACACAACCACAAACCATGTGCAGAAAATGAGTTTCCCCCATGTTACAGAAAAAATGCATCGAAAGAAAACTTACGTTCCAAAGTGACTCAGGAAAGCTGCAATGTACTCTCTTCTCTTATGGTATCCCTGAATAACATATTGTACCTTAAAAAAGAAAGAAATCAAATCCAGACCTATAAAAAGATTAAAAACGCAAAAACCCAGTTTGTCATATATTTATTGTTAAGGAAGATTTATGTTTGACATGGTAGTAGTTTTGAATCCTACATTTAGCATGATTTCCCTAAAGAATCCTAAAATGCCTTTAAAACTAACTCTGGATCTTGCACACAGAATATCTTGTAAAGAAATCTCTTCAATCACTTCTGAGTGAAACTCAGTCTTTCACAATAGATTGAAGCACTGTTTAACTGCACAAGACTGGAAGAAAGAAAAGCTCAGCCTTGCCTTACTGAAGTTTGAGTGGAAAGCTGTGATAGGCAAATCAGTTATCTGAACTGACAGAAGCTAAGTGTCAAAATAACATCTTGCTTATAAAAGAGAAGTAAAAATCAAGTATCTTTCACAACTGATCTTGGGTGGTTTCTGAAGACCGCACCTCCAACAAAATCTTCTGAACACTAAGCTCTTTCACTGGTTTCATGCTGACTCAGGGAGCCACCTACTCAACTGCGAGCATCAATTTCTGAGGCATTCTGGGTTTTGAAAGACTTCCATGCTGGCACAGACAAAATCCAACAATGCTAAATTTGGAGACTTAAGGCAAAATTCTCCTCACACTATGTATGTTTTCTTGTTGATTTGCATGGCATTACTTAGGAGAACAGTGTGAGCAGGGTTTGACCCGTAACAGAAACAATGCATGTGTCATCAGGCTGCAAGAACATCTGGTTTACAACTGGTGACTTGGAAGTACTCATGGTATGGTTCCATGTGTGATTCCCTGTGTAAATTCCTTTGCTTTCCAGAACAAAACCTAGCATTTTAGGAACCTTTTTTCCCCCACTGAAAAGAACAGGAAGAGTATTTTCTTGGCTATGGCAATACTAGAATTCCTTGGCTGGCAGATGCTTTCCTAAAATTACTGAAAAAGTCTTGATACAACCATTGCTGAGAGCTGTCTTGTATAACTTAAATTCTATGTATAAATTGAAACATTTTATTTTATAAAACACTGTGATTATTTTGAAGGTTTTGTGTAGGATCTGAAATGTTATTCTGGGAAGAGGAAAACATAAGATAAGTTTGCTTAAGTGACTTTGTTCAAGAAAGGATAAAAACAGTCCTGTGTACTTGCCGATTTTAAAAACAGAAAGTAATTTTAACAGAAAACCACAACAAAAACAACTCTAATGATAGATTCCAACATAATTATGGAAACATATTCTGAAGAACTTTCTCTAAAAGATAAAATTATTTTCTTCATTTAGACAATAGAAGGGAAAAATAATATACAAATAGGAAGTCTGTAATACACAAATTTCTAGACGTTGACCCCTAAGCATTCTTTTGAAAATTACAATTAAATAATGGAGAAACTTTCAAAATACTATAATCATTCTTTTTTGTTCAAACAGTAAGCTAACTGGAACACAACCTTTTCAGCAACCTTAAGTAGCTATTACTGTATAAACAACTAAAGAAACTGCTGATTCAGCTCATCTGGAGGAAACATCTGAGAAGAAAAATCACAGAAAGTACTCAAAACCTACAATAACGACTGGGGTATGAGAACGTGCAACTACAAAAATAATATGCAAACTACACATCTGTACTTACTAAAAATCAGTATACTACAATGCAGTGTTGTACAATACAATAACATTTTATCCTAAATCACAACATGTGGCACTAAGAAAAAAACTGCTCCAGGATCTGATCCCAAACTCACTTGTTTACCTAAAGAAGTCATTCTATTCAATGCCGTGCTTAGGTGCTCAGCTCTTACCAAGAAGGTATAGTTCAGCCTAAGTATGTAGCTCCTGTGTAGTTCAGCCTAAGTATGCCTCGCTTAGAATACCTGGCAGAAGAATAACGATGTCTGTGGAAATGCAGTACAGTGCATAAAGGAAAGGAAAACTGATGGTCTGTAGCAGCTTACCTTGTTTGTTAGCAGCTGGCATACTTGGGGTACATAGTCGATGAGACAACCTCCACTGGGAAAGGCTGGGATGTGAAGGGCAGATGATCCTCCAAGTGCACTAGAAAAATAAGTTAATTTAACAGTACATTACATGTACAGCCCCTGGGATTTGAAAATTATTTCTGCACAGTCCTCTTTCCCTATGCTTAAAGTCAGAGGGCCACGAGGAAGTGTATTTTATGCTGTGGTGATAATAAAAAGTATTGAGTGATACCATCTATAAAAACAGGTTATACCAGGACCCACTGTAAATTAACCACTTAAATCAAGAGTATCACTAATGCAAAACATTTTCTCAGGAAATAGCTTTTTCATTGTGAACAGTTCTGTTTCCTAGCCTTCATCAGTTAGACGTGGAGTACTGTAGTTCAGATAACTTGTTAGTGGGGGAGAAGAGGACTTGAAGTCTTCAGCTATTCCAAAAACCACCTTCAGTCAAACCAGCTAAGAATAATCAAAATAATTGGGACTGAGGAGTAATAGACTGCCAGATGCAAATATCAATCACATCATCTACTCCAGTTTGGGACTTCCCAATAGAACACAGATCTTAACCTACTAAATCAAGGGAGTAGCGGGTCAGAAAGATTACCAGGTACATGATGATGTAAGTAGGATGCTGAAAGAAATGGGTTGCTCAGTCTTCAGAGAACACTGTGGAGAGGGGATACTGAGGAGGGAAGTTGCAGGCATATTAAAGCCTTCAATTATCTAATGGAAAATTATAGAGACGATGGAGTCAAAGGCTTCTCTGAAGTGCGGCTCAATGGTGTTCTGTCCTCAGAGGTGCTCAAAGCTCAGCTGACCAACTGGCACGAGTGGCCCCTGCTCTGAGGAGTGGCTTGGCCAGATAAGCTCCTTCTCGCCAACCTACATTGGTTTATGATTATATTCCATGATTCTATGATTTTGTTCATCACCAGTAGGAAATAACAAAAACAAGGATATTAATTCTGTCCATGCACATACTGGATATCTGAATGGTAGGAATCCACAGAAATAAGGTAACTTCAGAGATGTATTTAGGCAGCTTAACCATTTGCCTTTATCAAAGGACAGAAGACTGAAGCACACCTGCTATTACTCAGGATAATGGCTTCTTTGGTGTGGAAAGATCTAACACTTATTTAAATCAGGCTGTATAAGGCAACAACTAGGTAAAGTCCATGCTACTTCCTTCTAGCAGTACAGACCTAAATCTTTCTTTATAGTCCCTTACCAAATCAAAATTTGCATTACACATTGTGGATTACATCATTCACTAACCATCCAGAACCATCCTGGACACCATTAAAAAGCTTCAAGAGCTAAGTTACTTTGTGTGGCCTCCTGTTTACATGCTGTTTCCATGACAAATTACACTGGCTAGAAAGAAAAGTTCTTCTCTGCAAAATAAGGCTCTTACTCTCCAACAGGATCTGGCCTTTTATTTTCCTCAGTACTTGATAAGAAATCACTTCGGTAGGTATAAAGGTCTACAGTCATACATCCCTTTGAAGGAACACAGCCTACATAAATCAAAAAAATCCCAAACTCATAATGAGGTATATGGAAATCTGCTACTCAGGCAAAACAGTCTGGGTTTAGCAGACTGTTCACCACATGGAACAGTTCTGCAGGCCTGGATTTTGCATATGCAATGATGAAAAAAGAAGCCTTGAGTACACCACAGCTACATAAAAACACAAACAAACTTTTCCAGCAGAAGTAACATTTGAATGGGATTTTTTTAAACAGAAGTCAGTTTCCTTGCTGCTACCTCCTTACTAAAATTACTCACACAAGAATATAATTTTGCAACTTGTGGACGGTAAAAAGCAGTGAAGTGTGACTATGAGATGATTAGAAAGTTGGAACATTTCTGAAACAGTAGTTTGTTCTTACACAATTGAAAATATAGGGGGTCCATTGATCTCTAACACTGGAGAATGGAAGACTTGTCCCTCCTGGTATGTTACAAGTGGGTTGTGAACCTTACTTTAAGACCCTGACTTTCAGTTTATTAAACTCCTTAAATATTATGTAATTATATCCCTAAAAGCCTCCAATCTCATACACAGAGCAACTGGTACTGTCCATTTTGCATCCTGCCTTGCCTCATTTGACACCAAGTCCAAGTTGCCTTGCAGTATGGATATACCACTGAAAATGCTCAGATGACTGCAACAGGAATTACAGGCTTCTCTCTGTTACAATAGCAGATATGAAATTCAGTCCATCTCTAACAGACTACACATGCAAAAAAAAGCTACCACTCCTACATCATCAGCTTACAATACATCTTCCAGACTGAATTGTTACGATTTGTGAGTAAGGGTTTCCAATTTTACCTGTATCCATCTCTTGAAAGTAGCCATCCCATAAAAATGTGGTGACATAAATGGAAATCTAGCCCCTCTCAAATGAAAAACAGACTGCTAAAAGGTGTGGTTTCTCAGAAAGAGGTCCCTCCACAGAAAGAAGGCTGGAATTTCTAGTATAATTATCCTCTGAAAACAGAATAAAGCTGTACAATATGTAATTTATGTTCTGTAGAAATAATTATGGGTAGGGAAAATTAAGAGTGGACAGGCTTCTTTTTCCCTCTACTGGGTCAGAGAATCTGCTTATTAAATATTTTAATAAAATACTGCATTTGAACAGGACCTTGCCTCTGACCATCTTAAAACTGTCTATAAACATTTAGCAATTAAGATTCATCTGCCTTATATTTACCTTTTATTTTAACATGTAAAGAAGCTATTGCTCAGAGTTTGATTTGACTATACTGCACTACAATGCTTCTGTCATGTTAAAGGAACATATTTGCAGTACCTCACAACCCTGAGACCAGGCAAGAGGGTGTAATAATTCATTTGACTTATAATAAACCTGTAAATGAAGAAAGAAGAGACTTACACAATGTCAAAGAAGGACTTGAAAAGGTGCAAAGTGGAGACAATTAGGCAAGGGAATGTCACCATGCAGCTCAATATCTAAAGCTGCTTCTTGAGGTACCTCATAGTCCAATCAAAAGAGAAAATGCCAAACAAAGTGCTATAAGAAGCCTTTTGTAGTCAAGGACATTTCATTTGCCAAAGTATTTCACCAGCACAAGCTAAATATTGCCGTATGTCAAATCTGCTTTCCAGATAGTTGGGCCTCTTGGAGCATAGGTCTTAAACACCTCTGTCTGCAATCAAGCTTTCCTTCTCAGTATCAGTGTTATGCACCCCTTACAAAAAACCCCCATGTTCATTTTATCAAGACAACAAAAAATGTTAAACAAAAACCATCAAGAAGTACGATGAGGAAGTTATTTGTTTTTAAACACAGACAACTGATCCCCTACAGCTACCAGAGTAAGGCTAGTTTCAGCACAATCAATTGAATTGTGTTTGATTTTTACACCATTTTTTCCAATAAACTGCTACTTTTTAAAGGCTAGAATTCTAACAGTCTGATATTTTCTGTAATTTTAACAATTCATGAAGCAACAGTCTTAGGGGATGCTATTTCATTTGGACTAGTACCACATGAAGATTAAATACATGGCAGATCTACCTGTCTCAGAGATAAGGTTGTACAAACATGCTGGAACAAAGACCTGCTGGCATCAGAATTTTACTTGCTTGCTCTTACTCTAAACCTACTCAGCTCTGCAAACCAACTTCATACATCTCATTTTAGGACAGAGCAGAGACTCCTTTGCAGCAAGGTCCCGTCGTCCTGGGTTTCCAGAGTCAGACACAACGTGGTTCTGACCCACGGTCTGTGAATTAAATCAGATTTGTGAGGAATTCACTACCAAATTCAACAAGTGCAGCAGTCAGCCCGCATTAATAGAAGTTTTGTTCTGTGACATGCTGAAATACAAGTTCAGAAAGTGTAGCTGGAGTATGTTTACATTTCTGCTGTTGACTGATGCATTCCAAGTGACCTCTATATCTGTCTCTCAATGGATCTATTTATTCAGGCCAACATACAAAATGCAAAATTCTTTCCCATTTTTTCGTAACTTATAATTAATTAAAATGTCTTTCTCAAGAAATGATCCTCAAAAAATGGCATAGCATTAATTCACAAGTTTAGAGAAGTGACTGTTTTTGTTCTTTATGCGTAAAGAACCAGTCATTTGCCCTTCCTTTAAAGCATCACTTCATTAGAGAAGAAGGGTACTTCCAAGTTTCAAGCTCAGAAGGCTGGGTGCTTTAGCAAGGCACACTTACAGGCATGTAGAGAAATGCTCTTACTCTCATCCCTACCCCCTTCCCTACAGCTCTTGGGCCTGCCTAGTTCCCCTAAACTCTTTCATTCACACCACCTCTTCCCTGCAATTCATTTTGCTTTCCTCTTTCTCCAAAGACAAAAAACATGCAGGTTTCTCTAGACTGCTGGAAAACTTTTCAGCTAAGTCTGAAAAATGAGGATTATTTCAGACTACCCTCTACATCACAGTTTAAAGTTATGTGCTAACACAGGTCACGCTACTACAGCTAAGGACCTGTGCACACATAGTACAGTTTATGTTTTGTGCTCCCCGCCTTACCTGTTCCCATTCCCTATTTCAAAAAATTGCATAAGCTTTTCTATGAAACAAGTATTACAAAGAAAAGAACATCTAAAGAGAAGTTATACTCTTAAAAGAAGGTACCTTACCCAATAGTTTTTTTCAGGGAGAGTAGAAAATGTGTATTCGGGTAAGGAGGTCCAGAATCGTAAGAGGAATCATACTCATCCTGAATACAGTGTGACATAGCATTAAAGAGCTTTATACCAAAAGAAAGTGGTACATAATATTGACTGCACTCAACATTTCTAACTCCAGTATATTCTTTCTGCAAAACACATATAAAATAGGGAAATGACAAGTTCAACGATTGTGAATGATGGAGTTATAGATTCGTCTAACTTTGAAAATGTAAACAATTTAAAAACTTGCCTCTGAATGGAAAGACCTTTTATATGGGTTTAAAGTAACTACAAGCTTTTCTCTCAGTGTGGCCAGTGTTAAAGCGCTGTCAAATCAACGTACTAGTGATGGAAAGTAGACTTCAGACTTTATAGACTACAGCCCTTTATTTTACCAAGATACACTCTTTTTAACTCTCTGTAATACCTGTCGTATTTTGAAACTGAAGCACACTGCAGACTGACATGAGCATTTAAAGGGTTTATTACTCATGATGGCTATATCCAAGAGCAGCCTCAAGCACGTGGAAAGAAATTCCCTTCTTTTTGCTCCTTCTTCCTATTTTGAGAGGCATGTTAAGGGCTTTGATCTCCTTCCCTGTTCTCTTTCTCCTTTTTTGCTGAAGTAAATAGTTGACTTTTTTTTGTTTTGCAGTTTCATCACTTTAGTACATTACACCATTTGGCACAAGAGACACAAGGAACCACATCAAATAAAAGCACGTGACCACAAAAGCTGCCTTACCAACCATCATCCCAGATTTGCTGTCAGTTTACCATTTTCAGACTTGCCTGACTGTAACCAAATCCCTCCTATCACACAAACAACGTGGTGCTTGGCAGAAGTCTTAGGATAGTGCTTCGATCAGCAACACAAAGCTTAGCAGTAAAATAACAGAACATTCGTACTGAAAAATTGGACAGTTTAGGTTGGAGACAGTATTTTCTTCCTTTTCTTGTAATAGTCCATTTAAAGCAAACATAATTAACATATTGCTCGTCCACTCAAATCTATCACAAATGGAAGTGTGTCCAAAAAAAATTTCCATTATATTTTTAAAGAAACAATTTTTACTTATAATTACTTGTACTTCAACACTGGTAAAACAGAAATGTATGTTTTCAGCTAAGAGATATAATCTGAGGTATCTATATTATTCAATGTACAGGAAAAAAACCAAACAAACAATCACAAATAGGCCTAGAGGGAAAACTATGCCAAATTACTTATCTGAAGAAAGAATCCTGGTCAAACTCAGACTCAGCATCTGGCCATTAGAGCTGAAAGGATGATACCATCTTTTTTTCCTTGACCTACTAGAGGTTCAGAGTAAATACCTCTGAGCTTGTCCTGACTAGTGACTGGAAAAAAATATGAAATAATCACTGTAAAGAGCAAATACTAAAACCAGAATGTATTCTAGTTTCACAGAAGGTGCAGAAAACTGCAAGTCAGACTTACTGAGCTTTATTTCAGTTCTTCTGCTGACTCTGTATGTTCTAGCACGTTATTTCAACCATTCTGCTTCTCTGCTTGCCCACCTATAATGTTCAGATGCTTATACTGAAGTACACAGAAGTTTAACAATATTCATGGAATAGTACAAAAGCTGTGGTATGAAGTCATCTGTAAATGCTAATAAATATCATGTTTGGGTTATTCCAACTTCTGTATTCTGCTGCAGGTAAAGCTGTAAGAAAGAAGCACTTGTCTGTAATGTATTAGCCATTTTAGACAAAGTGGTTATACCAAGGAAATTTACATTAAGTGTACAGATTCTAGGTTCTAGCAGACTTTAATCTATCAGACTTACACGCAAACCATAGCTAGAGTGATTCAATACTGAAAGATCTGTGGGGATAAGAGCTCCGTCCCCAGGATTCTACTCCTTCTCTAATAAAGTAACTCAAGAAGCATGAGATTAATAGATGGTTAACCCTATAAATATATTAGAGTATGTTTCTTTTCATCCCTTCACCGACAGTACTCAAACCTGGAGGGAGAAAGAAGAGATACTCTTGCAGTATCAAGTTTTTCTTACAGCTATATGATAGCATAAAAATCTGAAAATATTAGTATTTCTTCTGTATTTGATAAATCAGGACTGAAAGGATTTTTCCCTTGCCTAATGGGTCTTTACACACAGAAAGGTTCTGCATAAAGGGGACTGCCAGATTTCTCCTGGTGTGTTGAGTGAGTGAACACCTGGGCTGCCACTGCTGGAAAAGGGAGTTCTTCACCATCCTCACATCTCACATTCTCTGAAGAAACAACATCAGAAGAGGGTAACACTTATTACCCAGCTGATGGGCCACTTGATGTCACACACTGGTACCACAGGGCATACAAGCACTCTGCCTACAACAGGCACCACGTTGCTTTCTTCTCTGGGTGACAGGACCCACTTTATAAACTGACCTGTGGCTTACAGCAGACAGCTGGGCAGGCAGGCAGCCCAGCACAATTAATTGCCCTCTGGCACCTCCATCAGACCTCAAGGCACAAACCTGAGGAAAAGTCCAAGCTACTGCAACAGAAATTATCAGTGAGGCTTCAAAGTGTACAGGTTAACTTAACTGGTGTCAGCAATACCACTCTATAAAACGGTACAAAAATTATGGTCACTTATCCATTCTGACAACATAAAACAAGAGCAAAAAGTATAAAATCAATATATTTCAAACGGTTTAAAGTATTAATACAGAATTGTTTCTCATAATACACTACTAACAGGTTCAAAAAGAAAATATGAAAAGTTCCACAGGCTATAAAAAGAGTGTGATTCTCTTTAAGGCTAAAAATTTCTGACAAATGTTGCTTTTGTGTTGCAACTTACTGAACTGATGCCCCCCTTATTTTTTCTGCAAAAAAACACCAATACCAACGTGTATTGCAAATGTACTATACTCAGGCAGTTGGGGCAGATAATAATGAGAATCCATAACAAATTACAGAAGAACTGAATTTAGACACACTTCTTATGATACCAAAAAAAGAACTTTGGTGTATCCTTCCCCCTCTCCCTGAAAGTACTGCTTACTAGTATTAATTCCACTTAACGATACTAAATATTAAATATTTTTTACTAAATAATAATTTATTAAAGAATATTTACAGGAAACAGATATAAGAAGCCCTGAATCAGTTGCTAGATGCCTCACAGTTTAAACAGGAGGGCATGGTTCCTGTCCCGAAGAACTTTCACGGTCCAGTATTTCAGGCTACATTGCAGAGAGAGGAATTGAATGAGAGGGTAGGAAGCACATACATTGCAGAAAGGAGACTTAAATAATTTCCAAAGCATTTTGCTTATTTCTTAAAGGTTGGCAGCAAATTTAGAGAAATCTGAGTGAGAGGTGAAGAAACGTCAGAGAAGATTTTCACAGAGAATTCAATGCAATAAGGAAATAACAGCAAATGAAAGTCCCAAACAATCAGGAAAAGCTGTAAGAAAGAAACCCAGACAAATAGAGCAGCAGCAAACATCATCGAACAGAAAAGGTAGATAAGATAAGCAACATGGGCAGATAAGTAAATAAAGAGAGCACTGTGCAGTTCTCTTCTGTTTTCATTTCCACAGAAGTTGAAAACTGTATAAACGAGGATTAAAGAAATTAATTAAGATGCCAAGAGAAAGACCGTGTAGCCTAACCACCTTCAATTTTCTTCTGTATGGATCTCAGAAAGAAAAGCAAACGTGAAAGGGGCTGAAAACTCGTCACAACTATGACAAAACAAGATTTTGGCTAAAGAAGAAGTCAACTGTAACTGAATTGTAAAACTTTTCCATCCTGCACTGGTTTGAGATGCCAACATAAACCCAGGAATTTGTTCAAAATGATGCACTATCCCCATTTCTCCTTGTCATGAACTGTGAGGGAGGAAAGTTGAATCTGTTATACAAAATTTATTTTTCAAATTCCTATTCTTCAGAAAGGTAATTTTAATGGCATTACCTGTTTTGCTGATATATTTATAACCACCTAAACTTTATGAATATATTAAGGGCCTTCTAAATAGCAAGTAAAATAATACTGAGCATTGGCTCTTCTGCTTCGAGGGAAAAATGTAATGACTTGGAAGAGCTGTGTCAAAGGAACTAAAAATGGCATAGCATGAGGACGGGAGCTAGGAATTATAAACTTTTGCATAAAGAAGAAAAAGAAAGAGAATACTGGAGTGCTGGTATGCTGTGAGCAGTATTCTCCTCTGAAACAATAGCACTCAATAAATTAACAAAAAGAATCTAGGATTTATTTATTGTAAGGATCCCTGGAAATTCCTCTCTGCACTGAAGCCTGGGTGGTATGTTACACAGTGCTTGACAGCATTTAAGATACTGATCTACTCTTCTATAATCCACTCTGCTTTAGTGATGAAGATCTCCCAAACAATTCAATTGAACAGAATATTTATCACAAACCCACGTACACCTTCTCTTATTATCCATCAATGAAGTGGACAAAATAAATTAATAACTGCTCTAAGACGGTATCAATTACATGTACAAACATATGCCCTATCTATCTGTAATGTCTGACCGTTATTCCAGCATGCATTCAGTAACATCCAGCTTACTATATTGTGACTGTTCACACGGCAGGTAATTTTCCAGTACTTGTACTAAACCCAGCTAACCAGCAGCGTCTATCACAAAGCAGGAAAATGACTCTCAAAACCTGCATGACTCTATTGCCTTCCCTGCCTACTGTTCTTGCCTTTTTCTGAAGAAAGAACAACAGTCATTTCCTATGACTTGCAGCCTTTTATGTTTTGTGATTGCACTTGCTCATATTGTTCCTTATTTTATTTATGTTCCCTAATCTACTTGCCAAATTATAGTAATTATCTCTTCTTGTTAATCTTTTCCTATATTGCTTAATGCCTAACACTTCCAGTGAGAGTAATTTTGTAGAGCATTTATTTTTTGCCTCTGTGCTAAAACACTGCTGTGTTATAAACTTCTCTCATGTAATTTTTTTCCATTCTCCTTAAGCCAGACAGTAATCCTCATTCGTGAATATCATCTCTCTGGAGAAACGTTTTGTGTGAAACATCCTGTCCTCTGCATCATCAGCATCACATTTAATTAGCTTATATGAAGAACAAGAAATACATACTGAGAGGGCAAGAAAACTTGCAGAAAAATTTCAGAAATGAAATGAGAGCAACATGCTGGAAAACTTCTGGATATGAAGCTGAGCATTTGGGTCACCGATAAGAATGCCTGAGGGAGACAGAAAGTTAAAGGAGAAAAATGTTTTTCTTTCATACATCTGGCTTCTGACACTGATCTCCATGTGTATGCAGCATGATTAAAGGGCATTCTTGCTCAGATCTTGAAATCGGCTTTATCTTATGTTCACAAGTGATGTGGAATGCTACAAGTCTGGTCTGGTGCTCCTGCTAAATGCTCCAAGAGGCCGAGTGCACTCCGGTTTTATGTAAGCCAAATACATATGTGGACACAAGGCAAGAGAACATCAGTTTTTCATGTAAACACAGCCACTGTGGCTTGACAAGCTAATATGAACCATGTTAAACCCTTACTCATTTAACAAGGTGATATCAATCTGCTCAGACAGTTTTAACAGCCCCTTTCAGAGTCTTTACCACAGGAATTTGTGTAAGTCTGTTTTGTTCCTGTGAACACAAATAATTCAAAATTCATCCTAATACATTATTTTCCAAACAGAGCTATGGATCACAACGCGTAAGGGCAGCCTTTGGTAGGTGGAAAGACAGAAAAATTCTCAGAAGAAAACACAGGTACTTCGAAACTCTGGTCTTACACCAGAAGTAACAAAGGTTCCTTCTGTAAAAAGGCAGACACAGGTCTACTTTTAAAACAGAAAAGGCAGAAAATAAACCCACAGGTTTAAAACTGAAAAAATTGAAGCAGGGACCACATACACACACAAGAAACTGGAAATCTCCTAATTTGTAACTTACAGCAACGTTTAGGTTGGTCAGAAGGTGAATACAGATATTTTCAGGAATTTGTTTACACTGATGCCTGGATTTTGGTCATGGAGAACATTCATTATAGCATGTGCTGCAAGGCAAAGACCGGAACAAAAAATCCTTTTCACAAAGATTCTGCTTTTCCCGGAAGAGATAATGAACATGCACAAGGCACATCCAGACATCAGTCAGGCCATGAGTCAAACACAGACACTTTCACCCCCTAAACCTTCTTTAAAGCTCTTTCCCTCAGAAGCTGCAAATACTTACATGGCCACCGAAAGACAAAAATTCCACCTTTACATTAGTATACCTCAACACCTTTTAAGGATTTGATTAATATTACTTGACGTTAAAATGTTGAGTGGTAAGATAATCAGATGGCCTAAATGGCATCTGCAAGTAGATGTGTTTATGAATTAATATCGGATGCTTTGATAAACCAGCATCTTTAGTTGAAGAATGACATTTTCAGAAAGACTGTCAGCTTTTAAAAAATTTCTGCTCTGTCTTTTAGTAAGACTGAAGTATTAGGATTCTACATCTAGAACTTGTTCCTAAATAAAGTCTTGTCTTCTTAGAAATTATATTAAGGCTCTTGAGTCATACAGATACGTAAAAAAGATCAGACAATTACCAAAAATAAAAGCATTGAAGCAGTACTACATGTCTTGTTAAAATACCTTTTACTCTAAAAATGCAAAGTGTTTTAAGAACACATAATACAATTTGTGTATAGTGCTTCTACAGATTGCTTCAGATACATTAATATACAATCCTTGATACAATTTATGTCAGGGAATGAATACTATTGTACGCTAATAAAAGCTAAGCAGAACTCACAACTACTTCAGAAGCTGAGAATGACCAGAATTTCTCAAGCAGGTCCTCAGCATCTTTCAAGGCAAAGTTCACTATTGAGTCATTTCAGTTTATCCTGTTCTGCCTTCCATCAACTAACAACATCGCAGTGTCAATAATGGATGCTAGCTACTCAGGCAGGTTAACTGTTTTCTCATCTCACAAAATTTAAAGAAGACGTTGCACACTGTCTATGCTGTCGATCTGTAACCACAGAAATGCATGATTTCAGACCGAGACAACATCACAAGCTTTTTTTATTGTGAAGATCTGTCACTCATGAAAAGTTATTTATGAATAGACTAAAGAATGGAAAAAATGAAACCTTCCATATTATTTAAATCTATAAACAGTATTTTAGAATTCTAGTTTACTTGGGGCAGAAATAGCTGATTTGGGGCTCCTGCATGCTTAGGTTATTATTTTGTTGTGAAGACAGAAGTTCTCAGAAATCATGTGCTCTTTGCTTTTTCTACTATTTCCTGTCTTCAACATACAGGCCATCATTGGATGTTTTAAAGTGAATTATAATGAATGTGCTAGCTTATGAAGATTTTAGGTCTGCTGAAGTTGGATTAAAAAGAAAAAAAAAACTTTCTTTGGTCTCTACAAAACCAAAAAAATACAGTCGTGAATTTAAATCTAAACTTTCCTGTATATAGCCTGTGCTCATTTGGCTTCCCTCCTGCAAATGCCTGAAGGCTTTTCCTTTAGTAACTAGTATTATACTTAGTGTTTCTTTGGATACTGGTCGTTTTTCATTTCTTTAAGAATTGCAGGGGTTACACTGACAGCAAAAAAATCATCTCACACTTTCAGATTTTTTACCTTTCACTAGGAGCTCAGGGCGATGATGCAATGCCAGGATACTATACAGGCCCATTTCACTTCAGATTAAGAATCAGGAATAGGGTTTAAAAAAAACCATCTGTTTTGATACAAATGATGGAATGAGATTTGATCCTCTTTTACTGAGGTCAATTCTTATCCACCTTGGTTTAAAAGAACAATGTACTCAAAACCATATGATTTGGTTCTACTGTACCTAATATAGCTAAAAAGAAAGCAATAGTAAGATGAGAGTCTTTAATATTATTAATCTAATTCTGACTTCACAAAGGACAGCCAATCCAAGAACTTCTCTTATTTTATCCTTTTTCTTGTTCGCTGGTTCAAACTCGGCATTTGTATATTGGGCATACAATAGAGTATTTATTTATTTATTTCAGTTACTACAACCTTGGACACATAAATCCTTATCTGAATGTCTCCTCGATAAAATGAGATATTGCCTTTTTACTCCTATAACCACCTGCACCTCATACGTAAGTTCATATACAAAATGCGTAATATTAAGTCAACACTTTTTTTTCCCCAAGCCCCCAAAAGAAGCACAATTTCAAATTTTTGAAATCACAATTTTTGGTTCACACATCTACAGTAATTTGATCCTCTTCTGCACATGCGCTACAACAACACAACGTTACCAATGTTAATGTCATACCAATATATGGACATGACCTAATAAAGGTTGATGAATTACTTCTTTATAAGTTTTATGTATGTAAACATCAGCTATAATATTCCATGGATGTAATCTTTGTATTTCTCTTACTCCTGACTACCTGCCAGTCAATGTTTACCTATCTGTATTTGCATGAATCAGGACTATTCACAGGACAAGTAAGAAGGAAGTTCATGAGTAGCACAGTAACAAAGTCTGGTTTCCAGCGGACTTCTACAACACATTGGACTGACTTTTTACACGGTCTGTGTTAAAGCCACAGCACAGCATGAGTTCAGTCCTTATAAACATCAGAGAAACCACACTGGAAAGATGTCCTAAATGCCTTTGCCAAATGAAAAGCTTCAAATGCTGTTCATGCTTTGCAAGACTTCAGAGAATGCATTCAGGAGAGGAATCATGACTGAAGAGAGGCTTTTCCCCCTGATGTTTAATAAGGCATGAATTCTGATTGAAGCACTTCCTAAGATTATAATATTCGTAATTTATTTCTCCCATACTGACTCTCTGCTCACTGAATACAGTGAGCTTCAGCACTGTATTCAGCACTGAATACAGAGGGGCTTCAGCCTTTCCTTCAGGTGGCAGTAACAGTATCTGCCTCTTCTCAGTGGTTTTATTCATGAAACTATGGGAATTTCCTATTTTCAAGACTTCTATCTTTCTGCAATTTTTTATTTAATTGACCCGCAGGCTCAAAAGAGTTAGTAGGACAAAAATGACAGATACTTGTATGTACAGACAACATGATCACATTAATTTTATAGCAAACAAAATCAATTTTCTTAGGAAGCCAGATTAAAAAATAACCCAAATTTCCCACCATACAACGTATCTAGGGAGGAACTGAAGTCCTTGGCAGAGGTAACCAGCAGGAACAAAGCCAAGACCTCAAGCTCTGTCTATGCAGAAAAAGACAGCAATTCCAAGAAACCCATCCCCAAACCAACCCCACTGATTTACCTGAAAGCTTAAATAAAAAACTGAAAACCAACTGATTAAACTCACATTGCACATGAAATTCAGAGAGAGGAACAATTTTTCCTCAGACACTTCCTCAATAAGAACAAGCATAGGAAACTTCATCCCATTAGGTAAATCATTAGTCAAAACCACTGTTCCAAGAGCTTCTACAAATGCCTTCTTAACCACAATCCCAGGAGTGCCAATATAATACCAGCAATCTACTTTCTTGACCATTAGTGCACACAGGTGCATACTCAAAAGAGTAAGTTCATATAAAGTTCTGTAAACCTGAGATGCCGAAGGAAGGTATAACTTGACACTGTCACAGAAAAAAATACGGATGCCTCTTGAGGGATGGAAACTGAATCAGTAAGACAAATATGTTAATCCTAAGGAGGCTTCAAAATAGGACTCATTTGAAACAGCTATCTCATATGGAAAACCTCAGCCTGCAACTGAAAATTTTTTAAATACAAGAAACAAAAGAAAAATATTTATAATGGAAAACATAAGGCAATTTCCAGTTGCAGCAAATTTCAAAGGTTGTTCGCTCTCCCAGCTTCCAGCTTTACTGGAAAGCAGGAATTGCTTAATACCACCGAAGACATCTGACAAAGGTCTTTTAGTCTAAGTTTAGAGATATGACTTTTTTTTTCCTCAAAGGTCCAGAGCAGGAATCTATTAATCTTTATAGTTTTGGACATGTGTATTTACGACTTTCTTCTTGGGCAGTACCCACAGTGTAAAATGTAAAAGATTCCATCAGCCAGTTGGCTTATATACATTTTTTTTTTAAGCTGGGAATTTGTATTAGAGAAAAGGCTCTAGGATTTCTGGTAGTTTCACAGTAAGTTTACTTATCTTGCTTAGTGGGTAGGAAAAGAAGGTGAATGAATCAAAACAAGGAAAATAACTGTCAAAATACCAGAAGGTGATGGAAACTTGCCCATGTTCATTGAGTACAGCAGAAAATATGGAAGCTTTACCACCACTTCTGAGGTTAGAAAATATGTTTGTACTCTGCCCATCTCCTCCACTTAGAATTTTAATATCTAATGCAAAATGCATGTGTCAGGAAAGGTCCAGTAAAGCCAGAAACCAGTTCTTCTACTATCCAACCCCAATGCCATATTAAAAAAACATTGTACAAAGAAAGACCTATTGGTACATGTCCTTGTTGCTCGTTTTTTCCACCACTTGACTTTTCAGACAACTGAGCAGATTTTTCTGTTCTTATATGTTGAAAAGGGAAAAAAAAATCAACCAGGAATCTGCTCTCAGGGGGTTCTGTTTAGTAAAATTTTCTAGCAAAAGCTACTCACCATTTGATTTGCTACGGATTTACTGTAAAACAATTGCCTGTTACACAAGGGTAGTTAGCTCTTGCAGGACAAAAGCCCTCCAGCACAAGTCACTGCAGTTTAAACTGTTTTCATTTGGTGAGTGCACAATGTAGTTCTACTTACTCTTTTTCAAACTTTCCTCTATTTTCTCATAAGGCTGCTCAAAGACTGATCATCCCTTGTTGGAGTCAATGAAGGTCATCTCAAGCACTGTGCTCTCTGTTGTACTGATGATGGACATCACAACTCAATGACCATTTAACATGAGCAAACAGTAGCTCAAGAGCCACCTGTACCTGCAGAATCATCCCCACTGGTTTTAAGCAGAGCGAAACTAAGGTTTTTCACTCAGATAAAACAAAGTCAAAGGAGGTGGCCATAGAAATGACAAAGACATGATGAAAGCTGGGATTTTTCCTGTGAGGGCTTCCCTACGTTTTAGGCAAACGGGTTCGTTTCAGAACCTCCCTCCCAGCATGTATGTGTGCACAGGTCCTGTGTAAAAGCTGTACTGATTCCTTTGCAGTTAGGGGTAGTCCTGTCTCCCACATCTACGGCAGCTCTTAGAAAGAGTCACTAAGAAGCCTAAGTAAATAATTAGCTTTAACAGCGGGGTTAAGTCAGCAGGAGGGTTCAGTAGTGACTCGTGTTGTTTAAAATGTTCGTAAATGACCTGACAAACAGGCGAGCTGCCAGGTTGCCATTCAGGGATGACAGGTTATTGAGGGTAGCCAAAACAAGCTCCAGCCATGAAGAGTAATGAACGTGCTTTGAAGCAGAGGAACTGGATGACAGCAAGAAACAGGAGATTTAACACAGATGAGTATGAAGTGATACAAGCAGAAAAAACCAACCCTAACCAAAAAGGTAAAATGGACACCAAGCTGAACATTCAGCTGCTCTCAGGGTTATGACCGAAGTTCAGTTGAAATGCCAACTCAGCACAAAATAAAAAGCCAAACCAAAAAGAAGTATGGGATTATGAGGAAATAAGCAGAAAGTCGTCTGCAGCACAACTAAGTCTGGAAACCAGAAAATGAGGACAGGAGACTGATTACCATAACACAATGAGTGGTGTTGAAAATGTGAATAAGCACTGACTAGTTGCTGTCTCTTCCAATACAAATGTAGTGGCCAGCATTACACCCAGCTAACAGGAAGAGCTAGTTTCAAAACTAAAACAAGGTACATCTTAATGCAAGATGTAGAGGAACTATGAAATTCCCTGTTGCAATATGTATGCAAAGGGTAAGCTGGACAAGTACATGAAAGAAAAGTTCATCCAGGATTACACATCAATCAAATTTTCTCAGCCACCAATGGCTTAGGGCTGGAGAATTCTTAGGGCAAAATATCATATGTGCTAGCCCTGTTTCTATGAACTTTGTTATCATTTTGCACATGCATGTGATTTTCTAGTGGGGTGGCATATTTAGATGATACTGCAAGGCATTTACAGTGCAAAATTTTAATCACAAACATGTATCTCTCTATTTACATAAAAAAATTTAAAAGGATTGTCACAGTATTATGTGATTAAAATAGATACCAATCATTTAAATGATGATGTTTGCTTAAAACTGCAGTAGAAGTAGTTGTTAGTGTAACCTGAACTAATGGGGAGAAAAAGGCACAACTTTAGAATGGTTACATTTTCTTTTCCAGAGAAGGTTTTAAAGTAACTAATTTTGTGATCAGCAAAATGTGGTATACCTTCAAAGAGTTGTAGATTTAATGAAACAGATGGAACATTCAAATAAATAAAGATCCTCTTTTGAGAACTTCAATAGCTCTGCAGCAACGACCTGACTTGTCTGACATGAACTCAGGCTGGGTGGAACATCTGGAAAAGCACCCCATCTGAAGATGAAGCACCCTGCCCTCTTCTGCAAGTACAAGTGATATCCAGGGATCACGATGATTTTAAAAATGCAGAGCTCTGCAAAACACACTGTGCTACCTTCCCCACCCCAGCTTAACATACAATCCCTCTGACAACATCAACAGTTGCCTAACATGACATTTCACATACCACCACGATTTGGATGGCATGTGCTTGAAAGAGAACTTGAAACACTAACACTTACTGAGATGAGGTTTAAGAGAAGATTGAAGGAAGTAAACTGAGAATCAAGATTACAAAATGGCTCTATTCATTCCTCTGTGGGGATGAAACAGTATGAACAAAACAACCAAACCCCAAATGCTATTTACTTTGGGAAACAGGGTATGTCAAACTTCTCAGAGTAGGTGGAGTCAAGTAAGGACACAATTAGCCTAAAGACACCACCAGCAAATTGCTGCACACAGTGGTATCTCTGCGTACAGGTATGGCTAGCTGCAAGATGCCAAGGGAGGAGGACAAGCTGTCCCTGGAAGGGACTGGGGGGGGTGATGTACCACCACACAAGCAAACCCCATCCCCCAAATACGGCCGTGATTTTGGGATGCACTTATGCACTAGTGAATATGCACTTACAGGCAGTGCTGGAGTTTTGATTAAAGGCCTCTTAGCTTTGTTACTGAACAAATTTTGTAACAAGCTAATGCTGTTGCTTGATTCTATTTGTGTGCTCTTTGTTTTCGAGCCACTGCAGCACAGAGCAGAGATGTGGGTAATGAGATACAGCTACCTCTGTTTAATCTTTTTTTTGACAGGCTTGGGGAGAGAAAGGGAAGACAACTACAAACATTGTCAATGTTCTTCTCCTTTGTTTGCTGTTTGAGAGAGTTATAATGCAAACTTGATACTTGAGGTCATTTTACTAAAAGGAAGTGGGGTAAAAGTATTAGCAAGTATAACTAGATAGTCCAATTTACTTCATTCTTGCAAATTAGCACACCTCAGTGCTGAAATCCACAGTCCATGAAACAGCATTCCATAGGACAGCAACAACAAAACAATCTCTTATGAGCCCTTCAAACTTAAGAGAAAAGCCCACAGGAAGTCTGTCTAAGTATGGGAGGTAAATTCAGTAGCTATGGTCAAATCAGTCCTCGGCTATTTCACTGGGAGCTCAAACAAGATTTGTCAGAATTACATTACAGAAGAGATTATCAATCCATGATGATGAGGAATTAAAAGACAGCCAACCCACTTCCAAACTATCACTCAATTTCTTTGCTACATCCAAACCAGATAAAAATCAATCATTAACAGATTCCCCAGCCCTCCCTTTCTTACTAACTTCTTGTCACCCCTGATCATTGTAAAAGGTTATCGAACTGATGCTACCTTGCTAAGATACTGCCAATGTCCCTGCAGTAAGTTACCAGAAACTTCCTACTGTGAAAGAATATAGCTTGTACTTTTAAGCACAAACAAGATCAGGAAAAAAAAGAATACCAAAGGATAAAAAAGAAGACACTTCAAGTTTACACTGAAGAAAGATCTGAAGGTGGGTACTATTCGAGAATTGTGTAAGTTAGAGGTAAGGGGAGGTGGGGTGTCACCATTTGAGACGCTTCAGATTTGTAATTACATTGAAATCCTTTGCAGAAAGGTAGAAGTGGTCAAGAAGAATGGAACTATCTCATTCTTTTATGAGAGGCAGATTTCCTGAAAAACTGTTGCTTGTTTTTAGCACCTGAGCTACACAAAGACACACTTCTCAAACATAAAGGAAATAGAAATGATTTGCATCTCTGCTCTGACTGACCTGACTACCTGAGAGTAGCTTTTTGTTAGAAATTAGCAGTTGCAATGGTATTACTGAAGAGGCTGGAGGTCATGGTTATATACATCACAAACTTTTCAAGTACTGCATACTAATATCTAGATTGTTCCTTGTAACTAACTCACCATTTTCTATTCTTCAAGACTGCCAAACCTGTGACATGCAACTTTTACCAACTGATTTAGTACCTCCATAAGTTTCCAATATGATTGGCATCATACATAATTTCAGAGCATGAAAGACAAAATTGGTTGGGAAACATCTAATTTTCATCTTTCAACTTGACAATACATGAAAAATAGCATCTGAAATGCACAAATTTGTTGCCTAAGTAAGTGACTTCAAAATCCATGTATTAGTTGAGGAAAAAAGAAAGACACCCAGGTCTTTACATGTCAAACTTACACTCCTACAGCTTGTGAAACACCTGCTCCAAACTGCTTTCTCTTTGGAGACCTACTTTGGAAAGTGACCTATCTAAAGCTGTGGTCAGTACTTGGAAAAGGCTACCTATCCTTCAAGGGACCATGTATTTATTCAGTATCTGATTAGTTCAGAACCTGAAGAACATTGATGCAAACCTGACCAGGACTAAAAGTAACTAACTGTAGCTCTTCCAACCAAATGCTGGGAAAGGTTGGAACCTACGTCCATGGTCTGATTTTTCTAACCCTGCAAGAAGAAATAAAAATGCAGCATATGTAAAAGCAAGTGAAGCCTGGAGAACAGCTGACTATAAACTATTTATCAAGTCTCAGGGTAGATGTTTCATAATCCCAAAGATCCAAAAATTCTTTTCATTTAAAATTTCATACTTTGCCTTGAAAACCCAGCACTCTACTATCTGTCTACCAGGAAATCCCCAGAACTGCTCAATTCTATTGAATGATCTTCAGGACCTGGTATTTTCATCTTTCCTTCAGTGTAAATACACATTAAAGAGGAGATGAAACACAGAAAACTCCAAAAGTAGTAAAACCTGGAGAATAAAGACCAAAAGCTCCTAGCTGGAAAAAAAAAAACTATACTTCAAAAAAGTGTTTTTATTAGTTAGAAGAACAAGACATAGTTCATGGTTTGGTTTTTTAACATTTGTAACTTTACTTAGTTTTGTTTAAAAAAAGCCCTAAACCCCAAAACTTCCCCTCCTTGTGTTACTTTGTATACTGTTTTCCCTTTTCATATGGTACCAAAGCTAGACAAACGAAACAGATATTTCTTCTGCAACAGTTAATTCAAACAGACCATTTACACATTTTCAACACAAACAAGTTTCAAATAGCCACAGCTGTGACTTTGCGTCATTGTAACTGGTATCCTAATCAAGGTGCAAGTCTCCTCAGCAGGTACCACATCAAGACTGCCCAGACACTGCAGTAACTTCAGGGGATCAAATTAATTTCCAAAATATATTTGTCTTTTTCATTCCTATGGATTTAGGTTTCACACTGCATGTGCAAAATTATAAACTGAACTTATCAAGGCCTACTGTAGCATTCTGAAGAGAACTGAAGTTGAATTATGCCATGTTACAAGTGTAAGAAATGACAAATAAGGCATGTCACAGGATCATAGACTGGGCTGGAAGGGACTTTAAAGATCACCTAGTTCCAACACCTCTGCCATGGACAGCCAGGGACACCTCCTACTAGACCAAGTTGCTCAGAGCCCCATCCAGCCTGGCCTCGAACACTTCCAGGGATGGGGCATCCAGAACTCCTCTGGGCAACCTGTTCTACACCCTCACTATAAAGTGAGTTCAAAACTCCTTGAACATCATCACCTGAATTTCAGAACTACTTTCCCAAAAGCTCCCTATGAGTTCCTGTAACACAGCTTTACCTTCCCAAGTCTTAAGCTATTTTTGTCACTTCAAGACAACTACAAAGGCACAGAAAAGCAAATTTTAAGTTGCAGATAGATTTTTCACATGCATTCAATTTCATGGTACAATCCAAAATATAGATCTACTACCCAGTGTACACTACTTGAGCTTTGTGAAAAGTTATGATAAAGGAACAATTTGAAGTCATTCCCCCTAGCAACACATAACAAAACTCATGACTTCCCCTGTAGAGCACTGATTTTACAATTAAATAAATTTATCCAAAAAACTTTTTATTATAATATCCAAGTGACAAGCAAACTAACTCTACTTATACCTCCATGCCAGGTGTGAATGAACACACTGACTGGAAAACTTACACTTCCTCAAACTAATTATTTCTTATTTCCAAACAAAGGCACTTAGCCTAAAAACGCCACACAAGCAAAAACGATACAGCATTTAAAAGAAATCCCCCACAGTCAATACACTGGAAGTCATCTCTGAATCATCACTGCCCTTCAGGTTTCCACATACCCTTTTCACCTCCTTTAGCAGAATTCGGATCTGCCAAACCTTAAAACTGGGAAACAAATTCTCCTATTGTCCTTTAGGACTGAAGAGTTATCCACCTGTCTATTTGTCGGTATAATAAAATCAAAATCTGGGTTGAGAAACTTACCACAAGATCAACTGTAAAATATTACTATGGTGGCTAACAACAGTTTCTATGTTATTAATCCAATCAGACAGGTCTGTGCCTGTCATCTTTGCCCAGATTTGAACTCCTGTTGCCCAAGAGAATAGAAATTGGTGATGCAGGAAGAAATGCTTAACTGTACAGTATTATTTGCTTGTGGCTCAACAAGCACTTAACCACATATGTGAAGCTCTGCCAAGATGTCCTCCTACAACAAAAGAACTTATGAAAAAAAAAATGAGAACACAAACACAATCAGTAGTTGGCAGATTTTGGGTGGAACATTATTTACCTGCTACTTGTTCTTAAAATAGAACCCAGTATTTTTACAGGTTTGAAGGACTGAATTAAATTAAAAGGTCTTTTCTGCTTGCCTGAAGATATAATTTTAATCAACTTGCCAACTGCATTATCTATTTATCACTAGGTTACTGACATATACTGGTGGGGTTGAAACTTAAAACCATACCAAATTACTAAAAATACCTTTTTCATGGTGGAAAAAAAAGTACTTCCGCACATACTGAATTTTATTATTTCCATTTCTTTAGAGGACACAGCACAAATTACACCAGTGGAGATGCCAGAGGAATCTGTATCAGTGCATCTAAGTGTGGACAGCCTCAAGACAGCCTATACAGTTAAGGCAGGGCAGTGACTGAGAAGGGTAACTGAGAAGACATTTTGCATTAAAAAAAATTGACTATAAAAGAAAGAAGACATTTCTAAGTCTTGCAAAATTTATCTGCTACAGACTGAGATTATCAAAGGGAGTCTCTATTTGCTTCTAGTTTCCCAGTCATGAAGTCTTTCTGACACACATGGATACATTCACACATCTTGACAGTATTTAGTACTATCTTATCCCAGAAGGGTACCAAGAAGATAAACAAATTAAAGTTTGCAAAACCAGTAAAACAGTGGAATAGCACTAAGGACATTGTGTATACTGTATTCCTCGCATAATTTCAAATCAAGCCTGGATAAAACTCCTGAACATTTAACAAAAAAATCCTTTCTGGTACTGTGGTAATTGAGACATTCGAGGGATGGCTTGTTGTCATAAATAAAAAAATAAAATGCATTTTAGACATGAACCACCACTGTCAATTTGACCACCTCAGAAACGTGAGTTCTCCTTTAGTCCCCAAAAGAATGGTGAGAGAGTGGTGCAGAAGACTTTCCCACAAATCTTCTCAGTTTCCTTCTGTGGCTTAAGAAAATAACTTCATGGCAACACATATTAAAGGGCTATGCATGTGCAGTACAAAGATAACCTGTCCAAGATAACTGCGGAAGAATAAAAGGATATACACACATATAAAAATTAAAAAAGCCACCCCAAACCACGTCCTTTAACAGGTCGCTTGTACAAAAGACACTGATACTAGCACAGTGTGCTTATAAACCCTCTACATCCCTGAATTCTCGACTTTAAAGGGAGTCAGCTGTAGGACCTTGTTAGATATTAATTAACAAAAACAGGGAGTTGCCTTGGTGAAAAGTAAACAGCATTCCAGTTGCACAGTCTGATGTAACATGGGTGGTTGCATATAGACTCTACCATTAAACTATTAAACAAAATATGCTGACCAGATTGGTGGATGAACAGAAATAGAATGCTAGACTTCCCTAGCATTAGTATAAGAAACAAAATCAGGATAAATTCTATCCTTTTTCTAACATTTTAAGTGTACTCAGTTGTATGTGGAAAGTACTCAGCAATGCCAGTTGCATTGCCAGGATCATTCACTGCTAGTGACTAGTGTTCTGTTTCAGGGTATTTATTTACTTTTTAAAAATTCTGCTATAGTATATGAAATTAAGAAAGGAAAATACAAATTAGCATCTGTGTATTGAAAAGGCAACTCAAAGCTTTCAGTACACAGAGCCAAAAAAATAAAGTGAAAGAGATTTTCCAGTATTATGTGCCTTGGTGTTGCAAGGCATAACACCACCCATAATACTGACCCAAATTCTTTAATATTTGGTCCCATGCACTGCTCTAATTTACGTCATGTACCAGCTAGTCCGAAAGGACTATGCATTAGTGATAAGTTGTCAGAATGCAGCAAACTCATACCCTTGTTCCTCATGCTATCCCTTCACTGCGACAGTAGTGAGATAAGAACTTAATTTAACTTTCTACCAGCTCATCATGACCTTGAGCCAGAGCAAATCCTAGATAGCAATATGTCTTTAAGAACTCACCCTTCCATGCTGCTGGAGAAGCATGAGGAGACTAACTGAAAAAGCCTTTGCTTCCTCACTACCACAATACATGGCATACTGCTAATGACATTGTATAATACTGCTACAACCAACTGCACAGCTTCAGTCTGAAAGGACGTTTATGTCCCAAGGACTGGGACAACTGAGGCCTTGGGATTCTCAAATTGGACTTTCAGAAGAGGTCCTCCCCTAAGGAGGGTGGCAGAGCAGCAGACTGGTTCCTCAGGGACCTAGTAGGATCTCCACTGAGAAGTGTTCAAGACACAGACAAAGACTCAGCAACACAAAATCTGAGCTAGTGCTGGTGGTAGTCCCATGCCAAGCAGGAAGCTGGCCTAGATAATTCAGAGTTCCTCTCCAACAAAGAGCCCTATGACTCTGATGTGAGAACTACCACTTGTTTGCGGCAAAAGAATTTTCTACAAAACCACTCCAGCTATCCTGGGTTAAGGAATTTGATATATTTTATGAACTGATGTGACCTCCAAAATTTTAATGCAATACTATGAAAAGAAATTATAAAGAAATTCACGGTAGTGAGAAATACCATCTTTTTAATACCGAGACATGTAGTCTAAATAGAATACTATCACAGAGGGGAAAAAAAGTTTGTTCAATTATACGTAATCCAGGCTTTGATAAATACAATATAATAGAATGTTTTTGCTTTCCATGTTGCATAAAAGTCCTGAAGGTTTCACTCCTTTTATAAATGGAAACAATTAATTGTGAAGAGAAATAATGTTAGAAGAAATGTAAAATAAACAGTGTTTAAAAAAACTAATGTTAAAATGCTTTAAAATAAAGAACAACAAAGGCACTGAAATCATAGACAACACTAAATGACTGCTCTGGACACGCACTGATTCTGTGTATCAGACAATTAAAAGGGCTGTTAGGTTTTTGTAGATCAAATGTTGCCTAAACTTTCAACAAGACTTGCTCTGTCAGGATGTACATAAATTGTTCAACTCTCCTTGCAGTTTCTATGTCAACTGCAGGAAAAACTGCTACCTGACATTCAAAAAACAGAGCCTCACTTCTTGAAAATGAAACAAATTTTCAGAGATGTGTGCAGACCTGAAAACAAACAGCCAAAAGAGAAACCAGAAAATAGAGACGGAATGTAAAGAAATAAAAAAAAATGGAAGGCAGTATGAGAAACCTAAGTGATAGGTAAATGAACCAAGAGTACCAATTGATAACACCAGGATTTGAGGAGGTAGAAAGCAAGTTACACATTCACTACAGCTACAAAAGAAACACAGCGTTTGCGCTATGGAACAAACTAGGAGGATCACTACATAATTACACATACATGCCATCTAACCATCTTCCCATCACAGAGCAAAAGAAAAGAAAAATCTGGGAAGTCGACCAAAAACATGACCTGAAGGAACCACCTCCACAGAATGTCCCAGAAAGTCTTGCCTGCCTGGAGAGGTCTAGGGAAGAGCAGTGGGCTGCTGCTGCTGTGGCACACACAATCTCCCAGGACAGACAGAGGTTGCACAGCTGTTTGGGTTAATATCAAAGACAACCTCGAAGAAAGGAAAAGGAAAGGAAAGCAAGCAGCAGCCACACTGAAGAGCAGAACTGCTTCGCACGCAGTACTTAACATATGGAATAAACAGTACTGAGGCAACACAAGGGAACAATTAGTCTAAACGGTTTTGTAAATATCTTGGACAAATACCAGAAGAGAAGAATACCGAGGAAGACACTGACTAATTCAGGGGAGGGAAGGGGCCTTGATGGCTTTTCTGGCCTCCCTCTGTCCTTACGTGCCCTGTATTTATATTTGAACACTTGCATTACCCAGCATATAGGCTATTTAAGGTCAGGAAAGCATTGCAGTAGCGCAGCTGCCTCCAGCAAGTAGTGCTTGACATCACTAAACCACACAGAAGAGCACAGCCCTTTCATTGGCTTCAACAGCAAATATCTGCAAGCAGAATTGTTTCGCTCTATTTGTACAGGTTTTTCCACTGCACTGTGGTGTCTGCAACTTCAGTACTAACAGAGTTTTGTCCACTGAAATTGTTCAACAGCTGAAGTTTCCTCTCCATGTATTTTTACTGGTCCCTGACCAGAAACCAGCTCAAAGAATTTAGTTTTAAAATCCAACTAAAAAGAATCTACACTTTCATCACCTAAATTTTTAGTTCTTGCCAAATTTAACTTGTCTTCCTCTGTGGGATGTTTGACACGTACTGCATGCACATATTAAATATCACACATGCGATCTCTCATTTAAATTTTGTAATATTCTTTGCTGACACACAAGCATGTTTTTCCAAACGATACATTAAAAGAGTCCCATTCATCAACACAATGGCCGCATGATTTGTTGCCTATAATCTGCACTTTCATTTAAACATAGCTGAAATTTAGTATAGTTAGAGGATGTCTGTGGCACATTCAAAATTCAACAAATCCCTGTGATTTGTTAAGGGGACTCTTCAGAGTAAAGCTCCTAGGAAAGAAGTTCTCAGTATTCTTGAAGGGGAATCTGTTATCTAGGAAAAGACTATTCAACAAAAATGTCTCACACTTTATAATGTCTTTCATATATTTTCTCCAGGTAGGTCCAGTGTGCAAATGCTGAAAGGAGCTGGGGTTTCAGCTAACATTCACATCACTCAAGCAGCTTGTAGTAGTTAAGTAGCGGGATGGACTGTGACTGTCTCATATGCCTTAAATAAAACAAGCAATACAATGAATCACATTCTTGACAATAATTAGGGAAAAGGAAACCCCCAGAAACTGTGTAGTCACATTTTAAAAATCAGCTACGATTTATTTTGGGAAAATGGCATCTTCCTACAATGGATAATAAAGGAGGTATTAATGTTCCTTTCAAGAAGGCATCAAGTTTAAAATGCCATTGATTATTTGCAGGAAAGATGGGAGGCAGAAAGCAAAGGAAACTGAGTTGTCATACCTAGTACTGCTGTGGGGTCAAGAAGCTTACAGAAAAGAGGCAAGTTGACAGGGGAACCAGCCCTTCTGGTAATGCCAAAGAATGCACTACAATCCTTTATCACACAAACAGTGGGGCCAAGACCCCTCCACTTATATTCTCTCTCCTGCCCATCAGATTCCCCACAGGGCAGTGGGGAATCTGCCATACTCCTCAATTCATGCTCCCTGTACCACTGCATTGCCTGCTGAAACATCAGTAACAGGACTGTGGTTCATAGAGGGTACCACCAGCTCTCCCCATAGCGGGGGATGGGAGGCAGAGGGAGATCAGAGACAATCAAAACTGAGGTCTTCCACATACAACTTAATTCTGTGTTTCACACTTGTCAGGGGTTATATCTGAAAATCCTTAACTTTTCACTTTCCAGTGGTCAGAGATTTGTACCAACTGAATGTGGCCATCTGGAAGCAAGCATTAAACAGTAGCTGAATTTTTGTTAATTGTTTTAAATAATAAAATAGAAAAAGTCTGAAGACAGAACACTAACGCGCAGATCACAATCAGAATGAAGTTCTCTGAAAACAAATGATTTAATCACCATATTCAGAAAGCAAACCACACATCCCAAATATGTAAAAATCAACTTCAAGAAAGCGTACTTTGTTAAGATACCACATTCTGTAGTGGTGGGTTTGCATTTACATCAAAAACTGGGAAAAATACCCACGCAGCAACAAAAGTGGGTTCAAAGTGTACTCTAGGAAATCTGAATTTTCATAACTGTTGAATAAATGTGCCTTTCCATACCCACTGCATTTGCTGCCAAGATTCTAATTAACTCATTTAACTACTGTTTGACAGTTTTGGTAATTAATACCCAGTTAGAATGAATACAGCAGAACAACTAAATCTCAGCTGTGACCTGAAAGAAAAGTCTTCCATGACCTGCTTGTGCCACTTTCCATCCTTTGCCAGCAGTCCTGGCTAACCAAGGAGGCCCCAGTTGATTGGATTGCAAATGTAATGACTATCTATAAGAATGATTGGGAGGATCCGGCAACTACAGGTCTGTTAGGCCTTGTGCTGGGGAAGGTCACGGAGCAGATTACCTTGAACGTCACCACATGGCATGTGCAGGACAATCAGGAGATCAGGCACAACCAGCATGGGTTTATGAAAGGTGGTCCTGCTTGACCAACTTGGTCTTCTGTGACAGCATGACACGTTTCGTGGATGACATGTTTCGTGGATGACAAAAAGGTTGTGCATGTTGTCACTGACAAGCCTCTGACACCATTTCCCACCAAATTCTCCTGGAGATGCTGGCAGCTTGTGGCTTGGACAGGTGCACTCTTCACCGGGTAAAAAACTGGCTGGATGACCAGGCCCAGAGAGTGGTGGTGAATGGAGTTACATCCAGCTGGTGGCTGGTCACTAGTGGGGTTCCACAGGGCTCAGAATTGGGGCCAGTCCCATTGAAAAACTTTATTTATGATCTGGATGAGGGGATCAAGTGCCCCTGTGTGAGTTTTCAGATGACACCAAGTTGGGTGGGAGTGCTGACCTTCTGGAGGGCAGGAAGGGTCTGCAGGGGAATCTGGACAGACTGGATAGATGGGCTGAGGCCAACAGTATGAGGTTCAACAACGTGAAGTGCTGAGTCCTGCACTTGGGTCACAACAACCCCTTGCAACATCACAGACTTGGGGAACTGTATCTGAAAAGCCGTCCAGTGGAAAAGGACCTGGGGCTGCTGGTCAACAGTGGCTGAACATGAGCCAGTGTGTGTGTCCAGGTGGCCAAAAAGGCCAATGACATCCTGGCCTATATCAGAAATACTATGGCCAGCAGGACCAGGGCAGAGATTGTCCCTCTATACTCGGCACTGGTCAGGCTACACCTCAAGTGCTGTGTCCAGTTTTGGGTCACTCACTACAAGAACACTGAGGTGCTGGAGTGTGTCCAGAGAAGAGCAATGGAGCTGGGTGAGGGGTCTGGAGCACAAGTCCTATGAGGAGTGGCTGAGGGAGCTGGAGTGGTTCAGCCTAGAGAGTTGGAGGCTCAGCAGGGACCTTATCTCTCTCTCCAACTACCTGAAAGCAGGATGCAGCCAGGTGGGAGTCGGCCTCTTCTCATAAATAATAAGTGATAGTACAAGAGGAAATGGCCTCATGTTGCACCAGAAAAGGTTTAGATTGGATATTAAGGAAATCTTCTTCACCTAAAGGATTGCAAAACACTGGAACAGGCTGCACAGAGAAGTAGTGGAGTCACCATCCCTGGAGGTATTTAAAAGATGCATAGTTGTGGTACTTAGGGACATGGTGGATTTGGCAATATTAAGTTTACATTCGAATGTGATGATCTTAAAGGTATTTTTCAACCTAAATCATTCTATGATTACATTTACTGATAAATTATCAGAAGCCTCAAACTTGTCAGGTAATTTTAAAATTTGATGCTTTCAGTAACTTTGAAACACTTTTCCTCTGCAAGAGCAGTTTAACTCCAAAGAGGCAGTCTTTGTAATTAAGCCTGTTCAACAACCGAGAAACTACTGCTTCAACTGTGATTACCCAGCAACTTTGTATCTAACTGTTGCTTTTTTTAAAAGCAGAATTTAACACCAGTACCTTATCAATAAAAGGACAAATAAATTGGCACTAGAGAAACTCCAAATTCCCCTACATAAAAATTTTATCCGGACCTGATTTTTCCATTGCATTTTGAAGAAACACCAAGTCAGTAATTGTTTAGGTTAACATTCAACCCCAGTTACCAGACCCTCCTGCTTGCTCTATTACTGCCCTACCAAACACCACAGAATAAAAAGGTTACACCTGCTTCAAATTTCTTCCATCAGCCTAATTAATGTTACAGAAAACATTTCAAGGAGTTCAAACTGTCCCTACCATTGGCCCAGAGTTCTTTAGAACAGAAGGGCCTACAAAAAACCCCCCCAAATATTCCTACTAGTTCTTTGGTACGAAAAATAACCTGCCACCTGTGACAGAGTTCAGTACCAGCATGGATTGATTATGTTCAGCAGGCTTTATTTCCCCTAAAAAAACATTTCAGGAAATGAAGACGAAACCTGCTTTGTGTGCTCCAATGTATTAGGAAATTATCCAAGATAGGCAGTTCAGTACTGCACAAGGAATGTTTGAATGGCAATAAAAATATCCTCCAACCCTCTAAACTCTAAGAACAGAGGCAGTAGAAAAGACAAAAATGTCTGGATGTATCAAAAGAAAAGTAAGATTTTTTGCAAAACTGAAATGAAGTTCAGTATCAAAGTAAACACAATCTAAGAAAATAATTTTAAAAATAACCTCTAATGCAGATAGAGAGGAGGATTTAAAAAATACTAAGTACTGTCCTAGCTAGTAATGACGATGACAGCAATTTTCAATACTGTTGCCAGGATTAGTTTTGACTAATTAAAAGTGCTTTTGACAATCTCACTGTACAAGGATACGAGGCTAAACATATGGGCAACAGTAAAGAATTAGGAACACCTTTATGAATAATAATGTCTGATGTCCTAAGAAAAAATTACTTTGTTCCCTTTTTCCTTCATTATCACTCTTTGTAGGTGGATAAATATGCCTAGAAGCAGTGATATCACAATAAAATCGCTGAAGAATGTATTTTAGTAGAGTACAGCTTTATAACGATACTTAGAAATGCCTGTGTTGAAACATGGATTATTACAATGAAAGGAGGCATACACACAGCACATGACAAATAACACGATACTGAATTATTGGATGTTTAATTAGGGCAGCCTGAAATAAATTCTATGTGCACAAGTGAAAAAATGCAACAACTTAATGGAGAGATTCGATCTAAAGGAATCAAATGTGTTTAAAACTTGTGAAATTTCTGTAGACCATTCTACCCTAGCCAGAAGTATGCAGAGGGAGTTGAAGAGGGCTATGTTGAATCACGTTTTCATTTTCTTTTGTGATTTCTCACTAATTAATTTTTCTATATGTGTATTTCAACCATACAAGAAAATACTTAAAGTGATAAAGTGCTTGATGTATCATGTAAAAATACTCCCTCCACCACCACATTACAGAACCTTATATACAGGCTGACACTCAGAGCCTGACAAAACCTCCAGAAGACACAAACCCTTCCCAATACTCAGCTCTAAATTTTGTTCTGAGACTTGTGGCAACAATGAGCTCTGGATTGCCACCAAAGGTATGTCAGACCAAAATCTGTCCCATATCTCCTATACAGAGAAACTGGTACCTCATTACCTAGCAACAAAATCAGTCCCACTGAACTGCCTCAATTATTTCATACCTCGACAAATAGGTCTAATTGCTTAGTCTCTTAGCTGACTGAAACATCTCACTAACCGAGCCATTTAAAGACAGCATTAACATATCCAGCATTAAAGCACCATTTAGATGATGGACACATAATCTTAGCTCTCCTACAACTATTTTCACTAATTGCTCTATAGCAGCTTCAGAGAGGGAAAAAGAAAAAAAAAAAGAACAATTAGTACAGTTGAACACCTGGAATAGAAGTACAAGTCAATCTGCTTTGACTGCCAGTCCTAGTCTGTCCTGATCTCTTCTGAAGCTGTCAACATGCCATCAGAAGCTGGTAGCAGCAAAACAGATGATTTTTAGGACACAGGAAGAGTTGCAAAGCAGAGCTAGATTGGCAATCAGGCTATGGTACTGGCTACAGTTTCTGAAGACTTGGCTGACGAGGGCATGGCACACACACAGCAGGCAGTAGATATGTCTGATGCACTGGCCAGGCACTGACCAAAAAAGGTTTAATGGAACAGGAAGCACTCCAAAGCAATGGTTGTTCCTCCTGCTTCCCATGTCTGCAAAGATGTTCTGGGATTTGAAGAAGCCATGGACTGCCCTGGATGACTACTAACAATTCTACTGAAATCATCAACTCAGATGCATAAGCACATTTTAGTATGCCAAACTGAAGATCTGACTTCTGACTTCTACAAAGCACACATATAAAAAGGCCTAAGCACAACCATTCATTTAGTGACTGTGTATTCACCATCACTCTGGAACAGCAGGCTTCTACTGGTGGCAGCATGGCATGCCAACTTCAAAGGTGAAGCCCTTCACAGCTCCCCTGTATCTCAAACATAGCAAGAGGTGGTAGTTGGCAGTAAAGGGGTAATATTCTATGGTTTTCCTCCTCCAGCTCCCAGCAGAAAGCACAGGTAAAAGACAGGAAACACCTTAAAGCAAACACATGTTTCATTTTCTCTTCAATCTTTTCTTCCATCAGTGAAAAACATACAGGAACATTCAAAGCCTAAGAGTTCAGATCAGGTTCTTGTTATTCTCCCCTGCCTGTATGAGAAGGTTAAACGCAGTCACCGAACTCTGCATACCACCCTCAGTCACGAAGAACCCTCTGGCACAGCTCCCAGACCAGTAAAAAACGACCATTTCAGTCCCCAAAGCATGGAGACTGATCCATTTAAGCAAAACAACTTCTACTGACAGCTGGTTTTCTTAGCATATTCACGTCTGTGTATTTATAAGAGAAAAGCCCTCCAGGACAACAGTGTTTACTGCAGGATTATTTCTGTGAACACAGGGAACACAGCATTCACTGAGCAACAGTGTTTCTACCCTAATATAGTTTTTTCTTAAAATGTGAACCAAGATGAACCCATTTTTATGTTCTTTAGCATGGATGACTCATGAAGGAAAAAAAAATTACATACATCGAATTTGTTCTTTTAAGAAAAAACCCCAAAACCTTCTGATCCACATTCATGTGCAGTATGCTGACACACACTTTAAGCATTAATATAGAAATCAGCTGTTCAATCCTGCACTGATTCTTTGGATTTAGGGTCTAATGACTTTTAATAAATGGGAAACAAATATATGATGGGCAGTTTCATTTCAAATTTCCCTCCCATATGAGTATCTAGTATATTTTCACTAGAAAGGCAATTTTGAACAAGCAAGACGTTTTCTGCCAACAGGTTTAGAGACACTACGAATAACTCACGGAAATGCAACGGACACATAAAGGGTAAACATCCCAGCAGGTCCTTATCGTGCCCCAGAGCACAGCTGTGCCTACCTAGCTCAGCTGTATGACCCTCTTCCCAAAGCACAGCATCTATCAGCAGAGGATGGAGAGCATCCTGCAACAACTCTCCCGCCCTGAGGTGCGACGAAGTGAAGGATGAGTTGGGGACACACTCACGGATGCTGACAAGCACCAGGCTCTCAAGTTGTGTGGTCAGTCTGTGTGGTTTCTCAACTTACCACTTCCTCTAGAAGTGTGCAGAAACTGTCTTCTATGATACTACAGTAAAGATGGAAGTTTTCTTAAAATAAATACATCTCATAAATATTCCATGTTTAATTTGAACTTGATCTGCTTTTGAAATAATTGAAAGTAATTGTTACTGGCATCTGTTTATTGATGTAATGCAACAAAAAGTGAGAAATATTCTAAAAACTATAGAATGTAAGCTGTTTTAAGTGAGTGATTTCAAACTAAGGGAACATTAAAAGCTGCTGTTAATGTGTTTTGAACAAATAGTATCAAAATGAACTTTTCAAATTAGCAAGTTTTAATGAAAGAATTAAACCAGGTATAGTTAAGAACAGTTATTGATAAGATTTTTATAAATTAATACAAATGCTTCCCATCCCTAAATGTAGGGTTGGTTGTTTGACTGTAAGAACTGCACTTAACACCCTTCCAGCCAGACATCACACCACACAAGTCAATAAAGCACCAGTATTGACTCGAATGATCCACAACTCTTCTCTACTGCATTTCTACCTGCTGCTTCAATATGTGGACTTTTTCAAGCCAACCGATGTACTAACATCTTCACCCCAAACCATAAAAGGGGGATATTTCCCTGATTTTGTAAATCTCTCTTCCAGAGTTTATGACAAAGTGCAGTCAAAGTCTTAGTAGTATTATGCTTACTATCCATTTAAAAAAATAGAGCAAATGTGTTTTACAAAAACCCTTCAAAGCAAAAAAACCTATATTCACACTGCTAGGACTCAAATTTGCTGACAAGATCTGTGGGTATTTAACATTTTTAGAAAGGACAATGCGGGAATGCGTGTTTATACGGCAGAGCACAAGAGCAATGAAACCTCTTGGGAAAGCAGGAGATAACTCACTTTACACAAACAGAGCCTTTTCCTCTTACTGCTCTACAAACCTGAAATGTTATTTCATATGTCAGGAAAATGCTGTTCCTGTTTGCTCATTCTTCCTAAAGTGAACATATTTTAGTATTAGAAAAATAATTGTGGGAATTAGGTATTTTTCATGTTTTGTTGAGTACTTGGGAATGTTATGTTGGGAACTATCAACTACTACTTGGTACACCTCAAAATCTGCTGCATAGGAAAAATACACTGGTAATTTGCTTACATGACTTTTGTAGATCCAATTACTGTGAGCAGCAGGAAAGAACTTTTATAAGCAGAACACAATTGAAATGTAACATGCCACGGCCTCAAGTCATTAAACTAATCCTGAGGGCTTCTTGAGGCTTTTTGTACTTTTGGCAAAAAGCATAAAGAAGTACACATTGTTTCTTCAGTTCCTAAACACTGCGAAGTTAAACATCTAGACTGTCAGCCCCTGCTAAACACTGCAGAGGTTGGTTTTGGGAAAAAACAAGAGAGAACTCTATCTTTTCTATTAAAGCACAATTATACAAACACTGGAAACATACATTTTTTTCACAGCACATAAAAAGTAGCCAGTAGCATAAAGGGAGATGCAACAGCTCACAGGCAACTTTGGTAATTATGCATTATTAGTTCCTAGATACCGTGATGAAAATGTTACAAATGCAGAAAGACAGATGGACTTAGATGAGTGAAGTATCTCAACTTCAACACACAGATAATGTGACAAGGTATGGCATGGAACTCCAGGGTTTACTGGCATGATTTTAACACAACTGCATCAGCTATAAATGACAAAGCCATAAATACATCAGAATGTCAGATACATACCAGCACCATTCAAGTATCTTTCTGCTGTATCGCTCTACATCACACATCTAAAATCAGACGCTCTTTAGGGCACTGAGAGAAAATGCAATACTTTCAGGAAGACAAAGAGTTCCTTTGTATTGCTATTCTGCTTGGTACCAAGAGGTTAACATCTTTCTAAAGATAGTGTTGAAAGTGGGAAAATACGCAGTGTATTCATTAGCTCATGGATGATTTAGACAGATATACCTGGGTGGCCTGAAACACACTTAACCATCAGCATGTGACTACAGCTGAAAATACAATGGAAACTAATGGTAGCCCATTTGCTTCTAAGAGTTCAGAAAAAGAATTTTTTGGAACAAGGAAGCATAATTACATGTTTGACTACAATTATTCCCTCAACTGATGCTAACAAAAAGTAGTGAATTGACGAAAAATATGAAAATGTGAAAGCTACTAAATATATTATCTGTGTGTTTGCACATGCACATGTAACCTACGTTTTCTTAAAGTATCTCAAAAGTCTTATGTCTTTATCTAAATCAAATTCTGGTTTTTATTTTCTAAACTGCATCCAAGAGTTTATCCAGGTCGATACTCTTGTCGAGCAAAATGTCAATATACCATGTTTCTTCACTCACACAAACTCTATCCTTATAAAGCTGTGGTAGTCAGTACTTCCCATCTTTTCTTCTCTACACAAAACAGTCATCACCAGTTCAGAGGGAAGTCAACTGCAGGACTAGCAAAAAAACAACACATCACCAAAACAATGCTAGACCAGTTTGAATGCGGTATACCTGGAAAGTCTAACATAGTTATTTTTTTTTAAGCATTACAAGACTGAGATACTGAAGACAAGGAGAAGCATTAAAACATCCTCAATTCCAGAAAAGGAAGGAAAGAAATTTAATGAAAACAGATTGATTTTTAGTCCTCAGTCTTCCATCTTAGGAGTAAAAGCCTGTTTCTCAGCAAATCTATTTGCCAACTGGTAAACATATCAGTAAGGTTCAATGCTCTTAAAATAAATATTCAGATATTCTCATGAAAACACTAATTTACTAAAGCTGCAAATTCCAAAACCATAGTAAACCAAGCCCTTTACCTTCTATAACAATACTTTATTCAAATGTATTATGTTTATATAGAGAACTTACCTTCCCAAAAGAAAAAAAAATTAAAGATTTCCCCCCACAAAAGCTATCACTATGTTGTACCACAGAAGACATTCAAAATATACTGCCACAGGAAAGGACAGCATAGTTTTCAGAGATTGTGATGCTACAAGAATACCACATACAAACAGAACTAGCTGAGAGAAGATCTTTCATTTCTCCACCACACACACACTCTCGCAGTAACCACTATAACTTTAAGCAGTTTAAAGCAATAGTATGTTATCATCTAGTATGTTATCACACATATCAGGGAAAAATCGAAAAGTTCCGAGATGAGGTAGAATAAACATTCCAGAAAAAATCCTGTCTCACTCACTGTTCAATACGTGGGGAGAGATACAGCTTAGGAAAAACCTGAGTAGCTTCTGCATCCTCAAAACTAACGGAGAGAAGTGCAACATCTTCTCCAGGGTCTTCATTCACATCCTGTACATATAAAAGTAATATAAAATGGTAAATAACAACCTGAATATTTAAAAGCTTACAGATAAGAACTAGTAAGTCAAATACAAATTTATTTAGGAGATGCTTAAGTGAGGAATCTAAATTGTAACCACTGCAAAACAGGTTGCAAATTTATTCTTTCTTACTGTATTTCCACTTTAAAGATATTTTGCTCTGCTTAATTTCCTTTAATGTATCAAAATAAAATTACTGAGTTATCAACTATACAGTACTGTAGCTCTTCTTCAATTAGGCGATACAGGTTTTGTTTTTAGGAATTCCTGGTTTGACATCAGATGCAAATGCCAAAGAATTTTTTTAAATGTTGTAATATCACTGAGTTATGACTACACATTTTGCATTTGTTATTTTTCAAAGTAGTTTATGGTCCAAACTTTCTGGTGTATTGTACTCAACTCTTCTTGTGGATGAAAAACATTTTCGCAATTAGAAATTTTTATCTAGAAGTCCCTGTCCCCAAGTTTCCTGCAAATTAAATCTATGCATTACTTGTAGCAAAGCATGTAGACTCCAGAAAAGTACTGTAAGGAAAAAAAAAAAAGCATGCTAAATACGAGTCAATCTTAATGTATTCACAGTTGAGGCTTTCTTTATATCAGAACAATCAGTTACAGCTTTCGGATCATCTAGAACAAATTGTTCCTGGTTAGGACCTGACATCCCTCCAATTCATAAATCACATACAGTATCAACAAGTGTATTTCTGCCACACACAACTTCATTTAAGCTCTTGACCTCTAGCTAGAAAGTAATGAGTTAGCTGCACAGTAACCTTCACTGACAGCAAATAATACGGTGCCACTTTCTGCTCTCAAATAAATCTTTTAACATGTTTGTTCGTATGTACACGGCAACTTGCCAAGATGCCTTTGTTTTTATCTGTTTTGGAAAAATAGGAGAGGAAGTAAGATATGTACTCAAAGCAGGATCAACATGGTGCAGAGTGCCCTGGTATGCTCTGTCCTACAGCCAGTTGTGAGGAAGGAACAGGCAAACCACTTAAATTTTCTTAGGAGGCCCTGTCCTAACTGGGGAGAAGAAAAATTAAGTGACCACTGAGCGGTTTCAGGAAGGCGATCTCGTGCCATTTGAAGCCCTGGCAGGACCGACGCTGTTAATGTCCAGAGAGACAAGCTGCACACCAGCTATTACGTGCAGAACACTACATGCCAAGAAACTTAGTGATAAGCTGCAGGGAAGAATGGGTCTTAAAAAAGCCTAATTGTCTTAGATGAAAAATGAGACAGAACTGACAGTGTTTTCTTAAATTCTGCCTTGGTGTGCAGCTCACTTCTGACAGCTGAAAGAAAACTGTACTCTTAGAACTGCCTGTAAAATGGTCACGAGCACACTATGGCTGGAAATCAGAGCACGGTTTTAACCCTAAATTGCAGGACAACACTCTCTATGAGTGGTGAGCACAAACAGTAGCTGTTGTCCTGCTGTGGTATGATCAGTTCATGGATGGCATTATGTGACGTGGTTGCCTGTAACAGCAATGGACAGGATCTCGTGACCCAAAATCTTCCCTTAAGTGTTACGTTTTTAAGTGGTACTATCATCTGCACTAGAGAAAACAGAACAGATTACAAAACCTTTATCAACAAGACAAATAACAACAAAATATACCCAAGAGTACAATCCATCCTGACCTTTTCCCCAGAATTTCATTTATTTCCATCATTAAGGAAAAAAATTAAATAAGGAACAGCTTTCAATCCTGAAGCTGAGTACAGCATTAACTGGCTTTTTCCTATTAATTTGCTAATTGTCAATCAAACGAAAAGAACTATTAAGAGAGATTAAACAGCTGTGCTTTTAATGCTAATAACAATTAAAAAGATTTTATTTTAATGGGCATTCTTCAAGAGATGACAGGTACATAAAATGGTTAGGTTGATGAGAAGCTCAGTGTAACCCCTTGACATCCATTTGCAGCTCAGAAAGCCAAGGGTATCCTGGGCTGGATCTAAAGCAGTGTTGCCAGCTAGAGGAGGGAGGGGATTCTGCCCTCCTACTCTGCTCTGCTGTGACCCCGCCTGTAGTGCTGCATCCGGCTCTGCCATGGACAGTAAATCTCCTATTTAGTCTTGCATTTATGATTAGTGCTTAAGCAGATGTACACACACTGCTTGACACCATGTGTAAGACTAGTTTCTGGAATACTATCAGGTGCTTACTGATTGAAGAAATTCGAAACAAGGAAACAGAAAAACCCAACTTCAAAACAGACTAGGTGAACGCCACTACAGCATCCATTAACACATACAGTAATATTACGTTATATTTTCTATGCTCACTAGTGAATTTCATATGAAGACTCATGCCAGGGGAAAAAAACCCACACAGCCACATAAATAATCTCTGTATCTTTGCATGTTAAGCTGCAGCAAAATGAAATGTGTAGTAAGAGCAATAAATTGAGACATGATATTTTTCCGTTTACAAAAGTACGCACAACAAACACGACTGCAACTCCTGTTGCCAGCAGAGCACTGTGTTATGTTCATACAGCTACTGCCCAGTGCAAATCCACATAAAGAAACTGGCATTCTTCTATAACTACCACTTTTCAAATGGATGCATACCTGAGAAATGAAAACTGTTACTTAAAAAATACCCCAAACCCCAAAACAGCATTCCTGTAGGTTTTAAAAGATGCAGTGCAGTAACACCATGAAGCTGCTCAACCTTATTGTTCAGGTGGCCACAGATTTACAACAAACTCCCTTCTATCTGACACCATACCATTTATTCCTTTCAGACTTTGTTACTTTTATTTATGGAAGGAGCTGCTTGGTAGAATTGCATTCGACACTAGTATATCTGTTACAACTGCCGTTTATAAAACCAAACCAAAACCACATGTCTTACAGATAAACTGTGGAAAACTTTTCAACTAATAAACCTTTTTGATGTTGTCTGTGCCAGTTACAACTTAACTGCTTCAGTGATCTCTGTCCTGGTCATCTATAGAAACCTCTAAGTGATTAGGCGAGAAGATGGAACCTTCTAATACCAGGCCATGACACTTGCCCAGAACAAGGGCTGAGATCTTTTCATTACACCACAGTGTCCAAAGGCAAATGTTATTTTAATGCTTCGTATCAAACCCTGCACAGACAGCATTTTCCCTTTTCCCATTTCTGCACATCTATTTATATCAAAGAATAGATCAGATCTAAATAGAGCAGGAGAGTAAAAGCCACCACTATTCTTGTTTTTCAGTTGGCTGTGGGAATCCAAAGTGCAGGGAGAAGTGTCAGTTGGCTTCAAAAGATAGAGTAACATCCAATTGCTTTGGCAATATTACACACTTTTAGGAAAAAAAAAATTGGACTAAAGTCACATGTCATTTTTTAGTATTTAAGTAGCCATGCTTTTTCTTCTTATAATTTGTGTTTAACTCAAAACATGATAAATGCTTTTACTAAACAAATTAATTTTATATTCAAGAAAAACTGATTTTGTAAGAATGCAGAATGGCAATTTTCTATAAATGTTAAATTTCAAGGTTAGGATTGACATAATAAAAGTGCCATTTTATACTCACAGAACTTTTTCTACACAAGAGTACAGAAGGTATTATTAAAATGAACTTCTAACTGAACAGAGAACACATCCTGGGCCACAGGAATTCTGAGGTTTAAAAATCGAATGTAAAAATGCTTGAGATCATTAGTTAAACATGTAATGATGCACACCTACTAATTTTTCCACAACAGTCTCATGCCTGATAGCAAAAAACCCAACCTCTAGAAAATTGTAATGTAAAAGATCCAACACAGACTTTCATGGTGCCTTTCTGCCACCGTGCTACTATTTCTTTTTTTAAAAAAATATTTTTCTCATTTCTGAAAATGCCCATTCAAATAAAATATGAAAGAAATGGATATACACATTAACACTGAAAATAGTTTTCTTTCTCAAGAACTGCAAGGGGTTTCCTATGTTTACAGAATATTTTGCACAATGGGGCCTCATCCTTGTCTAAACCTCCAAAGCAACATGGTGAGAAAAGAACAACAAAAAAATCTAGACATTTTCAACCCATAGGCTTTTTTTTCTATTACAGAAACCTAGCAACAATTTACAAAAATAAATAAAACTTTTCATAAACAGAAAACTCATGGTATTTGATTCTCATTCACCCTTCTGTTACTTAGCCAGTGCAGATGAAAGGTTCATTAAGTATGCATTTTCAAAACTCAAGAACAAGAGGCCAGGTGAAAATATAAATGAAGAACAGAGCAGATGAAAAGGGAAGTTTGAAAGCATTTAGAAATTTTTCTCCCACATACCTCATGAAAAGACTTTGAGTATCACAACACTCCAAAGAAAAACTTAAAATTCTATTTCCAATTGTATCAGCACTGTCTTAACAGCCATTTGTTAGTTTACATTTGTATTAATCTCAATTTACATTCAAATTCATGTTTCAATGTTTACAGCTGCTCCCTTTCTAAGATCCTTAATCTTTTTACAAAGTTAGTATGAGTTGTTTATGAAAATTACCATCAAAACCACTTTAAATACATTATCCAAACGGCATTGTTTTCTCATATCCTACCTACTGTAATTGAAAACTGGGAATTTACTGGAACTGACAATTTATTATGAGTCAGATGGTTGATAGCCAGGCCAACCAAAACATCTGCTCTGCACAGTCACAACTGCTATAACCCATTTCCTCTTGTGCCTGGAGTCCTACCAAGTTGTACATTACAGTTCCCTTTCCTTAAAGATGCAGAGTATGGAAAAACAGTTACTACCTTTTCTTCATCATCAAAAAAAGAATTGCCTAGCAGCCTCTGATTAAAGTACACTTTCGAGAGGAGGTATTTCTGTATTTGGCACACAAGTGCAATTCCCTGCCCCAAACAGTAACGCTTAAAGTGGTAAGTGACTCCAGTCTTGTCCTGGGCAGTAGCAGGACCTGTCCTTCCCTGGCAGACTCAAGATGGAGGGGGCATGAGACTGGGAGGTGAGTGTGCAATGGGGCGATGCACAGATCGAGGATGTGGCACTGAGAGCCTGGTTTAGTGTGATTAAACAAAAATGAGAAGAAAAGAAACTTAATTTGGTAGAAAAGAAGGGAAAGTATGTGCAGGAAGAGTATTGGCACGCTTTGGGGAGGACAAGCAGCTTCTGACCCAGGGGACAGTAGGAAATAAGACAAGGGAGCTGAACTTCTGGTAAGGCTGTGAAGTTTGTACTGTAAATATACACACCAATTTGTGTGGGGATAAAAGCGAGGGAAGAAAGAGAACACAAACTGTTAAACCTATTGGATGTTCCTTTGAGAAATGAGATGCCTCGCAGACGACTGATCTTGTAGATGCCTCCCAACAATACGGTGAGGCCAAATCTGCTTCAGGAGGGAAGTTCCCAGTCCCAGCTGATTGCTCCTACCTCTTGCTGGAGGTTTCTGACCTCTCAGCTCTCACAACTCTTCAATAATTGTTTTTGTGGTATGACTAATTGAAGGAATGGAAAACTCCAACAAATGGGGAAGGGATCACTTAAAAATAAACAAAGGATAAACTCCCATGATGTGATGGAGGTTGCTGGAGAAGGTGGAATGGAAAGGCAGAATATGGATGAGAACAGAATATAGTGAGGAAACCTTGATCTTAGCATCTGCAGCCAGCTTATACTAAGTGGGTCTTTCAACAGACACTTACTCGACTGTGGTACCTCTCAGTCCTACCAAGTCAGTCAGCTTCACTGAAGTTGAATGTGAAATTTGTATTTCAGGATCCTTTCTGAAAAAAGAAAGGTCTCCAGAAGAGAAATGCATGAGAATAACATGCATTCAGAAATTTAATTTATTCTAGGGTCAAATTTAATTCATGTAATTCTGCACGATACATACCTGTAACATACTTATTAACAATGGATCAGAGAAGAATTTAGTGTTGAAGCGGAAATGTGAATTACACCAGAGAATACACAACACTGTTCGCTTCATTAGTATTAACAGGCCTCTTGCTTCACAAGAGTTAGCAACGTTTGGCTTTTTCCCAGCAAATGGCAGTGTGCAATAACATGAAAATAAAGCACAAGCAATTTGTACCCTTATTGTGTAGCAGTTTCACTAGCCAGTTATGATACGAGCAGCTACAAGTTCTCCCAATCCTTTCCTATATCTCATGTTCTTTTACTCGTTTTTTTAAATAACAAAACACACTAGGGGAAAGCAGGCTAAGGAATGTGGAGTGGCAAATGAGACTGAGAAATCTGCTTCACTCTAGGGAGAATATTTAATTACTCCAGGAAATTCTTTCTCCTGTCTTCCAGGAAACCCACCAGGTCTGATCAAGAGTGTTGATTCTTTAAATAGGATCTTTAATGAAAACAAAGGCAGTTACCTTGAGTGCACTGCTCATGGCATCAAAGCATTCCAAACACAGTCCCTCTCCCAAGGTAACGCAGCAAAACACTCGTCTGGCAAACACCCTGGGCAAAGCATGTTTGAGCTCAGTGTTGTTCTGATTTTAAAAGTTACATGAAAATTGTAGGCTGGGAACAACTTCGTAAAATCTGAAAAGCAAGCTTCTAGGACAACATATTCGGTTTTCTTCATTATCTACTGCACATTAAAACTATCAGCAAGACCTCCAAGTATACCACTGGGCATCGACAGCCGAACATGAAAACGACGGATGTTACACAAACAGTGTGACATCCCAGGGGTTCTTTTAATTGTCATTGTTCAGGGTTTTCTTGTTCACCTTTTACATATGAATCTGTTTTGTCTATATTCCTTTCTTTTGTTATGGTCATGGTAATTTACCACTACTTTCACAATATGATTGACTGTTAAGAGTTAAGTAAAGAATGCTGTTAGGAAAAGTGTAAGAAACTACAAACAGTTAAAAAAAAAGAATAACATTCTTGTCTATGAAAATACATGCTAGATTCAAAACTTTCGAGATTAATGAAATTTCAGATGATAAAAATTAATTTAGTTTGACAGGGGAAAAAGTTGTGGTGACACTTTCAGCACAACAACACTGTTTGCTTAGGTCTGAAAAACAATCTCAGAAAACAAGGCAGATTTCGACAATGGTCAAAAACACGTTTTGGCAAATTTGAGACTCAAATCTGAAATATATAATCTAGGTGTGGCACAGTATAAAATTAATATTGGATGCAGTATAAAATTGATATTTTTAAACTGATTTCAAGCAAGCTAAAATGTTTTTACACATTCATTTTCACATACAAGAAATACAAAATATATTTGCAAACAAGGATCATTCTGTCATATTGACTAAAGTAAAGTCTTTATTAAGTATGCTTTGATGACACTATAGTAGAGAATATTTAACATTTTTAGAAGAGACTGATATGTAAGATGCTGATGATCTTAAATTTCAATTCATTGAATGAAACTTAAGTATGAGTACATTTGCCCTACCTACTCCAATATCAGGTATCACATTCAGATTAAAATAAGATTAAAAACTAGCATTTACAGAGTTTGGAATACATATGCAAATGAATTAAAACTTAAAAAAAACCCAAACACAAAATAGGAAGAAACATTAGAAATCTAGACTGCTGGGTAATAATCTCAGACGTGGCTTTTCTGTGCCTTCATGAAAAAGCACTTCTCCTTCTTAAAAAATTTAGGACATCAGTTTAACAAACACTACACAGGAGTGTAGTGTTAATTTTTGTTTCATTTCCTTCTAATCTAACTTCTAAACAGACCACATAAACCATTAAGTTATTATAAAACACTACAGTTTTGCCATTAAGTCACCCTGAGAGACACCCCCTGCCCCATTACTCTGATCAAGTTTTGTAGGCAAGAAAGAGACTCCAATACCACCATATCTTTCCTAAAACCTCAAGAAAAGCACCTTGAGGTTGACAGGAGCGCCTGCCTCTGTCATCACCACTTATAATGGGGTGAACAAAGCGTTCAGAGACTGCAGAGCTTAGTTTTTAACTGTTCTTAACCAGCAAGCAGCAGTTGCATCCATTCAAATCAAGCTAATGCTGCCATGTCTTGACAAACAGCTACTTCCTCAACCTGTAATTATGACACATTTTTTAATCTAAGCCCTTGTTTTTAAACTTGTTTTCCTGATAAAGATTTGGGGACACATAAAACCTAGAATTCAAATCCTTCATTAAGATTTCACCAAGACTCAAAACTCTCCAGCCATCTTTTCAGTCTACTGGACTGTAATTTATTCAGAAAGCAATATTTGCATTCCTTTCCCCCATTTTACTCATTTCTCATCTCTTTAAAAATAGCAATGTCATTGGAGAGGCCAAAGAACAGTCATCTTGTGTCCAGTGGAAAACAAAGTCTCCTAATAAACACCCAAGTACTTAACTAGAGGACAAAGAAATCATTAATACAATTCTGAACAAAATAATTTTCTTTCTAAGCCAACTTTCTAATTGCCCAGTACAGCTCTTCTATACATGCATATCTATACATGTAGACTGACAAAACAAACATAAGAGATAGGTATACAGGGCTCATGGCTGAAAGATTCAGAGGTAACAACTATATTTGGGAAGAACATAATGTATTTGTGCAAGCAAGGATTCTAGGTACAGAGCTGACTCTTAGAACAACAGCAGGATGCTAACAAGAGTATTGTTTTAAAGATAATGAAATAGTTCATTGATGAAATTAATAAATCTCACCAAAAAAGAGAGAGCAAAACTTAAAATACTGTGAAAGAGACATCAATCCTAAGCATTTCTGTAACTGTGTTGTGGTTGGAGGTCAGCGTAAGTATTTATTTTTTAAATCAATCCAACTTTTTAATAAAAGCTTTTTCTCCTGCTCTCCGCATATTCTTCCATGTTCCTGGTTCAGTGAATATCTCTGCAAAATCAGAAATACTATAGATTACATGGGTCACAACAAGAACACCACAGTAAAGCCATATTCTGAGCTATGTCTTCAGTGAACCAGGAAGTACCAACATGATTTCACAGATGAAAAAGTGAATAATCAAAGTGTAAGGTAAAAACAAGTAAAGTTACACTTGTTCAGTGGTCTTTCACCACTGCAGCTTAGTACTGCTGACCTGATTTAAAAATATGAAACATTTTCTTTTAAAAGAAAATGTCAATATTAAAAATATTAACTGCTATGAGTTTTGTTAATTGCTGTTTCCTGAGAATAACAGGAATGTTACTTATTATAGTTCACAGGATCTTTGATTCACAAACTGTTATTCTGCATTCCCATCTCAAGGATACACTTGTATTTCTTTTCCAGAGAATTCTATTATCCCCTCGATTCACAAACTGTTATTACGCATTCCCATTTCAAGGGTATAATATTTTTATTTCTTTTCCAAAGAATTCTATTATCCCCTTGTCTCATTACTCCATTTATGTCTACAGGATTTTAAAAATAGGAGCGTGTGTCTGTGTGGGGTATTCTCCGCTTTGGACAAAGAATATGGAAGTCAGAGCATCCTGCCCCCTTGAGCCCTATTTACAAACATTCAGCTTTCCAACAAACAACATACTTGGTCTGCACACAAGTGTAAATGTATACAGATGTCACAAAGAGTAATAACTCTAATACTGTAATAAAAATAAAATTCTTGCAGTAAGAAGAGAAACACAGCTTTTCTCTTGTATTTGTGTGAAGGTGGATCCTGATACAGGTGAGAAGCAGGGCACTGGAATGAGGGATAAAAGCTGTAGTCGTAAAAACTGGATGTGACATTGGTATTTCAGAGTTCACATCTGTACTGGTATGTAAATCAGGTACATAATGTGAGAAAAATTCACAGGGGTCATCTCTTTCTATATATAACAAAAAAGTCACATTCAGCGACATGCTGTGTCAAGAGAGGTCTTTGGAACTCACAGTGTGAGATAGTAACTCCCATACTTCGGCACACAGCTCAGGTGAAGGCTGAATCATCTGTTGTTTACCTTGCCCAAGACAGTATCTGAAACACGGGGTGTCCAGCTCAGATGTGGTCCCACTGAATTAATGGGGTGGTTGCTAGAACAATACATCATGTATTTCCAGATGGAAGATTGACTCCACCACTGACATTTCCCTGATTACTGACTCAGAAAAGATAACCAAATCTTTTCTCCTATCTGTTCCATCAGTGCATCCATCACCAACTTAGGATAAAGAATTCGGAGAAGTATAGTTAAACTCTTTCATGGTGTCTAGAGCTGTATTTCAATAAAAAAGATAAGGGTTCAAAGGCTACTAACATTGATACCACCCTTGAATTTTCAAAGTCTTTCCTGACACTTTTTCTGTCATATCACCTGTTCCAAAGTTCAGGGGATAATTTTCTATAAGTGCAACTTTTAATGCTGTCACAAGGCTTGAAGTTGCCTGCATAAGCTCAATAGTTTCAGCAGAGCATCCCAGCACACACAAATCAACAGAGAAGAATATCCTCTGTTCTAGGTCTGATATTCAGCTTTCTGACCATAACATTGAGTAGTCTGTTTTTTGTCATGGAGGAAGATCTGATCACATACAAGCAAAACCTGGACCACAACAGGAAAGTTTGAACTGGAAGCTTCTTACCCTGTCCTGTAGGAGAGAGCAATTGATTTGTTTTACTGTTTAATTTTCTTTGTCTTTGAAGTAGTATATTAAAGACTACATTATTTTCAGAAGTTTTCTGAAATAATGCAAATTTGATGTTCAAACTTCACAACTTACAGGATTTGCTGGATGGTTATTCACTTGGTTCCACCCTGCAGTTATAAACAGTTAAGAGTTCATGGGGACACACAGACCATGGTAACTCTTCTACTTCTCACTTCTTCATGAACCGCAGCTCCCCTACAGGCAATAGTTTCAAAATAATATAGTCCTTTAGTTGTCTTGCATGTACACCTATACTGGGGCTCACTACGATACCCTTTTGGGGACAATATTAAGAATTTTTAAAAAAGCCTAAGAAAAGTGCAGAATTGGAAGTTCTTTCAAAATAGAATGAGAAATTCAAAGTAAGTGCCAGCTAAAAACCAGAGAAGCCAATACTTAAGATGTCATTGTAAAAAGAGAACAGATTAAACATATGATGTTAATAGTAATATTTAACTTCCTATGTATATTAAACTGTAAGTCTGAAACCATTGAGCCTTTTCTACTAAGAAGCCACTTAGAAAACAGTTTTGTTTTATCAGTGACAAAACTGCAGTCAACAGCATTTTAAGGATCAAGGGAAAAGGAAGATTCAAGTCACATGCATTCTGGGAACTCTCTGCTCAAATTCAGCTCAATTTTTCTATTTAATCTTTTTGATCTCAGCAACTTGATTTTGGCAAGTCTATGTAAAATTCTACCATCTTGATATCTCGTGCAAGATTCCTTGTTTTTTACATTATGGCATTTATCTGGAAATGAAGTGTCTCATCTTTTATTTCTAGGGTTCAAAACTAATGCTAGAAGCTTATCCTCTCTTGTTATTTTCTGAATATTAAGACTAGATGAGATTTTGGCCCACTGTTTTCACTTCGTACACAGCACCTTCACAGCGGTCACAAAAGAAAACCGTCTACAAACACATTCTGCCCCAACCCTCACAACTACCCCATACATCAATTTTCACATCTTTGGAAAATATACTATGGGATGTAGGAAACTACTTGAAGCTAGATATCACCTCTAGCTTCAAATAAACAGGTTGAGAAACACTGCTTTAACTATAAATATAGTTCAAGTTTTAGCCATCAGAGAGAAGTCTAAAAGTCTGGTCTAATTAAGACTGAACACATTAACCAAAACTACTAACTGGTTGCAGTATGTTCCTTTTAAGAGCTACAAGTCAGAGTGTCCTGTTAGAGTCATATCTGAAATATCACACAATCAAACAATATCACGTAGGGAATCCAGTTCTAGATAAAGACATCTACATAAAATCAGTTCAACATCACACAGAATCAGTTCTAATGTAAGACTTTGTAAATTTAGGTAACATAAAAATGTAGAACTGTGAGCGTAGTAACAGAAATACACTGTATATTTCAACAAATGAAAATAATTATGAGCTATCCATGGAGCATGTAAATATTTTTTTGTCCTCACAATAAAAAGAATTGCTAGTCATCAATACTGAAATTCAACACTACCTTGGTTTTATTTTATAAAATTTTCCTTTATATTAACTTCCCCCTTCTGCAGCCTATATATCCATGGGATTAATCTAAAAATCCTGCTAGCAAAGCTATAGCCATATGTTTCTGTTACGTGCAGTTCATTAGCAATATAACAACTCATGTTTAAGTGAAAAATTTAATAGACTTGACTTCTTCAAATAAATCTATCTGCATTTTCATTTATATTTGTAAAAGTAAGGAAAAATAATTTAATGATTTACTTCAAAAACTGTTCTAAACATATGGTTACATTCAGTACTTACCTATGCTTTAAATCCAGAAAATGTCACCATAATCTTACCATCACTGAAAACAGTAAATCCTGGAAAACAAATCAACCTACCTAGAAATACAACTTCAACTCACACCAGTTTCATTCTACAATCTAAATACAGCTTCACAGAGTTACATACTCTGGGAATAGACCTTCATTTTTAGTTCTGCTGGGTACTTCTTTCAAAAGTGTATCTGTTTGCTGCAATAAAATGTATAGTATTTTATTTATATTGGTTTCAAACAGTTCAAGAAATAACACTGACTGCAATCCATGGTAAAGTGTCCTACAGCAGAGTATGTTCAAAAACAGCATTTTGAGAGAAGAGATAACCATTTATTTATCTTCACCTTCCTTTGCACAGTGCTATCATTGCAATGATGAAACTCTTCAGACATAGCCACGGCATACACAGGTGCACCTACCCATACGTACGTATACAGGTTCTTTTCAAAGAAGTTACGCTCTAGTTACCAGATGGGCACTGCAATAATTAGCTCAAATGAAACAGAAGTGAAGATCCTTCCATTCTCTCACTTTTTTGCTGCTTCATTTGGGATTCACACTACAGTCTTGTCAAGTTCTGACCTTTCAGCCCAGACAGTTACTCACACCATGAACACAAACTTCCCCTTAACTGTGAAGCTCAAGACTTCCCCCTCTCCATGCAGCATTATTAACTGTTTGGTCTGCAACAGAACCTACACCTTTGATTTATACTTGGCACCACAGCAATCTCCAGAAAGCTCTGTCTAGACCAAGTCTTCATTTCGTTTGATTGGTCCCCAGACTCTTTGAGTAGTATTAAATAGAAATTGTTAATATTCTTTGGAAAAAAGCATTACCCTGGCTCCCTGTGAACACATGCTTTTTAGCTCCTGCAGTCTATGTCAATCAATATGAAAACTTCTAGAGCCTTCGCAGTTTGCCAGCAGGTCTGCTTCTGAAAGTGCTTTGCATCTGGGCTTTAACACTCTCCCAATGTTATCAACGGCAATATTTATACATACATGAAAAGAAACTTTCAATATTTTCCTTCTTCTCCCTAAAAAAATCATGCCATTTCCTTTTGTCTTCCTCTACATTCAATTCCTCAGTATCCTAAACTAAATGAAAGGCTTCTTAAGAGTTTTTGTTTGGTTTGGGTGTTGCTTTTTAAAATATATTTTTAAATTTTATTTCCCTGGCATATGCAATCTTTCTGGAAACAGATGCTTCAATTGTTTGAGCTCCTTCAGCCTGAAATGCAAACTGGCTACTTAAACACCTCCGTCTTCGTTTTCACACAGAACAACTGTGCTTACTTGACACTAGTTTGTCTTAAGGCTCTCTGTGTCCAAACAGATGTGCTTATGACAAGTGGTTATTTGTTTGCTTTTAACAAACACAGAAAAGATATCCTTTTCGAGGATTAGTCAACACCTACAGATTTGTATCTCTTTTCTTCCCCCAAAACTTTTATTTTCTTCGTTCTGAGAGGAGCTTAAACCCCGCTGCATTAATCAAGGATAGAGTGTTCCCACATTAAGAAATACTCTCTGCAGGTATTTTTGTATCTATGAAATTGAAGATGCTTTACATTAAAACTTTAATCTTCACAAGATTACTATAATTATTAGTTGCACTATAATAACTGGTTTTGTGGCAACCACATGTTTGATGCTCTATTGTTAAAAGAAGAGCAGTCCCTTTCATAAGTCTTTACTATCTGGAAGGCAGATGTATAAAGATACCAGGAAAGTCCAGAGACAAAATTAAACATTCCAGTTTTTTTCCTGATGTTTGTTTGCTTTGTATTGTAATTGACTCATTTTTTATAGCTCTCACAACAAATTATCTTAGAACAAGAAAAGGAACTAACTGAAGGGCTTTCTTTGCTGTAGCCAGTTTCACTGTAGAACACACTGATACGTGAGGTACAGTTACTCAAAAAACAGGGAGAATAGAACAGACGCACTCCGACACTGACGCTGTATTTCCTTAGAAAATTGAGCTAAAACTACAGCTAAATTAAAAGCTTGGTTTATCTGAAATATGGCAGGGAAACTCTTGACATAAAAATGTATAAAGAATTCCTTCATGGAAGTGTGGTCAGAGGATATCAGAGGATTCATTCCTTCTAGAGGTTGTTATTTCCAACTGAAAAGCCATTCTTGAGAAGGAAAAATGGAAATCTCTGTTGTTGTACAGGTAGATAGATATCCAAGATGACTACGATGGGTATTTGCAGGAAGTCCATTATATGCTGTACTTAAGGTTCCATAAGCCTGGAAAGTGGAGGCTCAAGACTGATGGTGAAATGACCATAGTTTGTACGTTTTTGTATTGTTTTCTCAGAAAAAGTCATCCATTAATTTTCTGAGAAAACAGTTTAAGACAAAATGTTGCCTTGATTAATAGGGAGATGAAAAACAGAACAGGGTAAGTATGAACTGTAAAAGTTCAAAGTCTATAAAAACTCCTCATATGAGGAATATAATAATTTAGATTACTCTTGATTGAAATTACCATTGGAAACAGAAAAATTGGGCGTCTATTAGACGAAGGAGAAATGCAGAGTGGGCATAGACACTTCTAGTGCTCATCAGTCTATAATGTACTCACTCCTTGAACAAAGCAGGTGAGGTCTTATCTTACTGCTTGTCAAAGAAAGCTAAGATGACACTATTGAAAACTTTATTTCCTACCTGCTTATGCTGGTGAAGAGCCACTCACTACCAGACTGTAGTAAAGGTGTGTCTTGGGGTGACTCTATCATGTGTATCCCCTATCATGCTCTATGCCCAAAAAGTAGTATTGTGCCTTTTCTGTGCCTTTAAACTGAGCTTGAAAAAAAAAAAAAAAACCCAGATGAACTTTCCAAAGCAGCTTCTCAAGGACACAGAGATATACTCCTCAGTGTTTTTTCTGACTGCGGAAGGCACGAAGGGAGCACCCTGCTTGCTTTTTCTTCAGCCAGCTGGTTTTTTTCCCCTCCTGGTGTGAGACGGAGAGCTGAATTTTTGTTTCCTGGGACTTTGTTTTTTTTTTTCCTTCTTCTCTTCTGGACTGTTTCAACAACATCAGAACACATCAGGAGAATTTTCTCCCCNTGGTTTTCTCTCAGGGGCTATATTACTAGGTTTTGGCCAAACCGGCACAAGGTGCTACACCTTGTATAGTATCTCATAGAGGCAACAACTGTCCCCTTGTTTCAGTTCAAATAAAACGCTTTGGTACACCGTTCATTAACATGATTCATATAATTCAAAGTGTTTCTAATCTGAGAAACACTTTGTTTCACTATGCTCACCTGAAGAGACCTTTCTCTAAAGCCCCATACTTTGTGACCAGGTAACTTGATTATACACAAACTGCTGGTGGACTAATTGACAAGAACACAGAAACATGTGTTTCCTTTGAAGAGGAGAGATACTGTATCAGATTAGATTTTGAAACAGGCAAAATAGAGGAAATATTCTGTTGAGTCTTCATGGTACAGAAGTTCATTTCTAGTTATAGTCCATGATTTTTCCACCAATTTCATATGAAATACAAAGCGATGCCACTCTTCTTCTATCATATTTTCAAAGGCAAAATGCATTATCCAGAAAAATGAATGGAACCACAACTTAATTGTCATGACATCGTAGATAAGTCTGCACTGACTCTTCAAAAATTTTTCAATATTTCAATATATCAACCTTTTTCATATATTCTGTGATGCTCACGTTCAACTACTTCAGCTAAAAAAAGGTTTATTCTTAGCAGAATATGTACATTCCCAGTGACTTAAACACTGTTCTTTAATCTAACATAGTGAAATTATTGTTAATGCCAAGTCCAATAGGAGATCCTTTTTCTTGGCTGTAATTCTGCAGGGACCTTAGGTAATGGAATCAAAATCTTGAGCTTTAAACAAGTGCTGGCACAAACCTAGTTGCAGTAACCAGAGCAACCCTAAGCAATGTTGTAGTTACCTGGTGTCTGCTTACTAGACTACCTTTTTATGAGCCTCAGGCAGTTGGTGAATACCTATCTTTGCATTAATTCCCACTTAAAGTTAAATTTAATTAAATAAACTTAGGATGTTCTAGTCCTCACCACAAATGATGTGCAGTATTATTCTAACAAAGAAGTTTAGTAGATATTTGCCAACTTTGAGAAAATCCTTGTTAGTGGATATCTCAAATAAAGTAAACACTGATCTTCAATTTCAGTTGTATTATAAAATTATGTCACTTCATGTATTTTGAACTGGTGAAAAACTTCCGGTTGCCTTCATATTTTATCAAGCCCTAGCTTTTTTCTTTTTTTTTCTACAAGGGAAGTTAAGTATCTTCCACATTTCAGCACCTGAAAAAGTAATGAAATGTGGTCTGAGGGTACCCACCTCTCATACTGAGTTACCTTCTCTAATTATTAAAGAAAACAAAACTCAAAAAGAAAGGTAACAAACTTCTGACACTACTACCAACAATAAGTCAGGCATGAGTAAGACTGATCTGCTTTGGGACCTACAGTGTTGTTCTGTCTGAAAGACAGCAGTGAGTCTATAAGCAGAAAATAAACAGGTCTTAGACAACATACAACTTCTCCAGGCATATAGAAATTCCAAGAACTTTGCAAGGAATACTCTAGGTATGATTAATATACCTGCCAATACTGCTTCTTGAAGCCAAGATGCTTATTACGCTTTTCACTTGATTAAATAAACTTTATTAATTAAATAAATTCCGTATAAGGAAGGTTTTGTTCCCACTGACATACTGGCGGCCTAGCAGGTTCTAGCACAGTTCACAGCAGGTAAGAAAGAAGATGAAAGCCACTGTCTTCAGAAGGGCATGAAATACTGTGGCACTAATCAATCAGACTTCTGGTGCTAAGGTTTGAGCTCGGTGTTGAGAAAACTCGGCTAATACAGAAATGATAATGACAGGTTTTGCATTCTTGTCTGAACTGCTGCTGTAGCCATCAGCAATCCTGACACTGGTAACAGCCACCTCAGCACTGGGAATAGCAATGCTTGTGTAATGAATAGTTGGTATCATAATAAAATTTCATAAATGAGTTTCTTTCATAAAGTGCTGGATCTTTTATAGGGTAGCCAGAGGAGCTGTGAGGCCATTCCTGAACTTTATTCTGGTTTGATCAACCTAACATCACAACAGCTTGAGCTGCCATTTACACCTGAAGACGTGAATGCTCACTTGTCAATGTCAGCAGGAAGAGAATGACACCTAAGTCTCACCATAGAAAGCTTACTTCATGCTAAGTGAATTTGATGCATGCCATTGCTCACGTGGATAGACTAGAATATAATTTCCACTGTCTTCTACTTCATTTTGACATATTGAACTGACATTAAATAATTTAAATAAAGCAGCACAGAAGCATTTGGAAGGTACTATCATTCAAATTATCTGTAGTCTTGAATTCATACATACATGCACTTTAAGCTACTAGTAGCAATTGAAACTATTACTTAAAAAGGACTGAAACAGTATTTAAAAGATAACCTATGACTAAAGCAAAAAACGATTAAAACAGTAATTAAAAACCTTTTCATTTTGTTTGAAATTAATAAAATTGCTCATTTCCTCTCTACCTCCAACACTGCTGTATCAAAGGATATTACTTGAAGACTTAAAAACATCTACTGAATGACAGCTCCTTAAATTGCATAAAGTTCAACCATGATAAACAAATACTCAAATGGACAAAGGTTAGCACACAGAATAGCTTGTACTCACCTATTAATAAATATCATACTAAATTTAGGTTGACAGCCACAACTAAATTAGCAGATGAACTAATTATTGTATTTGATACGCCATGGCTTAAAAATCACAACTACCAGAATCTATTTCTGGTCTGTCACTACAGTATTCTAGCAAAACTTCATATACCAGTTTCCCAATTTTAAACTGTGGAGATTAATACATCTTATCAGTCATGTTACAGGGCTTAAGACAGTATTTCTAAACCTTTAGATTCTGGCTGCAAGGTTCTCCATCAATGCTGCAGAAATGAAACATATTAATCTCAATTCCTTTAACTACCACCAACTGCTTTGTGAACAAGAAAACATTTCAAGTTGCAGAAGCATTTCCAGTATCAGACAATTATCACTGGCAATATAAAATTCTTTTAATAGAAAAAGAATGAAAGAGTAATTCGTCTGATGAGCCAAATTTCAGCCTGATGCTTTTATAGGAATAATAAATCTCTAAAAACAGGATTCATAATATTGATGCAGAAATACTGAGACAAACTCAGAACTATTAATGGTGCAAAAGACACCACTTCAAATGCTTTTACCTGTCCGAACCAGTTTTGCTGCTTTGACACACCTACAATTCTTGTATATATTTATCCCTCTGAAACACAGAACAAGCACATAACACAAAGAGGCCTTTATATATAATGCCATATAATTACCCTTCACATTTCAGATGGTTTGAAAATCTGTGTTTATGAATACAGTTCTGTGATCATGATCCTGTTGACTTCAATGAGGGCAGAGTCTACCTCATGGAATAAAAAACACAGTAGTCTCTTGACTGGCCTGAACTGCACCAATTGGGCCAATTAGACCAGCCTTTCCATAAAGCTATCCGAAATATTTGTTTTTAAAAAACTGCACGCAACTAGTTTCATAACAGGAGACATAACACTTCTTGCCTTGATCACTTTCCAGAATCATAAACCTCTTCTTTTTTTTCTAACACAAACACAGGGAAGTGAAACTACCAGCTAGTCCTTTCCCACAACATGAAACATAATGAAAATTTCTTGGAAAAACTGGGAAGAAAACCCACCAACCATGAGGTACACACCTGCTCTTCGCTATAGCCAAAACTCCGGTTTAAAGCTAGAAATCAACTCTTTTTTATGATAGTTGGGTATATCAGTGATTCCTTGTTTACAAATGCAAGTGACTTCATTCTCATTACTGAATAATCAGTTACTCTGTGTAACCGCACTATTATTTTCAGTATTCGTGTAAGAAAATCTGAGAATCTAGATTTAGCGAAGCCACATCATCATTCCAAAAAGTTATATGGCAATTTGCATTCCATACTGTGTAATTAACTATAAATATATTGCTTTGTAGGCTTTACTGATCGAAATCTATGTTTTACATCTAGTATTTGCACCATATCTAACTTTCTATAAAACACACTGTGGGAAGAATACAACAGAAAGAAGTAAATTTTACTCTCACTGCTCCAGTCCTTTACAGAAAATAATAATGATAATAAAAAAAAAAAACCAAGAAAAAAATGAATCCTTCTACTGCTCTGAAATTACAAGCACACATTAAGCATAAGTTCATTTACTGAAAAGCTGCCTACTTGCTTTTCAGCATGTAAATGCTTCCAAACCACTGAATAGCTGTGCAACCAATAATTTGTTGCAGAAAGAAATTTAAGACTGCAATAAGAATCAAAACATTGTATCAGTTTGGAATTGTATGTCACTAATAGATTTTAAATATTTCCCCCTCATTTTATATATGAAAACCCAAGAAATTATGTGACTTGCCCTCTCAGCATCTAAAGGAATCTCTTTAAGAACCTCAGTGGAAACAAAAAATATAAAAATTGTTCTTCCTGATCCTTCACACTGATAATCTCATAATGACATACGGAAAGAGAGACACTGATGCTCACTTTGAGGCTTTAAAGACATTTGGGTAATGCACCAAAATATATATTTGTAATATACCAAACTGTGCACCACCCATGGACACACAGGGATGCAAAGGGCGTTGTCCTCTTTTTGTGCTCAACAGTTTTGGTCACTTAAAGGTGAGTTTGAGAATTCTGGTATTACTGCTAAACTTGAAAAGGAAATATACTGTTAAAAATGGAATGCAAATTGAAAAACAGTGGCTATTCACTTTTGAACTTACTTCATGATTTCACAATCTTAAAATAAAATAGATGATTTTCCCACCATAGACATCAATGCCCAGTAATTTGTCATCATTGTCAAAAGAAATACAAAACACACTGAAAAACAATAAATAAACATTTTGCTAACAATTGTGTTTGTACACCACCAGGATAGAACTGCTCTGAAAAACTCTTATCTTCATATGCAAATTCCTGGAACACACATAACATCAAGTTCACTTACTTTTTCTTCATTTTACAGGCAAGCTTCTAAACAAATCCAACTGATAACAGTTTCTAAGTATGATAGGAAAAAAGATAATAAAAGAAATCAAGCCTAGTATCCAGAGAAGGATTTACACAAATAGATGAAAAATAAGTAGGTGTCTAAAAATTAACATTTTATGTTTCTAATGGTAGAAAAATTTGAATTTTAAATCCAATATTCATTTAAGGCTAAAACATTTATCAGCACCATTTATCACGCTACTTCTTCCCCTGCCAACAAAATCTTTTTTCAGACATGGTATTCCTTCATGTGCTATTTGGAAGGAAATACTTCCCTGCAATAAAAATTCCTTCTGTATTTTTTTTCACTCCCTTCCAACTTATACCAAACAAGAAAGCATAACAGGCATCCTTTTACGGTTAAAAAGATCCTGACCAAGGTTCTTAATGTTCTTGGACAAGCAATGCCCACATTACCACAACACTTTCCTGACTTAACACAGTTTGAAGATGAGGATGATGCTTTCCATGCTCCAGGCTGAATGGATTTGTTAGGAAGACATGTCCTGACAGATATGCTTAAGAGAATAAGGTCATTGATTAATCAAGAAAGGAGTCCATTAAAATAATGGAACTAATATACTTGTAGATGGTTACTTGACAGGACACTGTCAAGGTATTTTTGTCAATTTTTGAATATTCCCTTCTCAATCAGCATTAATAAATGCTTGGCTCCATATTTGTCTAGCTTTCAGTGAGTTAGAAGATGGATGGCAATTAATGGTTGCATTAAAAAAAAAAGTAAACAGTCCTGAACTAATAATTTATTTAAAGTGATAAATTGAGCATTTCCAAATACTTTGTTTTTCATGTGATAGTTTTGCAAAGATCTGTACACCCTCACACACAGGAGAAACAAATAAATATCTGGAAACAACACCGTCAAAGTTTCAAACTAGTGTTTTCAAAAGTTTACAAGCAGTAAGCTTCCAAAATATTAATCTCAAGAAGAATCTTTTTCATTGTATTTTTCAAAGAATACAAAATTAGAACACAAAGATGAAGAGATAAGACTTGTTCCCAGTCTTTCTCTGTGATTCAAAAAACACTAATGTTCTGTACAGCTGTAAATATCTTAATCGAAAGTACATTCCAAAATTGCCTTAGTATGGTAATGCAGAGATTATTTATCTTTCTCTAAAAAATTCAGACCCTTGTTTTTTCTGTCCAACCCCAAAATAGCTTTTGATTATTAAATGAAAAGTTAAGAGTCTTCATATTGAAAATTTACTATTGATTCTCTTAGCTTACATTAAAGGAGAGATTTCCTTCACAGTAACAGCGATGATCAACTCAGCGGAGGAAGAAGAAAACCAGCTGCACCATGATCTACCACAAGTGTTCCCAAACTGATCACTCGACTAAAGATTTATTTTTAAACTGCATAATCCCTTAGATGGGCATTCCCAAATTTATTTAAACAACAATGATAGATGATTAAGCTGCAGGAAGGAGTTTGCGAACAAATTCAACCAAATGCCTTGGTGCTAAGCAAGTGTAAATATTCTACTTGGGCATTCATACCACTTGAGCCAAGTTGTTCTAAAACTTTTTGGATGATGAAAAAGTTTTGAACGTCAGCAAGTTTTTCATTCTAGTGTAGACATACCGCAATAATTTTTCTCCCATTCAATTTTGTTTCAGATTCAGTGCATATGCAAGCACTCTTTTCAGATGCCTCCCCACTCTCTTCGCACCTTTCCCTGACCTGTTTTTAGCCTCAAAAGATAATTAAGTTCATAGAAGCTCTATGAAGATCAGAAGTCAGGTAGAGGAGAGACACAACTGGTTATTCCACCAAGTACTGTGACAGGTAAACTCAATTTGCTATGAATGGCAGAAACTGAGGGGCAAAATACTGAAAACACTTCCCATCTCCTCACTGGATGAATCACTACACAGGACACACAGGAGAACAATAACAGCATAATGTAGAGATTCAGGAAGTTGAGGGACTAAACCTGTATGAAACAAAGCTTCACTATTTCTACTGCTCACAAATCTGGTGATTTTACTTAATACCTACATCTGCGTGTGCCAGAAAACTGCTCTAGAAGAGGAGTCCTGCTAAGCACACACACACTTTCTGTGTTGATGAAGAGCATAGCAAAACTAATCAATTTTTTTTTTTTCAAATCCCATTTATACAGATCCCTATTACAATTTTCCAAGTTTCCTGGGAATGCATCCTTCCAAACCTAAGAGACTGCAATTTTTTCAATCCTACATGGATCCTTGCTTCTTAATAGGCTTTGAATGACTCTCAGTTATTTTCTATTAAATTACCTCTTTGTGCTACACCTTCTTTTATATTTAGTATTGAAGCACTATATTAATATGATGCTTATTCATACACACTCACCTTCTTGTAACGGTGATAACATTTTTATATCAGTGGCATATAACTTTCTACACCATTTTTCCAGGAAGGATAAGTTTATCCAGCTATATTCACAGAATTCATATATAAAGAAGCCAAGGAAAAGTAATTCTGCATACTGCAATGCTGCCTCACATGAGTCAGAGAAATAATATATGCCTCCAAGTTGCTCTAATAGGTATAGTCTCCTAAATGTGATACTATCATTGCCTGAAGGCCTGTAAACGGGCCTGCAGTTTGATCACACATCTTTTCAAGAAGGAACTGGCAACGTGTGGTAAACAACAAAAAAAAAGAAACAAAGAGAATATTTTAGCTATTAAGTTGCTGCCATACAGTAAAACTGATGCTGCAAGAACACAATCGTAAAATGCCAGTCTTGTTTATTACAAATTCAGTTTCACAGCTTCTTATGAAACATTTGCTATTGCATCAAGAGAATCTCTCTGGTAATTTCATTCCAACATTTCTTTTGTTTTAGGAGAGCTCATAAAGCACTCAGTCCTAGAGCATTGTATTATTAACACCTCAGCCTTTTAATTCTACTGAACAAGTAATATCCACCTATAATTTCCACAGCTTGAAATAAAGTTTCAACAATTTCTGATTTTATATTAAAAAAAAATAAAACTTGAAAAGGCAGTTCGAGTTGCCATGTAAAAATAAATATTAATACAAGACAAACTGCTCTTCTGTTCAGTAGCTCTAGTGCAGTCAAGGTTAATCACACAGAACAAAGCCCAGAAATTACTGCCGTTTTAACAGCCTTTTATTGACACTGTCAAAATAAATGATATGCATAAACTGAAATGGATACACAAAGAACTACATTCTACCTAGAAAGGTAAGTGTTCCATTCGTAACCAAAGATGAAACACAGCCTTAAGAATATAGAATTAAAATTGTACTTTAGTTTAAATATTTCTCACACAGACTGCAAGTCAGATTGCATGTACTCCGCTCTCTGCTCTGCCATTTATTTGCTTTTCAATTTTTTTTTTTAGTAAGTGGAACAGTTACAGTACTTTTCTTTCATGCAGAACACAGCTCAATTCTGTGAACTTTAGAAAGAAGATATAATTGAAGTTCTAAGTATTTTCAGAGATACAGTTATTGTCCAAATGTGAAGAGGTGTCTTTATTGTACTCAAGAACAGTAAAGAGTGTTACAGCGGTACAACTGTAAGAACCCATAATAGTGGAAAAATGGCCTTGGAGAAAAATCTCCAGCAACTCTGAAGTCATACAACTTTTCCTGCTGACACGCGTGGCTTGTTTTTCCTTCAAGAAAAGTGTGTCATAATGAACTAGACTTAAACGACTGCTAATTGTGATGAGTTGTGAAGGTTAGAGAAAGATAGGGGAGAGGAAGAACACTGCTCTGGTTAAATCCTTGGACAAGCTCTCTACTCATGGCTCAGGATTACACTCCGAATTTGCACATACCTAGCTTGTGTTTCAAGTCCTGTCTGAAAAACAGAGGTTTTTTTATCATATGTCACAACTCCTGTGAGCAATATATTAAATTAGAACTTGTGAGATCATCAGTTACTATTTCCATCTAACCTATGTAGAGAGAAAAAGTGACAATACCTACATGTATGTCAAAATGGTAACCTGGGTATAATTTGACCTACATTTCAAGAGCTTATCTAATCACTTAACAATAGTAAAATGAAAATTAAATAAGATTTATTACTTAAAAAAAATAATGAGTCTAGGTGAAATGAGATAGAACTAATGATTTTATCTAGGACACATTATAAATGCTAAACAATGAGAATAATAATTTGGAATGAGCGTGTTTATTCTTTGTTAACCAACACATTGTCCTCGGGGTTTTGCAAATGAATCACTGATTATTTACATACCATCAGTCAGTCATCAGCTTTAGTCAAGACATCAGTCATATTTGTCTAACATTTTTCTACACCAGAAAAGCTGTTACAGTAAAACACAGAATATCTGATATCTCCAAATATATAAGCGCATTCAGATATATTAAAAGCACATATATTTAGTAGTTTATTACTCAAGACAACTACAAAAGCAAATAATTAAAATGACAACATATGGCAAGAGATGGAACAGCATAATCAATTTAACTCTATTTCACTATTTTCCTTCAGCAGAAGGACTTCTTATTGGTATTACATGGGTATACTTAAGTATTATATGTGCACTCCAGACAGCTCATTACACAACTCAAAATCAACATTTAATTCACGGACATCTTTTTGCCCAAATTTTTATGTACTGGTAACCTGTCAAGGCCTAAGGAGTGCACCTTATTGCACCCAGTGAAGCCAAATTAATGCTCCTCCCCACTGCCCTTCTCTCCCATGCATGTGCTGTTTGCAATGATTACAGGTCCCAGCACATGAAAGACATACAAGTTCTAGCATGAACACCTAAACTGTTAAAACAGAAATAGAGAGTCAAGAGGTCTAAGTTTTATTTGTTGTTCTTTCACTGTCTCACTGAGATGCTGCTGGACAAGGCAGACTTTCCTTTAGCCTTCTCCATCTAAAGTCTCCTTCTAAAATAGAAAATACCTACATACACCTTCTGTAAACAAGCAACTACCTTCCTAAACAGAAGTTACTATAAAAATTAAAAGCTTGATAGGAACATGGCACATTATTAGCTAGCAATTTGTGGACAAAATGCTGTGCATTCTTTTGGTAACATGGAAGAAAAAGAGCAGAACAGCCTAGATTTTTTTGTATTTTTACTTTATGTTTTATGGTATTAAACATTATGATTAATGACATTGCCAGTATCAATTAGACAAAAATAAAAGTGATGGATCAGTCAACCTCAGAATGTTTACTGCTGAGGGTAACTTATTCAACATTAAAGCTTTAATTTTTTTATTTTTATTTTTAGCTTAAACCTTTAAACCTATGAAACCAAGTAAAAGTGAGTAGTGTTACACACTCCATTACATGGTTATTTTACAGACATATATTTAAAAAAAAACCAAAATGAAACCTCCTTTTAAGACTGACAGCTATCAAAGGATCTTGTATATTTAACAATAAAAAAAAAGCTACCAATGCAAATCACAGAATTCAAACCAAGTATGAGTAAGAATCATATGAAATCACTACACAGACATACATTCATGTTAGCACTATTCTTTCTTAAGAAGACATAGTCTAGTAAGCTGAAAGCCAGAACAAAAGAACACCAGAACACTAAACCAACCTAGTCCTTGTAAAAGCAACTGGCACTTCTGTAAGCAAAATTTATTTCAAAACCTCAACATATCAGCTGCTGTAGGATTTAAGCCCTGATCTGAAGCCTTAGGAAGAACCCCAGTACTAGAATGAGTATGGCCCATGGCTGTAGGCTCAGCATGGAAATATCCTTCATAAAATCCTACCATCATGCTTTATGCACTTCTGTATCTGCCAATACAGATTTGCTGGTTCATGAGTTTGATAGATTATTTGCTACCTTTAAATTCTACGCTCGACAACTTCTCAAATACTCTTTCCTTCAAGAAGAAACAGCAGTGGAGAATGAATGCAAGAGTTTTAAAAACATACATTTCCAAGATCCACTTCCCAGTTTAAGACCACGGTACATTGCTTGTTCTACATACTATGGGCGGACCATGACAGATAAAACAAGCACCATTATTATGTAATAACCTGCAATTATATTTATGGCTATTGAATTCCATTCTTCCTATGCAATACATAAAATGCAAATGTAAAGCAATAGTACAAATTACAAGCCCTAACAAGGCAGTAAATCTGAACCAAGTCACGCAACATAACGTGTCTATAAACTTTCCCACCAGATGCAAAGAAGGCTTTCAAAAGCTGCTCTTGTTAACTTACTTTTCTTAATTTTTTAAAAGAAAATTAACGAAAATCCCCCCTATCTCTAGTCACATCTGAATAGCAAATTAATAGTTCTACCAAATTTGAGGGGACTTCACAGAAATTGAGATGAATATTGTAAGACTTATCAGTAGATGTGGTGGTCCCTTCCTTTACTATTGCATTATAAAAATAAAATATTTAAAAATAAAACAACTGTCATCAGAAATACAGCTGACTGGAGATTATGATTCATATTAAGATCATAACCTATAAAAATCATCAGCTGTGCAGAATGAGCTGTTCCAGTTGACAGATCTTATTAACAAAATCTTCCAATAAATTACAGAAAAAACTGATCTCAAAAAATTGCTTTTGGCTTTCAGCATATGGAGCTTAGGGTGCTCTTGACACTAACATGTTTCATGTGGTTTTAGTGACTAGATGCCACAAACAAGTCAACTTGCTCTGGAAAAGTTGTACTAATAAATTTAGTGAGAATGAAGGGAGGTTTGGTTTTTTTTCCCCCCAAAATTCAAATGTAACACGTTTTGATCATAAAGTACACTTTTATAGAGCTTTGCTTCCCTTGGTTTGCAGGCAGAAGATATTAAGAACAAAATCATGAAAGGATGACTAATTAAATCATAGTGTCTGTATTTCTGCAGCTTCACTGAACTACAGCAGTTATCACTTTACTCTTAACTCTCCAATACCAGAATCAGTAGATTCTGTGACAAAACAAGAGCTTACCTAGTCTGAAAAACTCTGTGAGGTCAATAATATGACTACAATAGTAAAACCAGCCAAGAAGCACAATACAGTAGAATATGAAAGATCTACACTTTTACCTATACTGACAAGTGAAATATCTTGCCAAATAAAAAGCCAAAACAAAACCTCCAAACCTTTACAGCTGACAGATCTTGTGTTTCTAAGCTATAATGAAAAACCAGACACTTAAAATACTTCAGCACCAAAAAAAGTCCAGTTTTCTGATTCCACCGCTTTGTAAACTACCAGAAACATTTCATGACATGAAGACTTTTTTTTCCCTCCCCATTTTATTTTTGGCCTCAGTCAATATGTAAGGTCCACTGCTTGGAGTTTCGCCTGCTTCTGGCACTCGGCTGCTACTCTGACAATTGCCAACATATCGAGGTAAAGGAACACTTCCTCACTTTGTTATTATTTTCAATGAAAAACATGGACAGCAAAAATAAACCGCAGATTACTGGGCACAGGCTAAAATGAAAGATTCTAAGAGGCAAGCATCAATGACATCTATTACTGATAAATGTCTTCTGCACACAGCTTATATTTATTTTCCCAGCCTCTAGATCATGCAGTTTACTGTCTTCAGCTGCTACAAATTCCACCGTTTCAAATACTGCCAGTACTAACTTGCACAGACCCACTTCTAATCTAAAATCTCAATGGCTCATTATAATTGTGTGTTATAAAGTCTGCCTTTATTAACAGAAGAAACCCAGACAATCTTTGATGATCCAATATTCTGTTTAAGTAGGTTAATGCTGGTATAGTAATCAATATAGTGAATATCATACTGTCATCTACTTTTAAAATGTAAACTATTTGCTCCAAATACCTGCATACATCTCAAGATAAGGAATACATTATGGAATGCAATTCAGGAAGTTAACTTTGTGCCTTTGTCACAAAGTCTTAAGTAATATAATATTAACAGGAATCTAAATTAGCCTAAAAGATCTCTATGTAAAGCATGGCCAGAGTATTATGAATTACGAGAACTAGATATTATTTCAGGACTATCTAGCAGTCTTATAAACTTCCAGTTTTGCTATTGGTAAAAGAGGTAAAAGGACACCAGGCACCACAGACCTGACAGGCTTCATAAGGTATCCAGGTCCATCGTTCTATCCAATACAACATAAATATGTTTTGGAAGGTAGTCCAAATATGCTATATATGCAAATAGTATATGCTGCATAACATCCTATGCTCCTTTGAGAGGTAGCTGCCTGGCATAGACTAAAACAGTCTAGTGCAAAAAGATCAAGTCAGATCTGAACTCCACATCATTCTTGCCACTGACTTTGTGACCTCAACACACTACACATCAGGTTTTAGTTAGTCAGCTACAAACAAAATCAATGAAGTTTAAAAGCAAAAGAAAATATTATTCTTTTTCAGATTGTTTAGCTCAGTTTTTTTAAACAGCATTAGAACTTTTTATACAAGTGTATTTGTGTTTTGGTATTTGCAGCAATTTAGCACAAACCTTAAATGCTGTCAAATAAATCAAACTGCTAAAGCACAACAGTAAAGAAATTGGCCTGGAAAAAAAATCTCATTTGACCCTGCATATTACATTTTTGTTTGTTCTCTACTACAGCTAATTACTCAAACATAGACAAGTATTGCAGCCTTTTCACAGTACCTGGAATTTGGTCTATGTTGTAAACAAAAGCTGCAGTGAAGTCTCTTAAGAGACTTCCAAATGATGAAATCAGAGTAAGGAAAAAAACACAAATATGTTCTTATCTTTCAATTTGAACTTGAGGATAAACCTCTTCCATTGACAGTCTTACACACAACTGTTTGGCCCCTGGCAATGTGTCTAGACAATGTCTGTTATTTATTTCAGTTCTAAAAGATACGCACTAAATACAATGGTCATCACCAAAAAAAGCATCCTCAAAAGAAACAGGTCTGCGTTGCGTATTTCCTTCACACTTCAATAGTGAGAAATTATTGGAAGGCTCCCAGTTACAGCATCATAACTACATTAGTCCTGGTATTAGCTATTCACCAGAGCACAACAAGCAGGTACATACACACAGGAAATGAGTACTTCAAAAGATATATACAAGAAGGTGGTGTTAATCAGGGAACATCTTACTTAGTCAAAACCTAAAAAAGCCCCATGGAAATAAGAAGAAAAATACCTAAATGTCTTGTTTTTAACAGCATCACTGGCAACACACTTTGAAATTCACTAATACTGTGTAATCATACTACAGTCACATAATCAAGTATGATTTGTAAATTACTGAGGTGGAGGTTTTTAATGATTTGTCATTACGATTACATATGTGCCCCTAGCTGACAAAAACTACCAAGAATGAAACAAAACTACACAGAATCAATGTAGCCAGGCAGCCAAGAAGGTCAGTGGTATCCTGACTTGTATGAGCAATAGTGTGCCCAGCAGAACCAGGGCAGTGACTGTGCCCTTGTACTCAGCACTGGTGAGGCCACACCTCGAATGCTGTGTCCAGTTCTGGGCCTCTCATTACAAGAAAGACACTGAGGTGCTGGAGTGTGTCCAGAGAAGGGCAATGGAGCTGGGGAAGGGTCTGGAGCACAAGTCTTATGATGAGTGGATAAGGCACCTGGGGTTATTTAGTCTGGAGAATTTGAGGCTCAAGGAGGACCCTTATCTCCCTCAAGTACCTGAAAGGAGGTTGTAATGAGGTGGCGGTTGGCCTCTTCTCCCAAGTAACAAGTAACAGAAAAAGAGGAAACGGCCTCAAGTTGCACCAGAGGAGGTTTAGGTTGGATATTAAGAAAAATTTCTTCACTGGAAGAGTGATCAGGCACTGGAACTAGCAGCCCAGAGAAGTGGTGGGGTCACCACCTCTGGAAGCGGTCATTTGACGTGTAGATGCGGCACTTAGGGACAGACATGGGGTTATAAGTGGACTTGGCAGTGCTGGGTTAATGGTTGGACTTCATGATCTTAGAGGTCTTTTCTAACCTAAAAAATTCTATGAAAATTTGAAAGAGGTATTTTAAATGTTGAGCCTACTACCTTTTCTATTACTGTGGCGTACATAGTATCTGTAAAGAGGCAGAAATGTGAACTAGAGACTGACTCTCAAAACAAGTATGTACAGTGAATACTTCCCTTTATAAAATACTGTGGAGAAAATCAAAAATGCTACAACCAACAGAAAAAAATTAAATTCAAAACGAACATGCTGATTAAAAATCCAACTGCAAAAAAAGGCAAAGGAAAACTATACAAGGATTTTCCTGAGCCAAAGCCACATTCTTTTCAAATAAGAGAACCTTAAAGAAAGATTCATCATAATAAACTTTGCAGTAGTTTGAGCCATCAGCTTGATTTTGCGGCTGTTTCATCAAAAAGTTTTCACTTATATCAAATGGATTTGCATAAGAAAACAATTTTAAAGTGGATACAAAGGTCCACATTCAATTAAAAACCTTTGCATTAAAGTATAACTTTCTAAAAGAAAAAATAATGAACGTGCTTTTTAAATGTAAGCCAACATTTCTTTTAGAACAGCTCTTTAGCATAGCAAATACACAACAATGCTTTTTCTTTCAAATGTAAAGGAATATGCCAAGAGAAGTTATGAAGAGAGATTTATCTGCTGCAGACATTATAATGGGTATTATGTTTCCAACTAAATAAAATCTGAAGAAATTTTACTAGAATAACTGGAGAAATTTTGCTACAATTTTAGAATTCAAAGGAAGAAACAGTGTACTCTGCATTGCTCTTCTAACTATCCTCAGTCTTCTTAATATAATCAGCTATTTTACTTAAAATGTACACACACTTGAACTCAATTTTAAATTTAGTGCCATGAATATCTTTGAAATAACCTGGCAAATTCACCTCTCCAGTCTATAACAATCCAACTTACACTACACCTTCAAACTTTATTCTTTATAGGAAAAGTACTCTCACCACGATCAGTACAAAGTTGACAGAATAACATCTTATGATTCCAGAGTGTATTCTCACCAACCCCAAAGATTTTGTAACAAACTGATCTCACACCTTACATCCTCAAACCTGAGTACTTGCTTATGACACAAAGCTTTAGAGTCATGCTTGTAGTGTGATTACCTACTGATATCAATAAAAACTTCAGAAGAGCATTAGAAATCACTGGGATACTAGGAGTGATTGATTAGGCAAAAATAACGGTCTTTAATATTTCACCAGATTTTAATACAAGTAGTATTAATTAAACACAAAAAAGAAGACATCAGGAAAACACAACACAAGCTCGAACTTTGCAAATCATTACAGAGAAGCTACTGCACACTATAAGATTGGCTACAGACTAGAACATAATTCAAACACATTAAATTTTGCAATAAAATATTAAGCTGTTAATACACTAAGAGTCTTCAATTACTGATTGCTCTTTCACCTTTCAGTGTAATATATTCACAATTATTTCCACTGCATCAGCAGACACTCTATCAATCATGTACCATAATCCAGCAGGTAGCATCGAAACCAGCATAACTGGCAATCATGATGGAAAATAAACTATTTTATAGCAATACATTAAAGGCCTATTTATGTCAAAGTCTCGTCCAAAAAAAAAGACATGGACAGCTTAAAAAAAAAAAATCTCTCTTAAGTTTAATAGCTTTACAAATTTGGAGCAGTCAGAGCACAATTATTTCAACTACAACAGAGTAGTTCTGATTCTACCTGCTTTTATGTTGTTTATGTTGTTGTCACATGAGATGACATTCATCTAGCTCAGAATACAGGAAGCTAAAGGCATTAAGGGTATAAGATCCATGCCTCCTACAGAGCACACTCTGTCGTAACCCATGCTGGAGCCTAAACCAAACCATTTTTCTACTGTCAACAAATACTTCTGGAATAAAACAATACTTCTTCTCCTGTGGCTACTCAGCCAGACTACATGTTACTTTCCTACTACAGATAGTTAACTTGCCAGTTTGCACTGTAGAAGCCTGCCTAAGAAAACTAAGGATTTCACTAGTACATTGCCCATCAAGAAGGATCCGCTGCTGTAAAAAAACAGACTATAACATACAAAAATACGTTCATTTTAAAACCCCAAAGCTAAGACATTAAGATTTTAGAAATGTCAAAATAAAAGCAGGCTGGGAAACTGTGATTCTGCTACCTGCTCTGTGTGTCTCTTCACCTCACACTACATACGCATGCAAAATAAACACGTTTTCCTTCAGACTAATGAATCACTCAGTACTCAGGATGAACAAACCTCTAGGAAGAGACTCGTGGAGCACTAACAATTTATCTGCAGTATACAAACCTCGTTTAGAGAAGATGTTTAGTGAACATGATTGGGAATTACAGTAAGGACGAGTATGCTGTCATGCATTAAAGCATTACTCTTCAGAAACAATAGCAGGTTCTGTTTCTGTCACGGGGTTCCTACATAATGACAGTTACATAACGCATACACCACCTTCCAACCTCCAAGTTTTCCCCGAAGCTGAACAGAGAGGTACAAGACAACCCTGCAACCAAAGCTATTGAACATATTGCTTCTGCACTTGTCCTGAAACTCTTGACTCATCTCAAATTGTTCCTGAAAAATATGGCACTTGGGAGTTCTGGCAGGAGCAGACAGCACAGTTCACATTACACATTCTCATTCTTCTTTTTTCCACAGAGTCTTTCAGAAGCAAATCACAGCTATCCTGCAGTCCAGGTGAACTGTTGCTGTGTCCTGCTTAACACCAACCTTCCCTAAAAGGCCTTAGCCAAGCCTCATACACCTGACTGGAAACATTCCCACCAAATGAGAAGAAAAAGCCCAATGAAAGAAAGCAGCCGGGAGAAGAGCTGCTACTTATGAACACAGGAATAAATTGAAAGTTTCTGCAAACTTTTGAGAAGTGGCTCATTATTCAAACAGAAAATCTACAGAAAGTAGAAAGATCAGTGGATTCCAATCTCAAACCGCAACCAAAAATTTCAGTCAAATAGTTGTGCCTGCCTTTATTTTCACGGTTTGTAGCTTGAGACATCTTATTTGGTGAAACACTGAAGACTCACACTTGCAATTGTGATCTAACAATAACTGAAGACAGTTCTAACAATAAGATGAAGAGGAGGTAATGGAATCCACACTGACAATTTCATATCAACATATTAGTTTTTAAAGATTAAGTAGCTGTTCCTCTTTCCAAATATTTAAAAGTAAAAAGCTGATTAAGAAGGCAGACACATGGTTTAAAGGAAAGATGAGTGTTGGCAACACCAACTGACTCAAACCTTGTCTGCAGTGGAAGTTCTGGCACTTCATTCTGACAGTCACGATAGACAGAAAAACCAGATCTTTCACTGTGTTCTCTAAATATAGTAAAATTGACCCTATGATGGGCTTCCACAGTAGCTGCTTCAAAGAGAGACTGTCCCTGTGCTGTGAAAACCACTCATTTCAAATTCTTCCATGGTGGTAGTGCGTCACAAATTGCTTTTTCTGGTTTTATTTATCCTCTTAGCAAAGAAATAAATGTGGTTTTTTTCCCAACTTGCAAAAATACTTTATAGTCCTACTTTCAAAAGTATCTGGTCAAATTTGTGTTCATTGTGAACAATGAAGCAAAGTAATCACTGAAGCTTTCAGTTCAAGTAACCAGAATTTGCTTTCACTCCCTGTTAAGAAATGGTATATTTAGTTTGCTTTTCTGCTTCTACTATCAAGACTACTGGTACAATTGAGACTATTCATTAAAAATCCCAACATTGACACGTCATGAAATTCCACAGATTCATATAAAAGATCCCACTAAAGTGGCACACAAAACAACAGTATGTCCAACATCACCTTTCCAAAACATAATCCAATCAGATTTAGAAATGGTGAACTTTCAAACTCTTGGAGAGCAGGAAGGAGGGAAAGTCAAAGTAATTACTAAGGAGACTGCAATAATTCTTACTCTCTCACAAATACTGTCAACTTAGACAGTCATTTTACCTTGAGAAGGTACGTAGGAATATTGCTGAAATCGACAGGCAATTTCAAGAGGAAGCGAGCCGAGAATTCTCCAGTCTGTGGAAAAAAGGTAACACTAATGAGAACTGGTAGCTAAAACAGAACCACAAATATTCTGAGGATTAAATACTCTCCAGGAAAACGTCTAAGAGCTCATACCAAAGAGAAGGGTTGAGATTTAAAACAAAATTGGCAAACAGAAGTACTGGAGATGAAAAAAAAATTACAGATGTCACAGGTGTCATATGAAAAAACACCTTAAAAAACATTAACCATCATTGCCAGTAAGTCAGCAGTAAAAAGTAGTTAGAATAAAACAATGTGCATGACAAAAATCAGACTATATTTTGTTACGCCCTAAATATAGATGTATCTCGGCTGTACTCATTTCCGGACAAAGGTCTGGCGAGATCTGCAAAGAGTCGAAAGCAAAGCTAAAAACCTGACAGACTGGTAAGAGCATATAGATAAAACAGAGGCATCTTTACAAACACTGCAGATATATGTAAGAGAATTTGTGTTTAGAAAGGTGAGCATGTATCAAAAGTGTACTCTGAATAAACTTAGAAGAAAAGAGCTTAAGTAAGAGGTTTTAAATAATTCGTTTTCAGAATTATATAACTCTAAACACCTAGACAACCATTTACTGAAAATCTGCCAAGAGTCCCATACGCATTGCTCTTTTTTACGTATAAAGGGTATCTGAAGGAAATGGAAAGGATTTCCTTTCTGTTTCATACACTTCCTTAAAACCAGACTTTGTCCACCTGGTTATGAAGCAACAAAGTTAACTGTTTTTTAAAAACAAATGCCTGCCTGATTTCCTCCATATTAATTTTTTGTTATCCCTATTTTTTTAGTTGAATAAAGTAGCCACAGAGCAGCTATATTTGGTAGGTAGGTTGAATTAGCAGTAAGGAAAGTGTTAAACATTGTTTTTATGCAATTAAGTACAAAAAACTGGGATAATATGAGACAAGCTAGCCAGTTTGTCAGTGCCAATTTGTTTCTTGATCTATCTACCAGGCATGAACCACAGATAACTCATGCTATCTTTAAGTCACTAAACAAGAAAAAACAAGATCTGGAATGAAACTGAAATCTTTCCAATGGTACCTTTCAAGTTATATCAATTGCCAAAAGGGTTTGTGTGATGTTGGGCTGTAATCCATCATTATGCCAGCTAGCTAAGAATTGCCCTTTAAGTTTGTCTCTGGTAGTCATACAAGATAGGCAAAGAAATTGCTCACAGAAACACTATGCAACAAAAAGTGAGTGTATATTAAAGTCCAACTGTGAAACCTTTCCTGACTGCACCACTTGTGAGAAGAGATGCCAACTTTCTGAACCTCCTGTATTACTGACGTATGCAGAAAAATCACCAACTTCTTGCGCATGTATAACATGAAGACTGCTATGATGACAGTCAGGGCCCTCACTTTTTATCCAGAGTGAAATGGGTATTACAGATAGTGCTTCTCTTCTGGACTCTCAAAAAATGCCATACAACAGTTGCCATAAAATCCAGAAAATAATTTTTCGTGTAATACCAAGTCTGATGAACTGAACAGAGCAATGGCCTCTGACCAATGCTGCTCTCATCATCAGCTGCTCCAAAAAGCCTAGATCTTTCATGTAACTAAATCAAGAATATTTCGCAAACTAATACTTCTAAAGGTGTTCCGGCTGGACAGGGAGCAGCCCCTGTCCATGGTGCTCGCCTCCCCAGCCCCAACCCACTGGATATAGGCATCAGGTTGAGACAGATGAATTTCTGGCCACAGCCCTGAGCGATTAAATATTTAACGGGCTCCTGCATCCACTGGTACTCCGCCAACATGAAGCTAGTAAGCTAGACAATAGTTTGTCAATTCGTCACATATCTTGGAGATTTGCACTTTAGGAAACTGGAGATAGTGGAACAAAGGTGTAAGAGCAAATTTCTGTTTCATTTTGGGACACAGTGCTGAATTCAGGCCTTCTCTTCAAAGTTTTTTTAACTCAGGCACCTAAGATGATTGCTTTCATAACACTGTGCAAGGCTCATACTTGATTATTTCAGAAATCTGCTGAACTATATTGATCCCTGAGAGACAGCAACAACATGAATTTCAATGACTTCTAGGCAGAGGAGATAAAAGGCCGTTTACCTCCTGCTTTTTAGAAAAACACTCCCATTTTGCTGATCCTTGAGGCTAACAAAATAGTTGTAAAGGACAGGAAAGAGAACTACACAAGTTAGTTTCAGAGTTTTGCTTTAGGACACTAATAAATAAGCCTCTGTCATGTATAGCAAGTTCACAGAATCTTCAAGACTCTCAAGAGTCTTCTTGACAGAGAATGAAGACTTGGAAAAAAAGTACACAGTATGGAAAAATCTAAAATAGCTCTGCAATGACTAAAAGGATTTGACTTAAAATACATTTAAATTTATTTTACTGGAATATTTTTAATTAAGCATTTAAAATGAAAGAAAAGAAAGTTCTTTATTCAGTTACTGAAGACGGAGAAAAGACTCGAAAGGCTTGAGTAGCTATGTCTTTCCTCTTACAAAGGAAGAAAACCCTCAGTTTTCTACAATCTTAGTAGAATTTTTGCTACTGGCAAAAACTACAATAAAATCTCAGTACAGTTCAGAAAGCCTTCTGCACTTCAATAAACCAGTCTGGTGAAACTTAGAGATACAGCAAGTTGTTTGTGATGCAAGCTATAGACAATAACATCTGTGAATAAGCTAATTTCAATCCAATATCCTGATCCATAAACATTAAAAAAAACGGTCTGAATTTCTTTGATGAAGAAAATTAAACATGGGTTCAAATAAAAAAAGCCTAGATGACTTGTTCTAGAAAAGAAAACCAGACAAATGTGTGAGTTGTAAGGTAAACATCCTTGCATCACCTGTAACTTAAGGATGATTGAAGTGACATAAAGCTGAATTCTAGGCCTTGATAATAGGAGTGCTGAATTTTCATCAATTTTCAGACTGCACCTATTTCAGAAGATACTGCTTCTGAAGGCCTGCTTATCTTAAGAGTATGCTATTTCTGAAAGCAAGAGGGAAACAAGTTCATCATAAACACCATTAGATATTTCCTGACATATCTTACTCCAAACTTCCCATGAGAAATATATTACCAGCAGAAAAAACCCTGATTTCTGCAAAGCTTATTCTGTGGCAGAGATTGATTAAAAAAAAAAAATCAATTCACACAGTAACCAAAATGTCTACATCGCCAATGGCCACATCTCAGAGGTGGTATATACAGAGTGTTTCTATACAGCATGGCACACTTCCCATGTGGGAACATGGGATATAGCTTCAGGAAACAGGTAAGACAGTTTAATGTCTGACTGTCATATGAAAGCATGACCCTACAAAGTCACTGCTATAGCCCATCTTGCCTCCTCTTGCAAAAAATTACTTGGCTTAGTGTTTCCTCTCCAGTTTAGGTTCCTGGAGAGGAAACTCATCTCAGCTTAAACAAGTGCAAGAGAGATACTGGCAACTGCAGCTATCAATTAAATCAACTCAATCATAATGTGGAAACACACCCTAATACATCCTACCCCTAAGCAGGCTGGTAGGTTGGCAGCGTGTCGTACCAACACTGTTATTCTGCCTCTCAAATCTTCAAAGCTAACTTGAACTTCCACATTAGCACTGTACTGTGCCCTCTAAACATAGCACAGGCTTTTCAACAGTTTCAAAGTTTTCACCTATAAACCAGACGAATGAACACCAGGTTCAAAACCAGTTCTCACCCGGAAATCCGGTTCAACCAAGGTAATAGAATACAGCAACATACCAAACAGGGAGTATAGAAAATGAGCTGGAGTCAAACAAGAGTTTTCTCAATTGGAAACATAAAGCATGGAGATCCACAATAAGAACTTAAGTTTTCTGAAGCAAGAGTTGTATTTGCTAAAAGCATTTTAGGTGAAATAAGAGCTTACCCAGTTGTTTTTTTTGCCAGCATAGATTTCCATGTTTTCTCCATACTGGGGCTCTTCAAGTAAAGTCTGATACTCAAACATGAGACGAGAGCTCTCCCGTAATCGGCTGCACTGAAATTGGTGATACTGCTGCACAAGCTCTTTCACAACAAGCAGGAGGCATTCAGGGTTTGAAGGATTCCAGGAAGCTAAATTCTGTTGAGTAGAAAAGAACAAAGACCAAAATCGTTTACAGCAATAAAAGACAAGCAATTCTCCTTCCACACTGATACCAGAGGCACATATGCGTGTGTAACCTTTGTGACAAAGCTAAACCACAATATTAAAATACAAAGGTTCTACCATGCTTTGGAAGAAAATCAGGTGAAACAGCAGCAGCTTAATGTCAAGTAAGAAACCTACCACAAAACTGATAACAGGGCTACTACCAGGCTTATATAGGCCAAATTACCAGTCTATTCTTTTCTAAAATTTTACTGTTGCATCTGAGAACAGGAAAAGTTTGAATTAAATTAAAACTGATACACAACACATAAGGATTAGGTAAGTACCACCTTGCACTGATTCAAAACTGATAACTTTTTGAATCAGTAACTGATTCAAAAAGCAGTCAACCAAGTCAATACGGCAAATTAACACCAACTACAGAAACTGCTCTGCTCCATTATCTCAAATAGTGGCTACATTCACAGTGGTAGAGCAAATGGGTTCTCTTCTCTTGTCTCAACCTTGTGATTTATTTCACCTTAACTGTTTCTTTACTAGAATTACCTTGACTCATCCGTTAACACAAATGTCATCTGTACACAGAAGTCTCTTTAATACGCCTGGAATAAATTTTTATTACAGGTTCACTATGTTTCAAGAAATACACCTAACAGAAATAAATATGATAATACAATTAAGGTAACTGTGTCAGTAGCACAGTAGCAATGTTATCACTCCTATAATTGGCTTAGATCAGTCTTCTGTGCACAGTAAGTTTTATTCAGGCAGTATTTGGTGTTACAAACCACACCTAATAAGACCAATGTTGCATGCCTGCACCTATGTGACCAAAAATGGACCTACGTGAAAGGCAAATGAGGACTCACCCCGTAGTCCATGCTGTTAGGACATGAGACAGCACTGAGTGAAAGTACTTAAGTGCTCATATCCTTTGCACTCGGATCCTCAAGAGGTTTTCTTGATACAACCTCAGAGCATGTTAACACAGTCATGTGGCTTTTGGTGAGCTTTGAGTACAAGCAAAATTAATCTGCATTTCATAGAATCATGGATTGGTTTGGGTTGGTAGTGACCTTAAAGATCACGCAGTTCAGGGAAGGAACATCTTCCACTAGACCAGGGTGCTCAAAAGCACCTTCCAACCTGGCCTTTGACACTTCCAAGGATGGGGCATCCACAACATCTCTGTGCAACCTGTTCCAGTGCCTCATCACCCTCACAGTAAATAATTTCTTCCTTATATCTAATTTTAAGTTATCCTATTTCAATTCAAAGCCATTAACCTTTCTCCCACCACTCCTTGCTCTCGTAAAAACTCCCTTTCCAGTTCTCTTAAGGGTCCATTTAGGTACTAGAAGGCTGTATATCACACAGACATTTGATAATAAACTAGCTGCAACAAAATTTTAAATTGCATGAATTGTACAGTTAAGAAACTCAGAACTAGCAAAGATGTCTGCATGTTATAATTAAGTGAAGATATAATATAGTAGCTTCATAAAATTTCTTATCCATATTTGTAGTCAGTGTAGTTAGACGACATGTTACTTCTTCCTGTTAAGTTGCAGACATTTCATAAACCAATTTATATTTTGTGTGACACCGAAAGTAATAAACACAAGTAATAAACACAAGTGAACAGGTTGCACAGAGAAGTTGTTGAGTCTCTGTCCTCAGACATACTCAAAACCTGACTGGACAAGGACCTGGACAGCCTAATCTATCTGGTCATGCCCAGGCAGGGCAGCTGGGCTAGTGATCGGTATCTACAGGCTCCTTCCAACCTCAGCTATTTTTAGCTTTATGACGAGGTTTAAAAAAAGCTCAAACTGAAACAGGATCTTAGCAAGGTGAGACTCCACAGCTCTAGCCTGAAAAGAAATGAATGAGTTTGCGTACAAATTTTATGTTTTGATACCCTGGAAAGGCAGATAGAAAGCTTAATCAGTTACTCACCAGACACCATGCTTCAGCTCTACAATGAAATTTACTTGTAGCCTGATCTCTAACTATGGTGGCTATTTTCATTAAAAAGAGTTATAACTTTTATTATTCCTGATGACTTTAGATATGTCCCTATGGAATAGTTTTATACAGACTTCAGTGTATGTGTACAATGGCTTAATATTTCAAGCATTTCTCTTTCCACAACTTACTATTTTTTCCCACTGAAGTAATATATATGAAGATGTTACCAAAATCAATTTCTCATTTTCAGCATCATCACTTAAAACATACCAGTCTAATCTGCCAGTGAAAGCAACATGAAGTATGTACTGCTGTGTTTTACATGCATGAACAGTACAAGACTGGACTGTACTCCTATTCTCCTGCTCACTCTGATCCTGGTAGAAAGGGTTGCTCAGCATGGCTAAAAGGCTATCCTCGGACTTCTGCCTTTAGAAGTTACCCCAGTGTCACAGACTTCACATTTGACCACAGCTTGATGTAAAAGTACTCTGTTTTCTCCCCCTTCTAGATAGTAGGAACATCTATAAAACGGGAATATTATCACTGCCATGACTTTAAAGGTAATCTACATTCCGGAGGAATTGGTGAATCGGAGACATACTAATGCAATTCATATACGTTCCTCAAGTACTACAGAGTGACTGAAAGTCTTGTTCTATCTTGTCTGCCACCTACAGCTGGTGAAAACTTGTTTGCAACTTGAACCCATTTAAGCTTATCCAATTCTACAAAATACTAGAGAAAATCTGACAGGTAGACAGCATCTTCTAGGAAACACATTTTCTATCATGCAGTCTGAAACCAGACTGCACATAACCTTAAATTTCCTGTTCCCAAGCTGCTGCTCAAATAAAGCTTTTCCAGAAAGCCAGAGGATGTAATATGCCAGTAGGTATTGATATCAGCCAGACAAGTGGGAATAACCTTTCCTCCTAATGACATTGGTATAACACAATAGAAATGTTCTGTCAAAGGAAATGACCAACAGTATTTTAATAACTGACCTAAATGCAACCGAACCTTTTGTTTTTTAAATAACGTTACACTACAGAACAAAAAAAGAGCAAGAGGAAATCCATTGTCATTTGTGAAGCACAGAGCTGAAGTAGTGCTGTTTTCAAAGAATTCAAGAACATTGCATCAAAACAATATTTATTCTGCATTGCCTTAAAGCTACAGGAATTAAAATGAATGATTTGACTGTAGGATCCTTACTAAACACCCTTCATTCAGCAACTCAAGTTTCAAAGTACAAACTGGTTATAAAAACAAATCACCTGAAGAACAATTCAACTACCCACCCAGGACATACATGAATTGTAACGGATTCTCACTGATGAAAGAATAAACATACAAGAGCTACACAAATTTTCTGAAACACAAGTTCTGATTTATATAACCATTCTTAGCTTTAGAATTATATTATTGTGGGGCTTCTATTTAGCATTTGGCCACCACATTTAGATCCATTTTGTTAACTTTGCAGAAGGGCTGTACTTTTCAGAAGATCTAAACTCATAAATTTTAACACTACTGAATACAATGCCATGTTTATGTATGAAATTTCTTTTTACATATCTTAGTGTAACTTATTTGCCCTGAGCACTAGGTTCATTCACCTGAAAATACTTTTAAACAATTTTACTGTAATCCAATTTCAACAGGATGCCAAAACAGGTGTCATACTGTTCTCAAACAGCACCTTCTTTAATCTTCCTTCTATTTTTGAAATCAGAGATAAAGTAAACAACTACATGTAAAATACACTGTTGAAATCTAAGGCAGAATTTGATTTGTCAAGTTTACCCCTTTTAGAGTGTCTACACTGCTACAATTTCAGGGTCATAGAGATTCTTCTGAGGACACACAATTAGTCACTTTAGCTGATGAGAGTAGTGTCCCTGGAACAGTAGTTGACCTTCTTCTTTAGAGGGAAAGGATCTTCTAAGTAAGATTTTATTTAGCAATGCAGTATTGCATTCACTATTAGACTTTGGAAATCAGCAAAATCTTAAACTTGAAGCAAAAAGAGTAGTAACCGGTATGCTTCATTTTCTGATTGATTGTCTGAAGGCTGTATTCCACCTCTAGCCAATCCAGCTTTTTAAGAGATTGTATTTAAGAAGATTTAAAACATTAGAAGAACAGAGTGAGCTTCTGGTGTCTGTGTTTCATGGCTTCAAGTTCTGGTACAAAACTTAGACCTTGTATAAGCATTAAGATCTGATGCAACTTCAAGATTACGAGGTTAGTTGTTACAACTTTAACAAAACCCTGGAAATAAGAACACACATCACCGAAGCCAAGAAGGTATGAAAAACCCAAATACAGAAATAACAAACAATTATGTCTATAGAAAAAGACTTAATGCTTTCTGTGCCTTATATCAAAATCTTCTTCTGCCTTGCTCACAAATCTATACATTATCATTTTACCAAAATCACATGCATGCTGAAAAGAGAGGAGTTTTCTGAATTTGCTATAAAGTTGTGAATAAAATGAATTTTACAGAGAAAAACATGATTGCAGTGACTGGGGTATTGACAGACTGAGTTACGTATTTCACTCAATAAATCCTGTCTAATTTGAAATGAGATTTCTACAGACTTTCCAGAGAGTTAATAAAATTTAACAGAACAATCATTAATGCATTTAAAATAAATAAATCCAGACTTGGATACAATCCCTTGCCTTGTTTGCCAATAGATGGCTGTAAATGAACTCTGCAGTGCAAACTCTCTAAGTTACTCAATAGTTAGCCAGTTAGACTGAAAGTAGCCCACTGTACAACAATATATAAGTACGAACTAACCCAAACTGCATCTGCTACTAGTTCTGCATTCATGCTGATCTCACATGAAGGCCTACATGCACAACTCAGTTTGGTCAGCACCATCATTAATGTTACCATTTTTTCAGCCTATCATTGAAGAACTTACCTGTCATTTCTAAGCACACAGATGGAGGCTCAATTAAACAATTCTCTTCTGTCTAGACACTGCTTGCATGTCTGTCTATGATCTCCACCAACACTAGGAGCAACTTCATGCATCAGATCTTAATTTCAACCTTTTAGTTTTTAATTTCAGCAATTTTTTACGGCTTTGCCATACTGCAACTTGTGTAACTTTTATTTTCTAAAAAGATCAATTGTTGCCTCATCTTAAGAAGTACAGAAGTTTTAGCAGCAGTTTTAATAGCATCCAAAGATGACTGTATAGTCTCATGGACACAAAAGCCTGGTAATGTCATCTGTGACGACTGGGTAATCCCCATTTTTCCAGTTAGGGAATGAATGAAAAATGATCTACAGGAATGAATTTAAAATGGCCTTCAGAAAAAGTAATGGAATGAGAACTTCCATATGACAGAGACCAGACTCCAGAAGTATCACTGCCCACACAGTTGTAGCTACTGTCACAAGGAAGATGGCCAATAACTATTTACCTATCCATAAGTAAGCAATTGAACATAAGAAAGCTAAATGCTCCTTCATGGCAGAAGTTTTCCTGGCTGACTTTTTCATTATAGGACAAAGTTTCAGGACAAGGTATTCAAGAAAACAGTTATCTAGACCTTAGAGTGATTAACCAATAGCATGTACATTCACTAATTTTGCCCTCTAGCTCATGTTGTATGGCAAGACGAATGGGAAAATAGTATTCAATTATTATACAGAGATTAATAGCCCATAGGCATCCATCAAACTGTGTCTACATTGGAGAAATCCAAGTGATTCAGGAGATCTGTTCTGACGATCTGCCAGATATTAAGTTAAACAATCTCACCAAGCAGCATTGATTTTCACGAAGAAGTATAACCCCAGAGATTTTGTCGGGCTGCAAATTCAATCTGTGAATTCCCTGGCTCCTGATCCTGTCTGCTGACAGAAGTTGGCTGCATAGTAAGTGAAGATAGGGTAAGGTTTTTCAACAATCAGACATGACCGAAGAGTTGAGAAAATGAATTCACTTGAAGTTGGTATAAAAGGCAGAGTAGAGCTGTTACAAGGCCACCCACAGAGTGCAATTTAAGCCATTTCAACAGTAACTCATTTAAATGAGTAGCAATGACACCAACTGGATTTCCAAAAGAGACAAAGAAAATTTGCAGCCTGACAGTATCAGTTCTAGTGAGATCTTACAGGTGAGGCAAGTGAAAAACCCCCAACAAAGTAACATCTAGGCCTATTAGCAGACCTGCAGAGTTTAGCTTTCCAAAGCTGCCATACTATTCAACTTCTGGCAAAGAAACCACATTTAAATTTTGTTCTGGAACATTTTGTGCTTTGTAGTCTTTCATTTATCCTTCCAAAAAAGCTAATCAAGAACCTATGCAAACTACTCAGTGCCCACGATTACCTACTCCCCATTTTTTTTTCACAATACAATGGCCCTCATGTTGCATAAAGCTGCTAATTCATAGACTCCTTAACAGGTTATTGCTTATTTCATAACTCCAGGCAATGTCTGCAGCAAAATATAATTCTACACTATCAGAAAGGAAAAAAAATTCTAATTGATTTGAAGTTGTTTTTCTTCGAAATGTGTTTAAATACCCAGGTTGCCAGAATATCTTCCAGGAATGTGATTTTAAAGAAGACAGATTGTAACTGTTTTTCCTGGCTATACTACAGGAAATAACAGCAAGATCTTATTTTAAGTTAGTGTACTTTTATATTTCTAAGCAAGAAATTAACTTTCATGAGAAAATGTCAGTAAACAAAACCTCCTAAGCCTGTAACAGTGGTAATGCATTTCTATAGCATCTTTCATCCAGAATTATCATAAAGAATAATGTTAAGTACAGATTTGCATTTTGTTTATATCTCTGCACACCACATGCACACAACTTGCATCCTACAGTGGCTTAAAATCAGTACCAATACAAGTTTTTACCTGAAATGAGAAAGATCACAGTGTGATATTTGCACTTATCCTCCACATAAATACAGAGCAGATATTGGTCCAGTGGTTACAGCATTAGACTAGAAACTGGCGTATCTGGTTTCAGTCCCCACTTTGCTCTACTCTTCATAGGCCACCACAGGGAAATCGCTCAGAAAAAGGCACAGGATAATTATCTACCATATGCTCACATCTTCCTATCAACAGATATTTTTCACAGTATTTGCAGGGCTGGAGTGTTATAACAACTTCAAAGGCTTCAGTTTCTTAGCAGCCAGCACTTAAACATCCTACAGGCTGCAGCTTCAAATCAATCACTGTAAACCTACATGCCATCTACTTGTCATCTTGTTTTCACAGGTTCTTCATATCCCTCTCCCCCAAAGCACCACTGGAACAACTTTCTGGAGTGATCTTCTTGAAATGATCATTTTTGGGCCCAAGCAAACATCAAAACTTAACATTTCAAAAAACAGTTCAACTCTGGAGCACTTCTGTCATTGCAAATACAACCAAAGAATTTACAGACCTCGTGTGCTCTACTACTGTGAACACCAGACAAAAATGTTTGCACAAAGCAAAGCTTGGGATTGTCAGTATTTATTTTAATTTTTATTTTTGGCAAGAGGCTGTGAAAACTGGATACAGAAATCAGAATAGCTGATAAACACTTAGTCGAAATCCCAAATACATGAAGGTCTTGAATTAGCAAGAAAATACAGAGCAGGAAAACAACATAATAAGAAATTAATTCCGCTTTCAGAAAAGCATCTTATGTCTTACATGAGATTATTTTCCCTTTTTTCTTCCACTGGCTACACAGTGTGATTCTTGATAAATGATCCAATACCCAAAGCAACTCTGTAAGAGATCCCAGGAAACCTGACACATAGAGAACACTCTTCTGCATTCACCTAGAATAAATGCAACACTGCCCCTCAAGTACCGTTCACCCAAAATGGAGTAAACTGTGCTTCCAACGGTTACTACAAACTTTTTCTATTCCCTGCTGTAGGAGCTGTTAAGAAACAGCTGATCTTGGTAAGTTAAGAGTGCTCAGGAAATCCAGAATCTGTGAAGCTGAGCCCAGGAGAACATATTTCTGTTGTGCACTCTTCCTGAAAGAGTCTGCCTGTTTCTCCCACAGAGCTCTCTTAGAAGATAATCAGACCCTTAAAAGCTACAACTCCCTACTATCTAATTAATCTCCTGAAGACTTGGCACACATAAGCATTTCTTGCCCTACTTTGCTAAGGGATTAGAGCAAGTTTTGTTTCTTTGCAGACCTCTCAGCACACCTCTCAGAAAGCAGATGATACCTTTACCTGATCCAAGAGGGAATTTCTTAATTCCCTCAGCACGTATTAAATTCTGGGCTAGTGAATACAATTCACTAACCATTAGTTTCTCCACGTGAGTACACCACACTTTTTTCCCCTGAGAGCTGGCTACCAGAGGTATACATGTTTAACTAGATACAGCAAGTAAAAGGAACAAAGCACGAAGACAAGAGTAAGTCCCCCACAAGACACAGGCACATGCATCTTTTACCTAAAGACTCACTTACCATGCCTTGATGGCAGTGTGAACAGGCCTCAACTCCTCAGACCCTCAGTAGACCAGAGAACAGACCACTGTTAAAACTTTATCTCAAGAGTCCCTTTCAAATAGCAAGTCTTTCACTCTTATCAGCTCTTGTGGTTGTTCCTTTCCTGTCAACACAAGTAATTTTAGCTACAGCAAAAAGGCAGAACCTTCACAGCTAATGTTTTGGACAGTATCCACTAACATCTCTTGAGCATTTATTGTTTAGTGGCACATGCAGAACTGTTTTCTTCTAACCATTTTTCCCCTTCCAAAATCCCGCAAATTAAAATCAATGTATAACACGATGGATTTCACTGTTGTGAGAGCAGTATTGCCATCTTTATTTTCACATCTGTACTACAAGAGGGTTTGTAAGACCTTGGAAATACAGTCCCTAAAAAAAACATTTACAGAATACCATTGTTTAAATCATACGATATTGGAAATCACAATTATTTCTATATCATACCAGGAAAATTACTGCAAATTAGTTATCTCTTCTCAAAAAAGCATCATGAGAACATTCATTTGGTTCCTTTATGAAAGTAAAAGCTGCATCTCTGGGAAGATGGGTATATGACAGAGTTCATGTAAAATTGTACAAACACTTATACTGCAAACAAAAGACTCAAGATGCTGAATAATTTGAATTATATTTCTGTAGTTATCTCTAAAAAAGAGCAGATATGCCTGAGGAACTGAAATAGAAGACAGCAAGGAAACACAGACATAAAAGAATGTAAAGAATGAGTAAAACAAAGAGAGGTTTTGAAACAAGTATAGGCTGAAACGTAGAGCAGTAAAAAGGAAAGAAAATGTATCTTCAGCCCTCTTCCATTTGGGGAAATGAACAGATCTTCTGAAAACCATCCTGAGTGCAAAGACATTTATTTCTTTGCCCCAGCAATATCTCCTGATGGAAAGAACCTTCAGGATACCAAACTTAAACTAATTTAATTAGAGAAAAGTACAATTATAAATTATAACAGAATTCACAGTCCAGAATGAAATCAAATAAAAAACTGCATTATTAGACAGAATGACCATTTTTAACTGACCTTCTGTAATCAGTTAATTCAGAAGTTTTTTCTACTTGCATATTCATAAGCAATGACCAACTTCCTCTACAGAAAAATTGATTACAATAACACATCAACATGAATTCAACGGGCGTACAACACAGAATTTAAATGTATTCTCAATCCAGGAAGACTGTCCTAGAGTCAGTCTTTTCTCTCAAAAAAACCCCCACCCAATCCCAAGCCCCTTGTAAATGTGTTTCTAAAAAGCTAACAAGCTGTTGCCTTCAAGACATGCCATTTCTGACTGTTTCTAGAGTTCTTGTAAGGAAGCGGAGTGTATTATGACAGTAACATCACACATAAGGGCCAGAATCCTTTCATTTTTTGCTAGTATCTCTAATAATACTTTTTTCACCATTTTTAACAAAACATTGCTCAAGTAAAGTATGATTACATATTAATAAACTGAAGCAAAAAATAGTCACAAGTACATCACCAGTTTGCTAGTTTACATTAAAGAATTATAAATGCCAACACATCGTCATTGTACTCCCAGACTTCCACATAAAAGATGCTCCGCTTTCATATGTCTGGCTTGGGATATCCAATTTTATATATTTGGTATGAACTATGGCTTGAAAGTGAATGATTTGCTGGAATTCATTATACCATCCTTACCACTAGCAAGGACTGTATTTCCTGCAAAGGAAAGATATGCAAGCCTAAACATCTTTTTCAGCATTTTACAATAAAGATTTAAACGTCCTGTTATTCTGGTCCAACCTTCTGGCCCATCTAAATCTATAGCCATGAAAAATATGGCCAAACTTATATGACAAATGAAAAACATTTTTATTTTTTCCTAATACAATGCTATGAATAGAAGACCATAAAATGTTTTCTCCCCCTATTTTGCTAGTGCACAATGATTAAGCCCTTTATCACATGCACTTTAGTTAGTATGGCAGAAAAACATTTTCTCCCACTTTGCCATCCTTCAGCCAAATGTCCATGCACATTCCCAATGTTCTCCAAAAATTAGTCTTTCCTGGACTGAAATACTATACTTTAAAAGCTAATATTCTAGATTTTTCATATTCTAGGGAGAAATTGCATTATCGGAGAAGCTTGTGCCAAAAAATGAAAGGAAATGTTTCCCCCGGAGCCTTTACAGAACTAAGGAATTAATTTTGCCTTCTACACCAGCAAGATTTAAGCAAGAAAGGCAAAACTACCCGGCTTAACAGATATTTTGCTCCCTCAAAATTAAGGAAGTATTATCAAACTATAGTTTTGGGGTTTTTTTTAATTTCTGGATTCGCTAGGTGAAAAGTCCAGCCAAAATGTTGCAATTAAGTAAAGCAGAACTTGTAACTTCAGCATATTCTCTTCTGCTTATGCTTTGAGATAGAAAGCCACGTTTTATAATCTGTGCTAGGAAATGCTGAAGTTTTTCAAAAAGAAAGTGAGGTAAATATATGCAATAATGTTACACGAATAGAAAATGACAAAGTAATACAAGGTGGCTAACCCTCTCTCAGCCCTATAAATATTAACAACTCTAGACAAAAAGGACAAAAACGAAAGGCCGCAAGAGAAATTAAGAAGACTAAAATAAGAAGAAAAAGGAATAATTTCCTGGCGTAGAAAGGTCTTGAAGGACTCAAAGATGGAAAGACAACAGGAAAAACTTTTTTTCTGTCATCCTCTTGAACTCCTTCTGCTCGACTGTATAGCCACCATCTTTACCACACATCTACACAAATAATCCTATCACTTGCTCTCAGCACCATGTGGCTTCTCAGAAGGACCTCCTGAATGCTGGCCTCACACAGGCTGCAGTCAAGCTGGCCAGGCTATGCCAGGAGAGGACTCCCAGCCAGAATCCTCTTTTGGGGATTTCTCATTTTAAACCCAGTACTTACTCAACTTGGCAGAGGGGTTGAACTAGATCATCTCTACAGGGCCCTTCCAACCCTAACTATTCTGTGATTTTGTGATTCCCTGGGGAATTGTGTGGAGCTCAGACACCAAAACCAGATCAAAATACATTCAAAATAACATTCTTTCAGATCTGGCTTTAAAAGGAACGCTGCACTGGAATATCCCTATTGTTCGAAAACGTGGACAAAAATGTACACTGTAACTATACAACAATACCAGTCAAAAGGTCCTTGGGAAAGTTCCTGAATTAAATTACTTCTCTGATGATATAAAATCTGATTTTTTTCCCACTGCCTATCAATACCAGACAAATACTCAGCAAGGCTGCAGTGACTAGATGCATATATACATACATACATGTGCGTACATATCTACATCCCCCATATATACAAATAGGTAGGATCAATAGAGAGGGACAGGAATTAAAAGTTTTCAGAATTCATGTTTGTTTCAGAAAATTAAATCATAAGTAACATTAGATTATAAATAATCAAAACACATTTTGACATATAAAGTCAAGACGTGACTGAAAAGTGAACACAATAAATGGGAATATAAAGTAGTTCAAAATAAGGAAAAAAACCTTCTAATAAATTGAAGGATCCAATTCTTCATTCTGTTTCACTTAAATTCCCCAAGTTCAACTGAAGCCAAAGTAATTTAAGGCTTTCAGTACAAGAGCAGCAGGTTAGGGGCCCAAGACTGAAATCTGCTGCTGCCATTTGAAATAGAGCACATGGAAGAGCTAAATAGGTTGAACTTAGCCATGCATGTTCCAGACAAGCAGAACCCACTGCTGTGGCTTTATATTTTAAAATCACACTTGAAAAACCATTGAGCTCATCGCCCTTACAGGGGTCTCTCACACTAGAACACATAATATCTGAATCTTTGCTAACAATACAACTGACAGACCTTCTAGAACAAAACAGTTCAAACAGCATTAGTTAATATAAGGGGTGTTTGGGCTGTTTTGGAGTCACTGTGAGCAGGGGGACAACTGACTGTTAAACATGTGTCTCATGCACCTGAGTAAGTAAAGAACAATTAATGGAACAGGAGGATATTTAAAGGATCTCTTCACTACCCATTAAAAGCTAACTCAGCAACCAACAGAAATAATGATTAAGACTTTGAACACAGATACAGAAAAAAATACAACCTTCATGACAGTCATCGTATAGCCAAATCAGTCTAATAAGCACAAGAACTTAAAAACAAACATTGGTCTACACAAGATATAGAGTGAGACAGCCAATACACTTGAGCAGCACAATGAACTGAATTAAATCCACAGTGATTGGAGTCTGTAATCAGTATTAACAACTACACAAGTGAAAACAATCCTCCCAATGCTAGGTACCTGCATGAGAACTGCAGTGGCCCATTCTCTGAAGATCTGTGATGACAGTACCTTCCTCCCACGCAAATGCAGCACTAAGTATTCCCACAAGGAATATGCTATGTACTAGCCCACAAGGGCATATTCTGCACTTAGCAGGCTTCAGGAAATGCTCATGTCCTCTTGTCTCCACTCCCACTAAGGTTAATGAAGCCTTTTTGATAGCAATGGGTGGGCAGAATAATTCTGGGCAGACTAGCAGGAGACCTGAAGCAGAATACTAAAATATCCATTTCCTTGAACTGACAGTTACCTTGCTTATACTTCTCTAGTATTCTCTTTGCCAAACAGAAGAGACTTCAAAATTGTTGGAAAAATGGGGTTCACATTTTGAATAAGGACTTCAGTTATTAACTGGCTCACATTAACAATCAACTAGGCTAACATAACAAACAATTCTTGTTACTCAAACTGGCGTCATTATAATGAGCTCCAAATTAATCTCATCCGTACACAATCACTAATCTTGTTGTGTGCCAACTGAATTTTTAATCAGAATGGAGTGAATCATAGGTTGTTTTTAAAATACATTTCTAATACTTGTCATCCAAAATGAATAAACACTAGAGCAGGAAAGAACTTTTCTATTTACATTCTGAGAAGCTGATTTTATTTATGCATACTATACATGCAAGTATCAAATGCATTTCATAGGAAAACATTCTTAATGACAATAAAAAGTAAAAATGTTTCATTTTAATAACTCTTTGAGCATGAGTAGCACCACCAACCTAAAGAATTTAGCCCCCTGACTGTAATTAAAACTATACGCCAAACCAAAAGGACCACTTGCCCCACTGTTGAACTGCTCCACAATGCCTACATCATCCTACGAGCTCAGCAGGCAGATGATTAGACCTTGCGACCAGCAGAGTAACCACCACTGGTAAGACATGTAATGAAGCACATATTTTGCAGTGCTGAACTTGAGACTCAAACTGAGTTTCAAACCCAAGTGACTTTAATGTCTGTGCAAAACACAAAGGAAAGCTAAATTTCAATGAGCATTTTGAACTTGATTCTGCCATTGCAGTATCAATTCAAGAAAGCATTAGCTCTGCTTATAAAACAAGAGTGCTCAACACATCGCTCTACTGCTGAAATACTGGCCTAATCATTTAGGAATTCTCTGGGGAAAAAAAAACCCAAAACACAAACTAGTCATCTACAGCACTTACTTTTTAAAATGCAGCATTTCTGGAAAATTGCTTTAGCTATCTGGCTAACAGCTGCTTAACTGAACACCTGTTACCATGCTCAGATGAAAAACTATCTGGAAGGTCTGCCCATGGCCATGGAAACTGAAGAGTGACTGAAATGATCTGCAACACAGCCATTCAAATGTCTTCGGGGAAGCCTACTGACAGCCTCCATTAGAGCCACACGAGCTTGAGGAATCTGGAGTACCTGGTTCTCCTTTCAACCTAAGCATAATGCCTGACTCAAGCCATCTAACAACATGTGATGACTTCTTGGAAAACAAGACACTCAGACAGATGAGAGCAGCGCATGCAGGCTCAATGTCAGAATTCCCACAGATCCGACAGCACATATTACTTACTTAGAGACTGTGCTCCTCATTGAATAACATTTACATGCTTTTGTGCATGGTAGATTCTGTTTTGATTGCCAGAAACTGTTGCATCAGAAGTATTTGAAGACTGCTCAAGATTCGGAGCATTAAATTACGGTCAATGTGCTAATCTGTATTTTACTTCTAGTCAGTAGACAGCTATGTTAACACATTTAAGAATTCTGCTAATATCTTAGAATTCAATTAAAATTATCTTCATTAAACAGCTCTCACATTTGTGGAAAAAAGGAAGCTATTCAAAGACTTAGCATAATAAGCAAGTTATTGTTAATGCAACATTCTGAAGAAAAAGTCTACACACCATATGGAACATTAAGCAGTGAACGCAAAGCCAAAGGTACACTATGCAGACCACAGCTGCAACGTGGGAATAACATGCCCCGACACCATCAGGACGAACTGAAGGAGAATGACTGAGGACCTTATCAAAAAAGGTTACATTTACATAGTGAATGCTTCAGCAAGGCATAATGACCAAAGGAAAACTACTGGCTTACAGATTTCTTCTTTGGTTTGTTCTAGTTACTTTAAAACAAGCTGGTTAATATCTCATTATGTATCAAGAAGAAAATGGCTCTTCCAAGTTGCTTTCCAACAACGAAGACAGGAAGTTTGTTCTGTGCTTAGGCAGAAGAAAAGCAGCACTCCCAAAAGAAGCATCATTTATAAACAATGTAAGAAAGAAAGAAAAATAAGGATGTTTTTATCCTTGCAGATTTCCTGTGGATCACTACTGTTAGTGGCTTCTTTTCACATGAGAAATATGGCACCGTACCACTGTCAGCAAGCTTCTCCATCTGAGCAGCATTTCTGCAAGATGTCCTAAATTATTTTATACCTCATTTGCAATTTGTTATTAATTTTTGTTTTCCAATACATTAAAAGGTGTTTCTCGTCTTTTAATATCAACTATAAAAAGTAGTTGCTAATGTGAACACTGCTCAGGACGTTGTAAGATTGTGAAACAAATGAGAAAAAGAGGAAAACAGAATTGGTAAAAAAACGAGTGTGAAAACAATTCTAGAATTGTCATAGAAAGTAAAACCTTTTCTATAAACTAGCCTAATGAAATAGCTGTTCATCAGCACCATGCCTCCTTCCCAAAGGAGTTTGCGAGCTTAACAGCAAAGTTATCAGGAGAAGAAAAGAAATATGACATTCACCTTTTTAAAATTCTACTAGGTATACTAAAAGCAATTATTGAAACCAGTGCTTCTGATTTTTGTATAAAACTTACTATGAAGTGAAAGGTAAAACCAAAACCCAACACTTGTCATGACACACATCAAGGACATGTTCAACTTCCAGCATGACACAGCCACTGACTTTGTTTGGGGAGCTCTGGAGATGTGCTCATAAAGTACAAGAGGAGCTGCGGCTGAGGGCTCTGCAAAGAGTCTCTTCAGTAACTACTAGTAAGTTTTGAGAGGGAGAAGTATTCTAAAAGCACAAGCACTGTTAGCTTCTTCATACAAGGCTTTACTACTTGAGGGTAATCGTGACTAGTGAACAAAATGCTCCGTTTCAGATTGTGGTGTTTCTTCTTCTGTACTAATAAGGCTATACAAAAGTATTTTCTCATTAATTTTTGTCCCTCCCACCTTTTAGAAGGTCATTTCTTTGTCTAGATAACTCTAACACACTTGAGTGGTTAGCTTTCTTTGATGCAGTGGTTCCCAGAACATACCATCTAGTTCTATCCTTCCTCAACAGAAAACAAAAATCAACAACGCTACACCAAATTATGCTACTTTATTTTAGAAATAAATGGTTTTAAAGACACAATTTATCAACTTTTTTCCTGAGACAGATCATTTAAGATGGTCAGATATTAAATAGATATATTTTTACAGTTATTCTAAATAATTATTATAAAGGTAGTATTGTCTTGATTAAGATGTTTTCAACTTCTCCCCTTGCCCCCCTGTTTATGGATTCAACCTTAAATCACTTTAGAAAGCAATGTGTTTACACTCAAAATGCCAGTGAGATAAAAGGTGTGTTTCTTTTTTATTTTGTATTGTTATAAAATTTCTGTTGCTGAAGTTATTCTAAAAAAGCGAAATCTCTCTGCAAGGTGTAAGGTTCTCAATCAGTAAAGTACTTACATGCAAGGCAGAAGGATCGGGCAAAAATTCAGCATCCTCTCCAAAGATAAAATCTGGTGGCAGGTCAGGATAGTGAGCATTAAAAATTATATCCCCTGAAAAGCAATAAATGAAAACACTGTTTGCACTTTTATATATGTGCTTATAAATAAAATATAAAATAATCACATACAACACACATTCTAAACACAGAATTCGACAGCTACATTACATATATTTCATGTATATATTCATATAATTTTTACAAAAAATTCACATGCAAGATAAGCATCAGCTGTTTTGGGGGATGAACTCAAATTCCTGAGGCGTAGCTTCTTCCTCCCCTGCAAGCAATGAAACATGAAATACATTATTGCTTTCTATCTCAAATGGCAATTCAAACACTATTGAGGGTTCCCTCAAAACACCGAGTCAGAAAAGTGATCTTGTTTTAACAAAAAGTGCCGTATTTAGATGGCTGTTTTTGGCTATTAAAAGTCAATTGCAAACCACTAAGGTCATGACTTTCAAAATACCAGAGCTTTTAAAAATTAGTAGCACTTACTCCCTCTCTTCTCCTCACCACCGCCAACTCTTAGAAGAGAGAATACATAGTTCAATAGGAACCATTCCAACTACCCAAATTCTGGCCAAGAGAAATGCAGTATTGCACATTTAAATGGAGAGACTAAAATTAACTGAAAATATAAAACTTCATCACAGCTTGGCACTGAGCTCTCATCTTGCCAGTGTCACAAGATATGCAATTAAAAGAAATTTGGGTTGTAGTATTTCACTAGTAAACATACTTCAGAGTTCATATACATCAAGAGGTGGTCATATGCATCTGAGCTTTCAAAAAAACCCACCCACTGTTCAATAAAAAATTTATAAATTAAAAGTGTTTCTAGCCTTACTCGTCTACCTCCCCATCATTCTTTATGACAATACGAAAGAATAACCGAGCTTTCGCATAAAACAGATTTATGAGGTAGCAGACATTAGAAAAAAAGGCTGCCTACTATGTTCTACGACTCGTTTAAAATCCACACAGCAAAGTAAATGGTAATCCTTATAAACAATTCTGTTCAGAGAAAGTTACACCACTTTTTATTTCTTAAAAAATTGTGAATGCAGAACTGGAGGAAAGCATTAGATGAACAGATCTTGCAAAGCCACATCATTGCTGGCTCAGTGATGTCACCATCTCAAGGCATTTAACATGACAGTTTTAATTACGAATATTCTACAAACTTATCTTGGCCTTAGCTGGAAGCAAGGATGCCATGAAGATTAACTGCAGAGGATGAAGGCCCATGACCAAGAAGCCACTGGCCAGTCTGGGGTAGGTATTCTCTACAGCATGGCTCCAAATCACAAACTCACTGATCATGTGATGAGTAGAGCACAGTGTGGGTTTCTCCTGTCCGCACTCCCACCTCCCTTTCACAGCTGTCAGGAGCACGTGTAAGTATGGGGTGCAAAAAATAGCAGAGGTCTGCCAGTTAAAATTCCTGACACACTCAATATAAAAAGAAACCCTTTAATTTCATTTAAATTTCATTTAAAAGAACGAAACAGGCACCAGTCCTGGAGGAAAAGGCATAAAAGTGCAACAGGAAATGCATCTATATTAAGTAAGAGAAAATAATTATTAGATTGCCTCAACTGTAATACAGCACTGAAGAATTCAGAAAAGTTGATGTTTACTAGATTGGGCAGTTCCTACACCACAACAACACAATCTTTTTTTTGATACTTACCGCAATTAAAATGTCATGCATGGCTCCTTTCAACAATCTCATCAATTTCTACATAAAGAGCAGTGAACTTGAGGTTATGTACTGAAGGAGATTCACCTTAATACATTCTTTGACTGAGTTTTGAAAGAGGCATGTTATGAATAACTCAGAAGACAGTACCGTGAGAAAGCTTGGCCTGTGACTTAGGCAGCCCAATGCTACTCCAAAGGAAAGGACTGTACCTGTGTTTTTGCCATGTTCCTGCGTGATGCTAAGGAACTCATTTAGCACACACTTTTCATACTGCAGGTGCTAGCTGCATGCTTCTCATTCTCTGCATTCCTGCTTTAACGGACTTGGTGAAGCAGAGTAGATAGATACTTCTACAGCTCAGCTCACTCAGGAGCTGCACTCCAACGACACACATACTAAAAAAAGGCTGCTTAGAATAAAAAGATCAAAATAACAGTGTATTTTTGATGTTACACCTTCATACCTGATAAGTGAAAAACTATTACAGAACCTTACATCACGAGGCAGCTTCAAGACTCTGCTTGAGTAGTGAGATCAGCAATAAACCATATCCACCTCTATGAGCTGCATAGGAAGGAGTGAACCTCAGGAAAACTGTGCCAGTAGGTACAACATGGAGGTTAAAGTAGGTACAAACCCTTTCCTTTCACAGCGTGAACTCACAGCAGCTCATATATGCAGTGCTCAATATAACAATAAATGAAAGTTGGCATTATTAGTTTAACATGCTAGATGGTAAACTTTAACAATTTGTGGTTCAGGTCAGCTGCATATGCCATGCAATGATTCCTGCTGGGGGATCAGGGACATGTGGGGATGGTACGCTCTCTGACCACTCCTGTGTGATGTGTGGTCACACCGAGGTCAGGTACATCATGTTGCAGCTGGACAAATCAATCTATTACCTATCTCACGTGCTCATATTTGTTCTTCACCACCTTCTGTCAGATCCCTTCTTCCACTAAATATTAGTGGCATTATGAGTCCTTATCCACAGCGAGTGACCAACTATGCAGATATTTGGATTTTAAAAGTGTTGATGACCTACTGACACCAAAGAACTATTCAGGTACAATGGACAGAATCCAGAGTAAAAATTAACATTGTGATATTTCATTTTCTGTTACTCGTAATTACTTATAATTGCTAAAATTGCTTCTACTTGTCCAGGGTAAACATGCCTCGAATCCAAATTCCCATGTCCTTTTAATAAAAGTCACTTTAAGATCAAATATATCAATATTAATTGCAATGTGTATATCAAGATTATTTTTCCTACAGTGTAATCAATTCCCAAAAGGCCATATGTTATATAGCTACATAGGTTCTCTAGGCTTCAGAATAAATGAAACTAATATTTCAGTGCCTGTTAATTATACATTCACAAAACACTACTGCTGAGACCATACTCAAAATACTTCACAACCCCATGGAAACTAGAAATGATGCCGTTGTTCTTATGTTCGAACCGAACAGAAATGTATCATTTATGCTCTCTTTCCTACAGTACCATACGTTTTTTAGCCAAATGTAAACCTTAATTTATTCTGCTACAATCAAACCTCACACCGGCTGGCTGACAATTTAATAGAGACAAAGAAGTACAGAACAAAATGTTGTTTCCACTTCAATGTTAGCAGTTAGAAAAGAGCAGTGATTCTCTATCATCAGTGGCTTTCATTCTGGAAGGTGAATACAGCATCTTACTATGAAAGATCCCAAGATTTGACCTTAGAACAAATTTTTAACATACTTAAAAATGAAAGAAAGCTTTCCCTCAGTCAAATCTTATTCTATTGAGTCTCACTTCTGCCATGAATCCAAAGATGTTCAGCTATTTTCTAGAACAAAAGAAAAAAGAATCCTTTTTTTAACCATATCAGACATCCATATGCATCATCCCCAGTCTCTCCAACTTTTCTGCTCTGTGCTCTCCCCTTCCATACAGTCTCACTTAATTTACATACTAGAACAGAAAAGGTAACACCTCTGACTGTAAAAGGCTTAGGCACCAATGAAGGAGTTTGCCCTATTCAGCTACGAGCACGAGCTATTTTCCTAAATTTCACACTGGGAGCAAAAACACACCATAACAAATCAGACTACAGATTAAGAGACTCCATCCTAAAGCCGAGTTTTGTTCTTGGTAAATACCGAAACCCAGAGAAATTAAAACTCAGTTAACAGTTCGCTTGGCAGGGCTATGACGCATAAATGAAAAATGCTTCATTTCACTCAAATAAAAGATATTTAAACAATCACAACAGCCAACGCAAATCTGGTTTTACTTGACATAAATATTAACACTAGCCTCTGCAGTAAGCTTACAAAATATAAGGTGCAAAATATTTTGAATCACAAGCTAACAGTTTGTCTTGATCTACTAGAAACAGCCATTTTTATAGCAAATACTATATTTAAAGCTTACATTATATTTTCTGTGGCTAGCCTCTTCAAATGTAATTGTGCTGGGGTAAATAAAAGTAACACTTTTAACAAATAAAGTCATTTTCAAAATTATTGTGCTTAGAGTTTGAGAATGGTTACCATTTTAACCTTGGAGGAAAAAAAACAATGGAAAAAATCAATACAGGCCTGCATTCTCTACCCTTCTCACCGAAATTACATAAATACCCTTTTCCTTGCATCTCCAGCACATGAGTTTCTAGTTTTGCACAAGTTTCAACTCTGTTGGCCCTTATTCCCTCAACAGAAGGCCAACTGCGTGTGGTGCTCTCCAGCACTACTGACCATGACCATTCCAGTGTAAGAGCAAGGCAAGCAAAACCTTCACTCAGACCACACTTATCTCATTGTTGTAGATATACCAGCCAATAATTACTTAGATGGAATTACATTTCCAATTATCCAAAAATATTACTTTCTCTTCCTTTCTTTCTCCTCAGGCAAACAGCATTAAATGTTGAAATATTTTACTTCACAGAACTTCAAAAGAAAAGTTAATATGCTCCCACAGACAAAAAGACAGAAATATTAAAACTTAAGTCTGTAATTTCTTTTAAAACACACATGGGCTGTTCTTTTCTCATCTATCAAAATGCATATACAAATCTAACAGAGGAATAAGAATTGAATACAAGCAAGACAGGTGTTCCTCAGCAAGAAATTGAGAAATTTCTAAAATCCTTACAAGCGCTTTCCACTGGCCTATCCAGTTTTTCCTCTCCTGGTAACTTCATTTTTGGGGTATTTTTCTTCTTTTTGCAATGATACTACAAATTGGGTAGTACTGAAAAGTGTTATCCTAGGAGTGCCACAGCATTAATATCCCTGTTTAACCAATGGCAGCAAAATTAGGAAGCAGCCTACCAATTAAGTTCCCAAACTCTACTATTGAAAGGATATCTATATGCTTCAATTTCTTCTGACACCAAGAATTTCTTAAATCAGCACTAAGTATGTAGAATAAACGTGTGGCCACTGCAACCTAGAATAAGACCAATTTGAATGGAATTTGTTATGAAGGAGATCAACTCATTTGGCTTTTAAGAAATCCAAATGCGACTTGATCATGAAATGCATTCACAGATAATAAGGCAATTGCTGAAGCAAGAGACCAAACTATGTGCAGAATCAATTCTGGGAAAATACAGAAAGTGCTCTTGTTGAGTATTAAAAAGGAAAAGCCAGTAGAATTATATTACTCATCAATTCAAAATTCTAACCTGTCTCTTCTAGTAGCCATGCAAACTGTAGACAAGAACCACTGATCAGACTCTTCTATAAACAAATTCTTACCTAAACCAGCCGGTTTTAATTGTCTTTACAGATAAAAACTAATCAGTTACTCACTATAACCTACAACCAAGATACTAAGGCAGTGCAGTCAGCAGTATGAAAGGATTTAAATTAACTAAATGCAGACCTGCCTGGAATCCTTGTCACTGGATTCCACCCTAAAGAATTTACTCTGCAGGCTTTAAGTCAAATACAGTAATGTAATATCTATAGAACCCCCTTCTAATTGGTTGGCAAGAAAGATTAGTTCCTGAAATGACAATAAAACTTATTAAATACACAACTACTACTACTGAAAGAAGATACATGAGTAATTCTATTTTGGTGTCGTACTGCTGCTGACAGGCTATTCTTCTCTCAAATAAAGGATGTTTTTGAGCACAATTTCTGACTTGATGTGCAAATCAAGATATCAGAAAAGGAAAGGCATAAAAGTCAGCTTAAAGACTCAAAACTATCTCATAATAGAGGGACAATTTGAAAAAAAAGATATTTGATTGCATTAGAAAAAACCAAACCAACTTCTCTGCACCTCTGTGACATTCCAGAAGAAACTCTAGCTACTCCACCGCACACAAAGCTGTGAGAAGACCTAGTCCCCATAAACTTGGTGCAGCTGATGAAACCAAGTTGTTTAGTGTCATTTGAGATGTCTCAGGGCACATTTTCGGCAGCTGTGACACATGGTTTTCAGAGAGATGAGTGCCCTGTGGGTCAGAAGCTGAAAGGGCAAAGCAAAGTATTCTTGGGAACCTGAGAGTTAAGACACCTATACTCAGGCTAGTGAATCAAGTTCCACTTCTCCAATAAAAGAAAAAATCTATAGGAAGCATTTGCAGGATGTTAATCTGATTCTTGGAAAAAGGGTTGCAGGTGTGGGTCTTTTTTTTTCTTTAACTTCAACTGACAAATGCTGCTGTAGGAGAAAAAAAAAAGAGCTGTAAGACTACAGAAAATATGTTGTTTTGTAAAGTGGGCCAACTTGCAAAAATTGAGTAAAAATAAGTAAACTGGATCCTGAGCTGAGCAAGAAGGCATCAAGATGATCTCAGTAATTTGCACTTCTGTAGCTGGGCAACTGTTTTCCCAGAAACCTTAGTACTAGAACTGAAATGGACAAAGATGAGAACAACAGATAATTCAAGATGGGACAAGATACTGGTAGAAATTAAAGCCAGGTAACACTGGAGAAATTAAAACAGAGACACTGGGTAGGTGAGAAAAGGAAAAGTGAAGGCAAAGGATAAATAGATTCAAGCAAATGGACCAGAGACCATTACCAGTATGTGCAGCCCAAAGAGGTGAAAAAAGGAGGAAAGAGCAAGGTGGGAAGGCACTACGGTAATAGCACGTGGAGGCCTAACGTAAAATCTTCTAAGCCTCTGTAAGTCCACACTTGTACAGAGATACTTCTAAGGTTACTTCTCTTGATGAAGAAATACACTATCCAAGACTCAAACCTGAAAATTTTCTGTAATTTACTTGCTCAAGAGAAGTCCAGAACGTAACAAAAAGTGAACAAAAGTGAGAGGAAAGCGATTATTTAAAATGGGAAAATATTGTCATAAACTTTGTATTCAAAGAAGAAATAAATATAACAAAAAGATTAGACTCTCTCTTGACACTCTCATTAGGAACATTCATTAGATAATGAACAGGTTACTGAGGGAAAAAGATTTATTACTCCTGCCACATAAAGCAACACTCAGCCAAACTTTAGAAAACATATTGCCTGGAAAAATCTTTGGTACATTGCATGACCCAGCAAAAAGACACCACACAGGTAAGGATAACAACTAAGTATAACCTGAATTACAGCAACCAGAAAGTCCTTCCCATAAGAGCCTCAACTGAAACACAGCCTGTGTAAAGTAACCTAATGGTGCACAAAACACTAACACATACATTGCAGCAACATACTTATGTGAATCTTAAATCTTACAGTAACTTGAAAAATCATTTTTACAATTGTTTATTGGCACAATAAACAAGTGTTTAGCAAATAACTTGGCAAAGCAGCCTTTAAAGGGGCAATAAGGAGGTCGGGCTGTTCTCTATATTTATCTTTTTGTTTGTTCTTAATTACTTCCTTAAAATAGAAAGCCACAAGAAGACTGGATGAACTTACTGAAAGAGTTCCATTGCAGGAATAAAAACAGACGAAATTTTGTACCATGTATTATGGGCAATATTCTAAGACTAGTTAGGCAGCAAGAATGATTTCCTCTCCTGAGGCCCATAACTAAAAAGAGTAAGAAACTAACTAACAAAAATCAGAAGCAAAAAATTAAAAACTAAGCTTCAAATGAGAAATGTTCCTCAGGATCAAGGAAACCAAAGTGGTGGCAGTAGAACCCAGAGCTATAATCCACTCACATAAAAACAGTGAAAATCAGACAGAAAATGAAAATACTAGAGTTCAAGAGGCCACAGAGAACAGTAGCATTGCAAGGGCAACACATTGTTTAATCACTGTGAAATTCCAGATGACAGCACTCAAGGTCAGAGAGGGAAGGAGGCATCAGTGCCTGAAAAAGAAAATGTGAAGAGCAAAAGCAAAAAAAAAAAAAAAAAGTCAGATTCCCTAGCAAGCAGCAATGAAAGCTTAAGTGAAAAAGGAAAGCCAAACCCAAGATATCCCAAGGTTTTCTGGAACAAAACTGCAATTTGATTCTAAATGTCATATTTTAATTATGAAGACTATTGCAGCTTAGAACTCTGCTTATCCTGACAATTTCTACTGATACCTGCCTTGATGTTTTATCAGCTAAGACTGAAATATCTGCAAGAGTTACAGAACAACTCACTTCAAATACACGAATACTTCCTCAGAAAGAATACTGAACTTTTCTAAGCAGATACTGTTGTCCAGTTAGCAATAAATGATACCTTTGCATACCACACAAAGTCAGTTTTGTCTTACGAACACAGATTCAATCTCTTACAGGGTATTACAGACAGTCTTCCTGAAATTAAAATTCCAATTCAGAACTTTGAAAAACTCAAATACAGAGAGAAGCATGGAGTTTAATGCAAAAACACTGAGTACTGGATGAACTAATAAAAACAATATGGCTGTCTCACATTTCAACTGACAGTCTAGCAAGATTAGGCTCAAGTTTTCTAAGTATTCCACCATGAAAACAAACAAAAAAATTATTTCCCTTACAGAAGAAAATAAAGCAAAAGCGCCTCCCTGAAAGCATCACTCGAAAATTTCTGAAGTGTGATGGAAGACAATTACTATGACAAACTAACTTATCTCGAACACTGGCATAATATTTTCTCCTGTATAAAACTGTGGGTATCGCCAAGGTCCCTGGCTGGAGCTGAGTAACTGTTCACTGGACCATTCCAGCAGCTCTGCATACATGCAAAAGTAAGGTGAAGGACATCTAAAAAAACCCATTAAACAGCCAACAAGCCATTCTTAAGCCACAACGTTTGCTCCTACCCAAGTTTACAAAACAATTTTTTTACACTACAGGGTAGTTAGCCTTGCCTGCAAGTACACTTTCTCCTTTTTCAAAAAGCTCTGAACTTTCTGGTCTTTCGGAAAACAGGATTGCACTGTGCAGTTACACTTCCCTAAAGCTGCACACCAACAGTTTCCAGCACACCGGGATTGCTACGAGGGTGCCTGTGCAGTGGCAGCGGTTATGATTGATGATAAGCAAAGACCTAATCTGTTGCAAAGAGGATGTGACACAAACCACAAAGGAACTATAAACTTCAGCCTGTGTTTGGTACCACATCTGAAGCCCATACAGATCCTGAACACTTTCAGCCAATCTTTTTATTCTGGCAGATTTCGCAACTTTCCTTTGCAGAAATATTCTGCCCTTGAAAGATAACATATCTAGCAACAGCCTACAACAAAGTATCTAAACATCTCTGTTTGCACACTATGGCTGTCTTCCCCTGCCATCATAACAGATCTGAACACAAAATTATTAAAGCTTTCTTGAATCTGCTCACATCGCTACTTATTTCACATGCTGTGAGACTTAATGATTCACAGCATTTTCAAACATGTAACACTGAATGCGGAGGATTACTACTACTTGAATTCACAGCTATTATCAGATACCTCTGAAAAAGATACACTTGTTTACACCATTTCCCGTTGTCTTTGTTAAAATATATAACATGGTTAAAATGTGTGGTTTGGGCTTTACGAAGGTGGAGAGAGCAGTAGCACTGTAGGTTTTTTTTGTTTAACTGCGTATATGATACAAAAAACATAAGAACATTGAAGAAAAAAGCCCAGATTTCTTGATACTGAAATTCAGTGCATATTCCATAATCATATTTCTAGGTACTTTAACTGAACTACAATCATTTAATATATGAATATAGTCTTTATGCCTGTGCACTTGCATATGGGCATTTTATTCTATCCATTTTCCTTTATGAATCAGGAACAACTTCGGCCTCTACTTGAAAAAAGACTTACATCTCTCAGATGTACCAACATGGCCCTGTATAAAAGATGGTCCCATAGAACATGATAGCACTCTATAAAGCATGTCATCCAGTGAAACTTATTTTGACTGCATCTTGATCATAGTCATCAAACAAGACTCAAGTGGAATCTACTACACACTGTAGAACACATCAAGACTCAACAGGCTGAATTTACTACACATTATAACAATTTTTATTTTAAAAGTTCTCCCTGGGAGGGCAGTTGGCTTCATATAATACAGACATTATTTACAAGAATTCTGAACAAATGCAGAGCCACTTCTTTTCTCTTAAAATAATTGCTAGCTAGGACTTAAATCTTCCAAATTTATTTTGTGAGAAAGAACAACTAGCAAGCCTCTTGACCCATAATTTCATATATTTAGAAAAGTCAAAATAGCCATAGTAGGCTGATACATGAGCCTGGCTCCTCTCTTGAACACATCAGTAAGCTTCCAGATTAACTTCTGGGAAAGACAACTTTCCTTACAGGTTTTCCTTCCAAATAGAAGCTTTAAGGTACTTCTAGACTATTAAGGAGTTTAATTGTGTTGATTTCTGTTCATAAAGGATAAGGACTTCCACTGCCTGACACAACGTTAAAAACAAACAAACAAAAAAACTGCAGAAGGAATACAGTAACATTATTAATATTTAAAATGTCTTGGAGAGCTACAGCATGTGTATGATGCAGTCTAAATGGATACTATCTGAGCAGTGTTTTAAATACTTACCATTTCTGTTCACACCAAGTACCTGCTCCTCCAGAGAGCACACTTCCAAAGACTCACCAGGAGAGCTAAGGCTGGACAGCACCACTGGAGACTGCCTAGTCTAATCCCTCAGCTCAGAGGAGGGCAAACAGAGGACATTGCTAAGAGTCACATCCAGCTGGGCTCCGAATAGCTCCATGGATGGAGATACACAAACTACACAAGCTCTCAGCACAATCTGTTCCACTTTTTGACCATCCTTGCAAAATAATTTTTATTGCGTTTGAACGGAATTTTCTCCGTTTCAATTTGTGACCACTTCCCTTCAGTGACCGCCACTGAGAAGAGCCAGGCTTCTTCATTTATCCCTACCAAGTATTTATAAACATTGGGAAGATTTGCCCTGAGCTTTCTCTTCTTAAGAAGCCCCAGTTATTTTGGACTCTTCTCATACAACAGATCTTCCAGTTCTTGGCCATCTTTGTAGTCTTTTGCTGTACTCATTCAAATGTGTTCATATTGCTCTGGTAACAGACAGACCAGAACTGGACAGAGTACTCTAGGCGTGGCTTTACCAGAGTTGCCCTAAATCTGTAAATGCCAAGCTTTGAATTTTACTTTATCGGAAATTCTTCATCCTCTCTCATTTTTCAGTTGTTAGAGATAAAAACAACACAACCATTTTTCAGCAGCTCAAGTGTTTAGAAAACGTTAAGCTTCTAAAAATATACAAATGCAAATTTTATTCTAATCCTTTGAAACAAAACACAAACTAAGACAAACAGAACACATACTAACAGTGGGCAAACGAACTAGCTGTCTGCACGTCCTCTAAGCATAAAGATGATTTAACAATACCACTAAATCAGAAAAATTAAATTCACATTTCTCTAATCTGGTCAATTATACCAGTCATTGTTTAAAGATACCTAATAAAATAGCAGACTGACATCCTTTATTGGAGCTTAATAGAGAATTATTCCTAAAAGAGACAGAAGGAAACAACACAAAACATATACAACTTATAAATAAATCTAAAAACGGTCATGAGATTGTCTTAGTCATAACATTTTATTAGAAGTACCAGGGCGGTAGGTTGTGACTTTTGGCTTTTAGAAGTCATTTTTCAAAACTGTAGTCTCACAAAAGCCTTCAAACTTATCATAAATATTACATATTCTTGATAGTTGTGTGTTCTTGGAACTAAAACTTTAAGAGAGACAACAAACACATATATCTCAAAACTCATAAAGTTAGACAGACACACTGGAAAATTAGCAAGACACAGAACACAGAAAGAAAAGCCAAGATGCAGCTGCAAGATTTTTTAACTTACATTTGAGTGTTTCTCCCGCATAAGGGATATGCAGTTTAAAACGATCACAGCTGGGTCCAGGGGTCAAGGATGTACAGCTAAAAATGAACATAAGAGAAGAAAGAACGTGCTAAGCAGTTACAGATGGTAGCAAACACTAACATTATTCTACAGGATACAAATGACTAATAGTAAAGATATTGTGACTACTAGAAATACTCATCCTTATGATTCTGAGAAAGAAGAAAAAGTGGGAGAGATGCAGGAGGCCCATTCTCTTTTGATCAGCAGTTCCCACAACAGCATAAGAAATGTTAGGATTTGTGCCAACTCTCTGTCATTTTATAAAGAAAACATACATGCAAAATGCTCTAGTTTGAGTGTGTAATCAGAATGCTATCAATTATTTAGTCAATGCCATCAAGTTCTCCGCTTTGTATACAATTTTGCAAGTCACAACTCTGTATGTCATAGTAACATAGTTATCTGCTCCCTATCCCTGCCACCCATATAACTGGGATCAATCTTAATTTTAAGCCACCAACATTTATTAATTTTTTACCTATTATAACATTAATGTTTTCCCTTGTGTAAAAGTCTCACAGTAGTCTTCAAGCGGGCAAGTTTCAGAATCAGCTATCTGAGGCTGTAACAACTGAGCATGTATGTTCTCGGCCTGTGACGCTCCTGTTTATCTGGAGCACCGGAACCTCATAGTGGTAAGTGAGCATTTAATGAATAGAAAAGTCACTGGAAAACTGTTTAGTGCCTAGGCCAGAGATTATCAACTTTTTCATAGCTTTTAAGTCATAGACCAAAATTCCCAAACAAAAAAAATCTCAAAATCTCAGTTGCAAAAGGAGAAACAGGGACACACATTGTTTCACTGGCAGGAATGGTCTCTCTGCTGTGAGCTGTTGGGCATACGACGAGTTCCAGGAGCAAAAATACTGTTCATTGCTGTATATTTCTAGGGATCTTGATAACTCTGAAATCATCTCGCCAGCTTAATATAACTGAGAATTGTTCATAGCCCCAGTGCAATTGTTGCAGGCCACCTAAAAATCAAAGCCATACTGGTCAACTCTAAGAAAAACAGTGACTGATAAGAAGGTAGACAAAGGTAAAATAACTTGCCTAAACTTATGTATCAGATCACTGGTAGCGCTCTAACACACATCACTAACAACATACTGAAACAAAACCCACATTTACTGGGCTATACACACAGCCAAAAGCAGAAGGATGGGTAGGCCAGAAAATTTTAAAAAATTCTGATCCTACATTCTCAGAAACAACATGGTAACTCCTGCAGCTCTATCTGTCACACTGCACAAGAGAGATCAGGGCAAACAGAACAATCTTAGTTCTCACTCACATACTCAAAACAGTTCAGAGAGCCATTTCTCTCAGGTGCTGGCTCTACAGTCTCTTTTCCTATTTCCAGTTGCAAGTTATGGAAATCATATGCACTAACTTCAGACTGTTTACATTCAGTGAGCTACATTTACTACAGTCAAATTTGTGCCTGCATGTAGCTTCCTCAAAGCTACATGCAGGCAAACCCCGAAACTACAGATCAATTAACTTAAATGAAGTTTCCATAAAAATACTAGAAAACATAAGCAAACCACTTATGTGCACCTAGAATCTACGACAGATACAATTAAAAACCACATGCAGTTAACAGCCTACACTGATTCAGCAAGAATACACCGTATTTTTTCAGTATCACTACAGAAATTAGATAAATGCCCTTTCAAACCAAAAGGAAGAAACACGTCCTATCTCTGCCTTAGAAAGGTTTTTGTAACATCTTGTGAGACCACCATGCGAAGCAATCTAGAAACACATAATTTAGATATAAGTACTATCAGATATGTGCAGACTTGAATGGAAAGCAAGTTTCAAAAAAAGATTAGTTCGCATCTTACTTTACCCATGAAGAATGTCCTGAGCTGGTTCTCTTCTGCTGGAATAATACTTCACATTTTATTGAAAGAGTGATGATGGAAAAGAAATGATTGGTGAAATCTGCTGATGATGCAAATGTGAAAGAGAATACAACATGCTGGACAATAGGACCAAAGCTGAAGTATGTTTTGATTCAATGGTTGTACTACTTATTTTCTAATTTCATCCAGGTAGGGCCTATCAGGAAAAGTGAGCATCACCAGCCTCCCTGGGAGTAAAATCAACTTAAGAATACATAAGATTGGACCCCTAGCGCAATAGAAACAAGAGAATATAATTTTTTTCCAAGCTGCACTTTTTTAGTAGGTGAGAACAGCAAAATGGGAGTGCCCACTGTTAGTGTGTTTGAATGGCTGTGGAGAAATTGAATACCTATATAGATATTATTGTCTACTGCCAAATAGTTTCTATGGCTTACAACAGATGTAAGGCCAGTTCTAGGAAGCATACAGAAAAAAACCCACGAAAAAAACCTGCAACATAAAAGATCCTTTCCAAGTTCTCAAATATCTCTGCAACATCATTTAATATATAATGAAAATTTCTTTCAAACTATCACAGGTCACGGTCTGAGACATTTCTCAAATACCATAAAAATTACACTATTGTTAGCTTTTCAACAGACACAAAAATTTCTGATCCTGCAAATACCTTACAATCTTTCCTTTTAGCACAATGGGCCATTTGGAAATACTTAGGGAAAGTATAATACTCTTTAACATTAAAATAAAAGCCTTATTTAATGGTAAATGTCCCTAAAAGCAATACTAAGTACTTTTCCTATATTATTATAGTGCACTAGAGAAGTTTTTAATTTTACTGGTCTAGAAATGATAAAAAATGACAGTATTACCATTTTTTCCCCCCAAATTGCTCTGGCTGGGCTGCACAAGAGACTTCAGTAACTGCGATAGGCTGAGCAACCAAGCAGAAATCTTATATGCATCCATTTGAAAGGAGGCAGTTTCTTTTTAGAATAAACAGCAAAGGAACAAAACTCCTAAGGCAAATCAAAACTTCGGTACATGTAGGAGTCTATGTGTGACCTTATTTCAACAGAAACCCCCAAGTAATGGCCTAGCTATGGACATTATCTCCTGCTTGAATTTCCTTAACACACAGACCCTCTTAAAATTATATACGTTTGACCCTGAAACATGACCTCTGTCTTCTCCAAAATGTAAGACTTCTGTTTTTTCGAAATGTGATCCTTTTCCTTAATGTGGTCCACACAAAAGTCACACTTGAAAAGGAATTACTTGTAACAAAGTCTTTTTAAGATTATTTGTTGTCCTTTCTTTACAGGGAATTGACATACAGAACAATAATACCTGGTGCTGAAAATTAATTTCATAAGCTGACTCTATCTCATGATATATGGGTGTGCTATCTCCCTCTTTATTCATGGAAAAATATTACACTGGTTTGCATATATTAATCTAAGTAATCAATATTTTTCATAGGAAAACCACTGAAGCAAGAATTAATGCTCTGATGCTCAGAGCAGTGATATGTCTTAGTCTTCGTAAGATGATTAATGCTATACCACAAGATCTCCCACAATGGTTTCCCTACTAAAATATCAAAGAATCATCAACTTGAAAAGTTTCCGGGACCAAGGAATATCGTTAAGTGTATTGCTTAAAATCATACTGCCCTATTCAAAGGGGCTGTGCTGAGGCTTCTGGTTGGAAATCAGTAGATGGAACTGAGTATGCAGCAACCACAGCTGAATATAGCTTGTTCCCTTTCACAGCAGATTTTAAGCTAAGTTCCTTGAGCAAATGCAGCAGATTGACTTGAGCTGAGATACATTACATCCTTATGAAGTAAGTATTCCAAGTAGGAGAGGCAAGTAGAACATTCCTTCACGGAGTGTTTGATGCACCTTACAGATTGTCTGTGACTATTGGGAAAAGGTTTCTTTCACAGTTAATACAACAGACATAAACTAAACCATTCTTATTCAAAGTCACTGTCAGCACGAGATGCTTAGTTATAAGTGTTCAGAATTCTTTACCAGTCACAAAAGTAAATAAAAAAGGTTATCCAAACAAAACAACAACAACAATAATAACAAACCAGGAAAGTCACTCAGTTTCGCTGCTTGGAATAAGGCCTCAGTCTATAAAAATAGATATAGTACAATGTACTTTTCTGCAAATTGATCCTTCTTCCCAGAGTATTCTAAAAGCCTTTAAGAATGCAGTTCTACTTGAGTTTAACAGCAAGCTTTCCTCTTATACCAATGTACTTGTGATTGACTGTTTTGTTGAATTGAGACTTCTTCTGTTTTGTTTAAGCTAAAAAAAACCCCATTTTGATACTACAAGACTGAAGCCACAATGATATGGAAGACTCTGATAACCCTAGATTTCAACAACATCTTCCATCAACGAGTTTTCTAAAACCATCACTTGAAAGCATTCCCAAGAGAAGCAGTTTGAAATTATTTGGGCTCTGGTAAGATCTTATCCAAAATTATGTTCCATGACAGCTGAAGGGATCACAATGAAACAAAAGCACAAGTGTTTATCACCTTAATCCTTAAAGTCAGGAGATGGATGATTATTCTATCCAAAGACTTTAAAAAATCCCATGAAAACCCAAACCCATCAAAACCTCTCTCCAAATCCACTACTTTACATGCCAAAATTCCAGTCAGAGGCTTGTTTTTTCATGCCACTCCTAAAATCTCCTGCTTAGAACCATGTAAAACCATAGCAAACATTCAGAACTGCCAAAAGAAGTCCAATAGCTCTACAGGAAAATGAGTAATCTCCTTTTTATTTCTTCTTTTTTTAATTTGTGGTATAGGTGTAAGCCCAAATAGTCACATCAGATTTATCTGATGACTACCAAATTTACTGATTAAAATCTACGCAATGCATTTAGTCATTTTTCCTTCATAGATCACATAGAAGCTTTACTGCCTTTACTATCAGAAGACAAATCATCAGTGAATTTTACTGTACAATAGCAAAGTCAAATTAGACTAAGAATTTTAGCCTCTATAATTTCAGGAACTTAATATTGCCACTGCCTAACCTGAACAGTCAGAGATGCAAAAGAGTCTTTAATCTCATGATGCTTAAGCTGCTACACTCGCTGTTCTTGAGGATCAGTACTTCTTTGGAAAACAGACAACAGTTTTTTGTTCACCAGCCTCTTGGTGTAAAAGCCAAGAAAGCTTCACACTGCATTAGAGACACCTCGATGGAGAATACAGCTAAAAACCAACACACACACACACACACACACACACACAAATAAAAAGCAACACCACAAAGTCAGTTCTGAGCACTGGCTGTATTCCCAACCCCTCCCACTACACCTAGGATATGCTTCCAACTGTTCCTATATGTGTTGTATAAAGATACTGCTATAGGAAAAAGAGGTCGAGTTACTTTTACAATACAAGAGGCTAAGAATGAATATTATTTTAGGAATGACGAGACACAGTTCAATCAGAGTTCCAAAGGCTGAAGATTTTGCCAGCAAGAGTCAAATATAGTTCAGAGGCAAAGACAAGTTGACTGTTTGTTACTAATAAGAGGCAGCAAACTCAAAATTCCACTCAAAACTCTTATGTGGCATTTGCTAAGAAAAGCACCTCAATGTTCAATTCCAGTAGAACAGCCTTTGTCAATGCCTTCAGATTTTTATTTCCTCCAATTTTTCTAGATGGAAATCTGCTCCAGTGTTCCTTGAAGACACAGTATTTAATCCCATTTAATTAAGAATTAATTGCAAAATTCACAACAGATGGGTACGCCATGTACAGAGGCATGAAGAATAATTAAAGTGTGTGAAGGGTGGAGGTGAATGGAAGGAAGGCCAGCAGGTAACAGGTTTTTTGCAAGGATCAGGACACAGAAAAATGGTGAAAATCACATTTTAGAGCGTTGACACTGATGACAAAACCCTGTATCAGGTGGTAGCTCCCTGCAGCATTGCACAAAGCCTTACAAGCTCCTACACAGTATTTAAAGTATTGAGCAGATGCTCCTGAAAACAAACAGATCCAATCAAAATTCTATCAATCAGGCAAAATTTGAAATGGGAGAGATGGTCTAGTCAACCAATTTCCATCTTCAGTTTCCCTTCTTGATATAGACATACGTATTACGCGTACGAGAGAGAGAGGGACTTGCACTTAAAAGACACATACCACTGCTTTTGGGAAATTAAAACCCAGTTACATTTTAATCACTACTTAAATGCATCTCTTAATTAAAGTATTAAAATCTGCAAGTCAACTGACAATTATTCAAAAAACTTCCCAGTAGATAAACCCACTGTTTTCAGAAAACTCACTTGTACCCTATTCGGTTTCTTCAAACTTAGTATAAAATTAAACTATAGACAAAGACTATTTCTGGTATTGCAATACAGATGATGATGATGTTGGTTTTAGTCCTGATAGTATAGGTGCTATTCCATAATTGCAACAGCTTCTCAATCCACAGTTATCATCTGAGAAATTCCAAGGCATCTCCAGATATGTCAACTATATCCTCAGTATAACCTTCATCTACTGTAAATGCTGATTTTCCTATACATATATTTATGTTTTCATTTAAGAAGTTCATCGCACTAACTGGAACTTTTAGAAAGCAGTGGGATGCGAGGCAGAACACATATACTAGAAAAACAACCCCTACTTCTCTTCTGCAACTATAGGCAGATTTGCATTTTTTAAAAGTAAAGTTCAAATAACTATTTAAAGCCAATTCAGCTGCCAGCAACCTGCTTTCACTAGAAACACTATAGAAAAGCATCTTATGGCTATCTTAGTAAAACAAATACAGCACTTGCATATTAACAGAAAATGTAGATTTTCTTAATATGAGTGAGGGTTTGCCAAAGCAGCTGTTGCAGGTGGGGAGCGCTCTGGGACTTCTAGAACTACAAATCTCCTTCACAGCTGCCTGAGTCTCGTGGTGGGAGTTCTGCAATCGCCAAAATACGGCTGCCTCTGCTGGAGGGAGATGTCCAGCCCAGCCTCTACCAGGGAAACAGAGGAAGCGCACCTATATATACATTTTGAAATAATCTCAGAGAACTTCTACATTAAATTAAAACACATGCAAACTTCACATGATTCTGGTATTTTTTTAGCACCAAACTCCCTGTTCATTTAAGTCTAGTAAGGCTGGGTTTAGAACAGCTCTTTTCCAGTCACCCTAGCAGGACAGGTTGGAAGGGGCTACCACAAAAAAGAAACGTGAAGTACCACATCCACTGTACTTGCAAGTGGAGTTGAAAGAAAAGCTCTGAAGAACAAACTATCTCAAAAGTTTCCGTTCATAAAATCTCTGTAGTTCAGGGTAGGAGATGATGATTATTGGGTCTCAGGGAGCTAATTATGATACTAATTAAGAAAAATAATTAAGCACTGACAAAGTTTTCAACAAAACATATTTTACAAACATGCTTTAGAAAGATTGATAATCAAACTGATTTCCTAGGTAAGCAAGATCTTTTATACTCTGGTAATTGCATGTAATTCTTTTTAAAGACTACACATGGCACACACACGCCTCAAAAGAATGAAATAGAAACAGAAAATAGAAATTTTAATACGGGAATGATCAAAAATTGAACAGAAATAAAGACAATCGCAGTGGGATAACACTAATAACCTAGTATGTTTAGGTAAATACACTACCGAATTCGCAGTATCATAAACTGTCACATGTTCACGCAAGGAAAAGGCACTACTTCATTATACTGTAAGACCAGCTGTACAGCAAATCCTTGGATCTCATAAGCAAATTTTCAGCAAAGAGTATGAGGGAGTGGCAGATGCATCCTTTGGATTTACTTCATCTCCCTCCCCTCCTGACAGATTCAAACCATGTTTCAGATTTTCACAGCTGCCATTCAATTATCTATTACTTTGCAATGAGTTACAACCTAATAATGTGTAACATGTTTTACTTCTACTGTTCACTAAAGTGAACTCCATTTCTGGAGAAAGAAAAACAGGATCAGACAGGGAACATTTTTACTTTTAGATTACCCTAAAAAAGAACCATTCTCCACCAAGTATGAAATTACCGTCAACCACCTGGAGTTTCATATCCTTTCAGTGTTCACAGCAAAAGCATACTCATACAGGAAATCACAAAAGCTGAGCTATTATAAACATCAGCTTTAATAAGTCATGTAGCATTGCTCACAATACCGACTGTAGTAGCCATAAAGACTCCCAATCCACTTTCTGAGTAGTTTATTTCATACCATAGAAGTGTTTATTTTACTGGAAAATGCAATGAATTAGTATCGGGGAAAAATCTCAAGGACTAAAATCATAGTCCATGTTTATATATTTTCCCCCTTTAACAAAACTAAACAACGAATGGGTGACATTCCTGCCCAGGATGGGGGGCTGGAACTACATGATCTTTAAGGTCCCTTCCAACCCAAACCATTCTATGATTCCATGAATATTAGGAGGGATGCAATGATCCTATGTCTTTCGTATTTCCTTTCCAAAGTTTTCTTCTAATTGCAGAGTTTTAGATCTTTTTGGTCATAGATACCTGTATTAGTTGATTTCCTAATTTATAGACTCTCAGAAGAAATTTATGTTAATACAACAATGATGAATTGAGTTCTTTGGATATGAAAGCTAGGTCAAGCAAGGATCATCACATTTAGAACATAAATCCGTAGTTTGCAGTCGCACACATATTCAAAAGGGCAACTTCAAATTATGTATATTTATATAAAATATTATAAGACTGGAGACACAGAAGAAAGCATATGAAAAGATAACACCTGAATAAAAATACCAGTAGTTCTCCTCTTTCTAGCATTATTTTAGATTAATTACAACATTAAAGATACGCAGTAGACTAAAAAGAGCAGAAGGAAAAGGAAATTCATAGGTAAAATTACAACAGACTACCCCGTGGAACTGCACCTGCAGAAAGCAAGCCCCACATTGCTGCATGATACATTTTCTTCAGAAGTCTCGCTCTAGAACCCCTCAGCTCACCCTGTCTTTCTCTAACTTCTCTTTCTCACATTAATTCTCACAGTTCACAGCCACCTCAACAGTGCTAATACTATTTTCAAGATTACACCATAAAGCATAAAATTAGGCATCAGTCTATCTAAAGAAACTCTATCTAAAGAAACGAGTTCCATGTGCATTTTTCTTGGTGACAGTCAAAAAAATCCTCTTCTTCCCTGCAAATGCTTGTCCTTGCCCTCACAGTCCAGTTTACTGTTTTCTCCCAGCATCATCTCTTACCAGCCTCACAGGCACAGAAAACCATGTAGGACCTCCTGCAATGACAAGACTATTTATAAGCACAGTCACCTTTATATCCCAGTGAAAAGAGGGTCCTGTCTACCCTAAATTCTTCTAAGTCTGAGTCCCCAGCCCACCATAGATGCCTTGACCTGTCTTTATGCCACTTCCAGCACCTCCCCTACATCCCTAAGTTCTCCCCTTTTCTGCATCTATCTATTAAAACTGAATTTTGCCTATGTGCAACACGTTAAAACTAAAACAATGAAAGTCATGTACGTGGGAAGACATTACACCACTACAAATCTCCGAGGAAATTATTCCTTCGAAGTGTCTTCATGGCCTGTTTGCAGTTGGCCTGAAACCGTATCACTTCTATAGGGTTTAAGTTAAGGCTTATGACTAACACTTATGGCAGCCTGGAAAACAGGACAGATAATCAACATCTATTAGTTCAAAAAATTCTCAGTACAGAAGAATTCTTAACAAAGTACGTGAAACAATGTATTACTCACATCATCAAAACCCCCTGCCTCCCCACCCCCAAGTCCATGGCTGAAGTGCACAAAAAACCCACAAACATTTACTGAAGAGAATGAAACTAACATTCCAGAGGAAGAAGGGGTAGAAAAGAGAGAAAGAAATATTATAAATTGGGAGACATTTTGAAAGGTCACTGGTAGCCCTAACTATAAACAAGACCAATCTAATCAGGGTTTTCTAGTGAAAAAATAACTGACCATCCAAAACAGATCAACCACTACTCTGTCGTATTTTCGGTTAAAGATATTATTTCAGTGATGCATACAGTGATGCACAAGAATCTGGGGTTGGGTTTTTCAGGCAATGTAAGTTTAGAGGGCTTTATATTTGGCTTGTTTTTTTTGATCTCTTTCCCATAATGGAATTCTGCAATTTCCCCTAATTAACTCCATTTTATTATTGAGATACTTTTATCTTACAATAATAAAAATATTCAGTCCTAGCAGTCTAATTTTGTTCTTTCAGTCATACACCACAGATTACAGAGAAAAGAACCTGTGGCCTACACTGTAGAGTGGTTTGCCTCAGACACAAATTCCCTTCTCTTAGGAAAGACAAAATAAGTATATTCCCTTTTATTGACTTTTACTTTTCTATGGATTACTTAGGAGGCTTACTTTTACCTCATGGAGTGAACTTTCAATAAAAATATCAACTTCAAGAGCAAAGTAAACTCTGTTAGTTTACACATGCAGCTCTAAGTATTCTTTTCAGATGCTAGCTGTCAGAGAATAGCTGCTTCAAAGAATGTCTACGCTGGGCAGTGCAATGCCAGGTGAATGCCTAAGATCAGTATCTCAAGAAACAGATTAAAAATAATTAATTATTACATTTTGTAAATAATTCTTATTTTGCACACTGTTAGAGACTGATCTTCAACACTGTTGCATACTGGTCTGTCAGGACAAAGCCTCTGATCATCTCCTATGCTTTTAAAGCCCCTAATCTCATCAGACAATGTCTGCAACAAAAAGACTAAAACAAAAATTTGTAATATTTCGCTTCAGCTTCATCACAAGTGGACATTAGCTTTTTAATGTTATGCCATGTATACGTGCATGCATATGAAAAAATCAGGCATACAAGAAATAACTGCATATGTTAGACTGGAAACATTTACTGACCAGCTATCCAGGAAAGTATTCTGCTCTACTAAGAAGAAGGGGAAAAAAAAGTGAGTTGTTCTCAGCATCTGGTGAAATGCAATATGCATCCAAGACACATGGCATGCTAGAGATCTGTTCAGTTCACATTAAACAAATGCAAGGATTTGGAAGTGAAGAAATTGGACTGGATACCAATTATTAGATTTTAGCTGCCTTTATAACAAAAAATAAAGTCTTAGGAATTTTTTGTCCTGGAGTGATGCACAATGAAAAGACCTAAGAGACATCTGTTACAACAGAAAGACCTGCGCATAGACCTACACTAACATAACCTCCATTTTGAAGAGATGTTCAATGAATTCCCAGGATGCGGATAGCAAAACCACATTTAAACACCTTGTTAAGGTACATCTTTCCAACAGCATTTGGCACATGTATTAGTACTACATCATATGATGCTCTCTTTACACAGAAAATAAACACTTGTATCAAGTTTCTTCTCATTTTTATTAAATAATGAAAGTGATAAACATGGGATTTACCTTTTTCAAGGTCAAACAAGAGGAAGCTACCCACTGTCCCCATCTAAAAATACCAGCAAAGACATATTGTGCAGTTATTTAAACTGAAAAAAAATCTCAGGACAATGCATGCAGTCTTTTAAATGAGAGCCCAAGTTACTGCAATTATCTAGTGCTACCTTTACTTTTTAAAATCCTTTATTTCCTCATAGCCCTTGAAACTGACAAACACATACTTTTTTATTCTGAACAACTTCAAGCACCTTGTTTAAAACTGATGTAAAAAGAATGCCAAACTTTGTGGAGAACATTTACAAAACCATTGCCAAATGTATGCCCTGCACTTAGATCTTTTACCAGACAGATATTTTGCCTTTGTTTTTTCATCATTCAGAAACAAATGCAGGGGAGTGCAACCTTGAAGACAGTCAAGTCTTTTTTAACCAGCACAGAAAAACTGCTGTTCAAAGTTCCAAGTGCTACTCCACAGCACCACTTCTATCAAACGGTCCCATCAGAGCTTCAGCCTTTTACATTTCACTTGAGAGACAACAAACCTCTAGCAGTAAGATTCTTTGCAGTGAAGAAATATATTTGTCATCACAAACTGGAATGAAACAAACTACTTTGTGAAAAGGTAAGAGTCCACGACTTATCCAGTATAGCAGTAAAGGACTCGTAAGACCACACTTCTCCTAGAAACTGCCACATCCTTTCAAGTATACATTTTACACAAAACGTAACTATTTTTAAAAACAGCTTTTCATAGTACTTGTGTTCAGGAGAGTCAGACTCATTACACTTTATACATAAATGAAATGCAAACACATGTTAAAAAAATTACCTACAGAGACCAATGTGAATGATGGATATCAACCTTCCCCAAGTAAGTGAAGAAGAAGAATCTTTCAATTTAAATTAACCAAAAGCAAAAGATCAAGCAAAAGGTTTAAATAACTGCTACAGTACTGTAATAGTATTTCACAGCTAAAACCAACATTATTTCACAAAATATGCACATAAAAATGCATATTTGCTTTAAAAAGGGAAATGCCCAAAAGAAAGGGAAATACCAAAGCATATTGCAGTCTACTTGATAACGCAAAAAAAGTAAATCATCACTGCTCACTAGGAAGCAGGGCAATAAAGTTATAAATATCTTATTACAGCTTGATAGTAAATTTTTATGTTGAAATTTACTTCAGAAAGAATTAGATTCTTTTGACCATTCTTCATATAGGTTTCTTTCAGGAACATAACTACTTGCACACATAGATCAATATCAAGCAGAGAGGCAGAAATTAACAGTGTATCAGACAGGCGAAAAGAACAAAATACTAACATGGTTTACTACAAACCACTTATATAAAAATTCCACAATTAATCTTCTCATAAATATGGAATAAATATAACCATGTAAGTATGAAATTTCAAATTTTGTTATGAGTGGATATCTTAAAAAAATAGAATCTTAATATATGCAGCTTTAAATCACTGTATTCATTTTGAAATTTTGCCTGGTGGAACACATCAAAGTAATTTAAAAAAACAAAATCAAGTTTGTTGAGTAAGAATAGGCTTGCAGCATAATTTAAAGCTCAAGCATGGGCCCTGATGAACAGCTGTAGGCGAAAAAAAGAGTTTTCAAAGGCAATGACCACCACAACTATGTCTTTCACTCTTGTAACGCACCATAGGAAAAGCAGCAGTCTCTTAAATAACTGGATTCTACATTATACAACAATTAAACACCCTTCACATAGGAAAATATCCTCTATTTCTAAATCTACATAATAATCACTTTTCCCTATTCAACATCTTTCCCATGATTACATGTGTAAATGCTAAGAAAAATGCCTCAGCCACAATTCAGTTGGTTATGAGTAGATTTTAATATCTAATTAAGATGGGTCAGTATTTCAAAGAGACACTAGTAGAGATTAACTGAATGATACAATAAATGGCATTCACTCAATTGGCAGCATTATTTTCTTTGGGTCTAGAACAAAGTAATATCCTATGCAAGAGTTAAAAACGCTTTGATCCACTCTGTCATCTCGAAGAATGTCTTTTATTAAAGCAACAGAGACGCCTGCCAGGGTTTTCTTATCACCAGAATCAATGCTGCTAAGGGTGCTATATTTCAGATGCGACCTTACACCCCAGTTCTACTTTTGTTCACTGTGGGGCTCTATTTGCAAGAAAACTTGTCCACCTAACCTTTTATTAGTATTTCCATTGAAGAGTTTCTTTCTTTCCTGTCATGCCACATTGCTGAGCTCCGTCTGGAGGTCTGCATCAGCAAGGGCCATATAAATTCTTTAAATAGTACTTTGTCCTGAATATCCTACTCATAGATGTAAATATATGTAAGTGTCTTATGAGACTGGTACTGTCTACTAAGTTTGTAAAACACACAGACCTTATGAAACTGTAACATATTATTATAAAACATTTACATACTCAAAGACTGCAAAACAATAGGATTTCCTTACTATGACATATTTCCCTCCCACACTTGAAAGCAAAGCAAATTAACATATCATCATACTTCATACATCTAACATCAGCTCTTTAATACAGTTTATAAAACACAACAAAAGTTGTCAATCTCAGCAATAAGTCAGAATAAGTGCAAAACAAGTTCCTTACTAAAATTATCTGACATATGGATTGACTTTTCAAATAATTAAAGGCTCAAAATATGCTTGCCATTTACAAGTCAAAATCAACTGACATGATAGGCTAAAATCTGGGACTTAATCTTCTACTGGTGAAACAGAAAGGAAATTCCATCCACTTCTGAGACTGTCTAAACCAAGGCTCTGAGCGGACAAGGCCCTAGAAATACTGCTTTATTCAGTATGTTACCATCATTCCTTGTTAACCACAGCTCTTGTTTCTAAAACATAAGAGATGAAAATGGATGGATCTTCAGTTTGAACATTTTATTTTGCTATACATTGTAAAGCACTGGTTCATCAGGGAAGGGGTGTAACAACAGTAACTCCTAATTTTCTCTAAGAGTAACAGTGTGGTATGTGACAGTAGAGTAACCATATAGCTCCTCCCCAAAAGCTTACAGATGCTTCTGTTTTCAAAATTAATAGCTATTGAGGTGACTACCTTAAGTATTTTAAGCTTTTAAAGATTACAGTAAAATTGTATTTATTTATTATTAAAAATCTTCCACACAACACACCAGTTAAAGAAGGAAATATTTGCCTGTTCTGTAATAAACTCAGGCTAGGCTAGGGTTTTAAAAGCCTAGACTAGTGTGTGTACAACCCCTTTCACATGTCAGTAAATGTACAATCACTATTCAAAAGCAAAATCTTCTGAACTGATACTACTCCCAAATGGTCATATTCATTTGAGATCAAGAACTGCTCTTTATCTAACTTCAAACATTTTAATCTAGCAGCTCTGCCTAACCTGCCTGGTTCCACTTTTTAAGCTTAAAGTCTGATTTCAACCCCTTGAAACTGAAGGGAGTTTTGCGATTAATATCCTGAACTTCATCCCCATTTCTCTAAAAATAGTTCTCTTCATTTTCTTCCCATTTATGCCCAACTTCAATAGTCTCAAGAAACAATTCTGTTTCTTCATGCTGGTAGCACCTACATTTGCCTCTGATTATTTTGTCTGCATTATTTTGTTTCCTTTTAAAAAAGAATATGAAAGTGAAAGTATACAGGGGTTTGGATGATCTCGTGATGTGAGGACAGTGGAGGAGAGTAGGCATATGGCCTTCAATTCATTTTTGAACTCTCAGAGCCCTAGGAAGTTTTCCTCTACAGTCAGTATCTAGCAACAAATTTAAATCTACTAACAAGCCTGTGGGTTGGGGATTTTGTAATTTATCAACTGACATAAGACTCTGAGAAATAGTCTGTGAAGTATCAAAGGTTAAAGACCACTGAACTAGATCCTGAGTTACGGAAGCGGCATCTCTGTAATACTGTGATTGACCCATCTTATGGTAAGTAATTTTGCACTGTTTACCAGTTCAACAACAGCATAATGCACTAAATCACAAGAATTTTGTATTTCCACACTGGTGCATGAATTCAAAATCTTCTGTTTAAATAACCAACAATTTATTTGTAACAAAAATCTTTCCTAAAAACACATGCATGAAATTCACATTTCAAAGACATTTCAGGCAATTGTTAATTAATTCTGTTTACAACAATGGTTTTAAGAAACTAATTGTATGAAAAAAAACCCTCTTAAAAATAATTCTGAAATAAATGAAGAATCTTGACTATCCTGACTCCATCTCCTAACAACCTCAAGCCAAAACAAAGCCCCAACATAACGAATGAGATTCATGCTTATGCTCCAGAACAAGGAAAAAAGTATTTCTAACACATGCATTTAGGTGGGCCAGTGTCTTTAAACAAGCTATGAGACAACCTCTGTCAGATGCTGTACTTAGGTGTAGACTCCACGTTCAACAGAGTTACTATACAATTTGAATCACTGTGTTTGGGTGACAGGTGCAGCTGCTGGCAGCTTTAATTTTTTTTGAAGAATAAACTCTCGGAAAACATTCAGGTTTTAACAAAGCAAATACAAGATCTTCTTGGCAAGATCAATGGCCAAAAACATTAGACACCTATTAAAAATAACCCTGAAAACAGTCAGCTAGAAAACACCACTTTTTATTATTTTAATCTCTTATTTTAAAGGCAGGCTGCATAAGCATTCAGTGGGTAGAGAGCAAAACCCTTACCTACCTCCCAACAAACAGTTGTGTTTTCTCTCTACTTTTCTGTGTATTCCTTTCTCCTAAGATTTGAATTGGAAAAATGTAAGATAGCTCCCATCTCAGCTTTCCTAGAAGACTAGTCCAAGAGGAAGCAAGATCTAGCATGAAATGACAGCAGCAGATGCAGAACTGCTCAGCCTGTCTTACGTAATTTGCAAGCCTAAATGTCAAGCCAGTCAACACTAATAACAAAGTCATGGCTTCCTAGACCTCCAAGTAAATTTGTACTCTGTCCCAGCACCTCACAGGGAAGGAATGGTTCATTTCAAACTAACCCTAGAATTCAAACCTCCTTCCTGAAAAGCCATTGTTACAACCAGAAAAGCACCTCCAAAGCTTTCATGAAACCATAATAAAATAGCCTTGAGAAGCACATTAAACCAAGTTTTCAGCAGAACTGTATTTTAAACAACAGTGATTTGTGGTGGTTCTGAACATCTATTGTATTATGCTAACATCCAAAATGATACACAAAGCAGTAGTTTGTACAAGCAAGATGATGTGTATACCTAAAGCAAAAGTAATTTTAGGGTCTGAGCTCCTGTAGCAAAAAAAAATACATGAATCAAAAAGGTGCTGTTAGTTGCCCAACTCTATAGGAATAAAGCAATTTCTGACATGTGTCATCTAAGCATTTCACTCTCCTCATGTATTATTCACAGAGGTTATACAACAAAGTCTGTTTGTATATGCAAATCCCAAAATTTTATCACTACCTGAAAACTTATCTGAACACTTCCAGAACTAAAAATAAAAGGAGCAGTTTATTTCAAACATTTAGGCCTGGAGCCACCTGATGTATTGAACTTGAGGGAGGTCAGATAAAGGAAAGGTTACTTTTTCTTCTGTTTCGGCATATTCATGACTACAGGTAAGGTCACACAAATTTGTCTTTCAATTTTTGGTTTACAGACAAGATTGAGTAAGCAAGTGACAAACAACAAAGTGTTTATAACTATCTCGCTGCTGAAAACCAGCACTATCAAGTGGCAGCGACAAAAGTGTTTTAACAAGATTATTATTGCCAAAAATATGACAAATTTAGTCTCCCAAACTACAAAATGGTAGCAAGACAAAAAATAATGTAGCTAGTATGTCAGCTAGTATGTCAGCTCCAGCTGCGTTCAAAATGCTTAAACACATGAACCCAATAAAACTCAGTTCTGAAAAGACATCTTAACTGTGAGGGGTTGAGTGTTCTTTTTGGATGAGGAACTTACCCAGACTTCAAGTCTGTAATCCGTAAACAATTAGTAGCATCTAGTCCTACTTTTCCATTTCTGACCACACTGGAAATGAAGGGCGAAAGTGCTGGAGAAATTCTGTTCAAGGCCACTTCAGGTGACATTTTAATATGTTTCTCCTTCCTTTTGTCTTGAGCTGCAAAGGGACAGCAAAGGGAGAAAATAAAATTTTAAAGTATCCTACTTATTTAATGTAGATTCATATGGACTCTACAAACACCAATAGGAAAAAAGCTAAGCACACAAAAGACCTGGAATGTAGAGTAACTTAAGTGTGCACAGGTTTATAAAGAAAAAATAAACACATGTAGGTTTTTTTCCTCCCACCTCTGCAACATTCAACGAAGCCTGTTTATTCAGGGTCAACATAAAGCCAGAATTATGTCCTAGGTACCTTTAATTAAGGCCCTATCCCTCTGAGAAAGAGAAATAAAATTGAGGGCCACTCTGACACTTCACAGCCTAGCCCTTCTTGTGGGCATTCCCAGTCAGTCCATAATTGACAAGTCACACTCATTCTGCTTCCCCTGAAATCAGCAGGACTTATATTAACTGCAATGGGCCCAGGGGTTTGATACCTCAGTGTATTCTCAGCTGCAATTCCTAAGAGCACTAGTGTGCCTATAATCAGTGTTACTTTTACAGTACTCCATTAGGTAGCAATTTACTGGACTTCATGATGCCTTTTAAAAGCTAACTCTGCTTCTCTTTCAGTGGTATCACCATACTCTTTGAAAGGCATCTTCATCTCCCTTCACGCAACAGATCAGGAAGCTGATGTACGCACATTTTAAGCACAGCTTGTTCTGAAGTGCTTGCAATTGTGGGACCTTATGCTAAATCAATTAGGCCATTAATTTAGCACACTTTAAGAACCCGTTGCTTTCTAGGTGAAATGCAGAAACTGAGCATACACACATTTTAATTCACTGCACCATGAAAAGACTAGAGCACATGGACTACAAGAGACTGTGGTAGAAGTGGGAGAAAACAAGGATAACCAACCTATTAAAATGTTAACATATTTGATCACATTCTAAGGCACGGAGCTTCATAGGAAAATTAACTGAACTTGGCAATTTTAGAAAACAAGGCTGTAAATGACTAAAGGTAACATAAACTTGCCACTGATAAGTGGGACAGAAGAGCTTATACATAAACCCTGAGGATTAAAAAATATTTTTAAAAATATCCATTTAATTGAAAAACACCAATACGCACTGCATTCACTTTCTTTAAAATGCTGCATATGGACTGCTGTATTAGTAAGTGTTCTATAACAAGAGTGTGAACAACTCATGGCAATAACTGCAATTTTCTGTTTCTCACACTCAGTTTACAAGCATTAATTAGTAACTAATGGGTATTCTACAGAATCTCCTAAATCTCTGTAACTGGGAGCAACATTAAATTTCACATTCTGTTCTCATGAAAGCCATTCACACTGGAGTAGCAGGAAGCAACGCTCAAGAGTGTTTGTCCTAGCTATTCGGAATGTATCTTAATAAAGCAAAGGCCAGGCACTTTAAGGCAAACAGAAACATTAATAAAGTAAGACTTCCTAAAAACAGTAATTATCTTTAATACACTGGCTCCCACATTTTATGACAGTGAAGAAGCTGAAGACTAAGTATCCATGCCCCGACACATAATGTGTTCTCATAGATGATTTGTTTAATTGACAATGGAACAACTTAAGCTTGTTCAGCAAACACCTACAGCAATTTAAGATACTACCTCCGGTTTGCTACTTTTCTACTAAAAATTTCTGCCTACTCACCTTTATTCTTCCCCAGAGGGACTGAGAGGACACAAGCTCATACTTGACATATTTCAATGCAAAGTCCAACGGCTTAGACTGAACCGCTAATAAAAATTAGTTTAAGCTAAAATACTTTGCACAAGAGTGGTTACAACAGGGTACATACTTCAGTCTGCCAGCCCTGCTGTATGGAAGAGTAATTTCAAGCAGGGAGCAGCTGGACTGATGAAGGTAAGAACTTTGTAAACCACGAGAACATGCTGAAAAACAAGCTATCCATCTAGCAATCCTAAAGTTATACATGAAGATCTCAGAACTGGTTCTTATAATGACACATTTTGAGCGGACTGTAAGTGTTATGAGGGTGAAATTGCAAGACGTGATACATGTGGTGATCACAGTTGAACAGATGCATCTCCCAAAATGAACTTTAAAATGAGATTCTGTATCTTTTTGTTAATAAAATTTGCAGATATTGTCAAAACAAGATTTCAATGACTGTTAGGCATTTTTCTGTATTTTATTGCATCATTTTTTTAAAATCACAATACCTTCTATTTAACAAGCCAGATACACAATATTTAAGGGGTTGTTATCAGTAAACTCACTGATTTATCTCGTAAACAAAGGGCTTTACAAACTAGAATACAATTTGTACCAGTTTCCTAAGTTTCAGTTATAGTACACATTTTTTTTCCTCAGCTTAAGTTTCCCACAATACTGGAAATTGAACACAAACAAACTCAGGGGAATTAAGAAAAACAAAATTCACTAGACTGCTTCCCTCTCAAAACAAAACCTTTGAAAGAAGCGAACAAACTAATAGTGGAATCCTCTTAGATTCAGCTGGCTATCACTGTGACTTTGGGCTAATGTTACACAGGCTTCACAGTAATCATGTGCTCTGGGCACTGGAGAGAATCTGGATGCAAGATACTCTGTCCTACCACCACCGGCCATACCATTACGGGCATTAAGTGAAGCTTTAAAAAGGAAAAGCTGAATATTGTGATGGAGACCTGGAAGCGTGACAGGACCTTTCCTGTCTAACCCTCTTGGCGTGGCCGTCGGCAAGCTGGTAGTGTGACTTTCACTTTCTGGGTGGCAGGAACATGTGTCTGGGTGTGAGTGGGGAAAGGAGAGGACCCACGACCGCCGCCTCCTGCAGCCGTGCTCGAACACATCCATGGAATGCGATCAGCAGTGTGGGTCTGCGGAGCCCCGGGTAAACGCCGAAGTTACCTAAGCCCTGGCACGGAAGAACGCTCAGAATTCCAGAATGGGTTAGGTTGCAAGGGACCGCAGTGGTTCATCTGGACCAACCTCCCTGCTCAAGCAGGGTCATCCTAAAGCACATGGCCCAGGATTGTGTCCAGGCAGTTCTTCAATATCTCTAGTGATGGAGACTCCAAAACCTCTCCGGACAATCTGTTCCAGCGCTCGGTCACTCACAAANCCGGCTCCGGGCCAGAGCCTCCCGGCGCCGGGTCCCCTTCCGCCCGCCGTCGTCCCGGGAAGGGCTGTGGCGTTGCTCGCTCCCACCCGCTCTCCCTGCCCGGCTCGTTCGCCCCATCGCGCCCGTCCCGGCCCCGCCATTACCTACGGCGGCCGGAACTCGCCGCTTGGCAACGGCGTGCACGCCCCCGCGCCCGCCGTGCGCGCCTCCGCTCCCCCCGCGCCGCCGCCGTCGCCTCTCCCACCCGGGTCGGAGGGGTCTTCACCGGCCCAATATTGGCGTCCGCCGCAAGTGCCGGTGCGGGCTGTGTCGCCGCGCAGGGCGTGGACCGGCGGTTCGGTCGGTCGCCGCCGGAGCGGCGCGGGGGAGAGGGGAAGGAAGAGGGGGGGCGGTCGTGGCAACAGGCGTTCGGCAGGGGCAGCCCTACCGGGCGAAGGTCCCCGCGGGCAGCCCATCGCCCATGGCAACCCTAGAAGCCGCGGCGGGGCCCGGGGCGGGTCAGGGTCAGGGTCCAAGGGCCACCCCGGCGCCATGGCCGCGGAGGTTGTGGTGGTGGGATCCTGTATGACCGACCTGGTCAGGTTAGTACTGGCTGGGGGTTTCCTGCCCGCACTGGGCGGAGCGACCCCGAGGTCATGGGTGCGCAGGGCGTCGCGGTGCCCGGGGCACAGTGCAGGCACGCCGGGCCTCCCCGGGCCAGGCCGGGCCAGGATGCGCCCCGGGCCAAGCCAAGTGGGTGCTACGTCTCTCCTCAGGCCGGGATGCAAGAAGCGGGGTCGGCGCCAGGCGCGGCGGGCGGAGCGCTCGGCCCCGGGCAGAGAGAACCGCGGCTGCGGCAGAGGAAAGGACTGAGCACAGGCACAGATTGCCCGGAGAGGCTGTGGAGTCTCCATCACTGGAGACATTCAGGAACCGTCTGGATGCAATGCTATGCCGTGTGCTCTGTGATGACCTTGCTTGAGCAGGGAGGTTGGTAACCCACTGGTGACCCACTGTGGTCGCTTCCAACCTGACCCATTCCGGGATTCTGAGATTCTGTGAAGCGGGGCGGCTGCACCCGGGTGATGTCGGCTGCAAATAGTGCTTTGAAAGAAGAGTGTGGGAACGGGGAGAGGTTTGAACGTGCTGGAGCTTCGAGCAGCTGTCTGTGACTCTGGAGAGAGGATAGACTTGGGTTTGTGTTTTCAGCTGTGCCGGGTGGGTCGGTGTTGGCCTTGGCCAGGGAAGCAGCGTTTCGTAGACACCCGCACGGGAAACCTGGAGCTCTTGATACTCGTTATCAGCAGAGGAGTGTGAAAGGATTTTATGAAAGTAAATAAAGCTGGTCAACTGTAACACATTTTCGGTTCAAAGCACACTTGTCTGCACTGGAAAAGCGAGAAAGTAAGGTTAATATTGCAAAGAAACCACGGTTAGCTCCGTGAAACAGGAGGTTGTAAATTGATTACTTGCAGACAACATTTTGTGTGACACTTTGAAATGAAACTGAGGGAAAGGGGGAGGAAGGGAGGGCCTCCCAAGATATTCATATCCAAACATATCAAGAAGTGCGTATAGGAAGCCCTCAAAAATTTATCAGCTCTGCACCCCAAGGCTATTTTTTAAATTATTTAATAAGTTTTTTTAAGGAATATCTTAATTTATCTTTATTAATTTTCTGAGCATTTTGCTTTTCAAATTAAATGCTTGGGTCTCATTGTCTTTTNAGGAACCGTCTGGATGCAATGCTATGCCGTGTGCTCTGTGATGACCTTGCTTGAGCAGGGAGCTGGTAACCCACTGGTGACCCACTGTGGTCGCTTCCAACCTGACCCATTCCGGGATTCTGAGATTCTGTGGAGCGGGGCGGCTGCACCCGGGTGATGTCGGCTGCAAATAGTGCTTTGAAAGAAGAGTGTGGGAACGGGGAGAGGTTTGAACGTGCTGGAGCTTCGAGCAGCTGTCTGTGACTCTGGAGAGAGGATAGACTTGGGTTTGTGTTTTCAGCTGTGCCGGGTGGGTCGGTGTTGGCCTTGGCCAGGGAAGCAGCGTTTCGTAGACACCCGCACGGGAAACCTGGAGCTCTTGATACTCGTTATCAGCAGAGGAGTGTGAAAGGATTTTATGAAAGTAAATAAAGCTGGTCAACTGTAACACATTTTCGGTTCAAAGCACACTTGTCTGCACTGGAAAAGCGAGAAAGTAAGGTTAATATTGCAAAGAAACCACGGTTAGCTCCGTGAAACAGGAGGTTGTAAATTGATTACTTGCAGACAACATTTTGTGTGACACTTTGAAATGAAACTGAGGGAAAGGGGGAGGAAGGGAGGGCCTCCCAAGATATTCATATCCAAACATATCAAGAAGTGCGTATAGGAAGCCCTCAAAAATTTATCAGCTCTGCACCCCAAGGCTATTTTTTAAATTATTTAATAAGTTTTTTTAAGGAATATCTTAATTTATCTTTATTAATTTTCTGAGCATTTTGCTTTTCAAATTAAATGCTTGGGTCTCATTGTCTTTTTTTCTTTTTTGTACATAGGTAAGGTTTGGAAACTTCTTTTAAAAATTGAGGTACAGAAGTTCATGAAAGCTCTTGTTCCAGTAGCCCGGGCTTTATAGTCAATACTAAATAACAGGAGAATTCAAGAAAAATTGCAAGAATTCATGATGCAAATACTAACCTGGACTGGCTGGCCTTGTCAGTCCCAGTAAACTTGCAAATCAGTCTTTGATTTGCACTATTTTAAACACATCTGTCTCCATACTCTGTATGCAGACTTGGTTAAACTAGGATTTAAAGTGTGTGTATCTGGACTGCATCAGCTTGTCCCTCTAGGAATTCCGCAATTAAAAAAATATCCTTTATCAACAGACAATTATACCAAAGCCTGTGGGTCAAGAAAGTGCGGAACACATGATTAGAGGAACATGCTGAGGAGTGAGTACCGCTTAGGCACAGACTTGTGTTGAAGAAACAATGAAGCCCCTTAAATAATTGTAGAACTTGTGTCAGAAAGATTTTATGCTTTATGTAATCTGCAGAACATGCTGGCAGCTTTCCAAGAATAGTTGTCTTGTAAGTCAGAGTAAGAACTGTGGAACTGATCTTGACGTTATGTGCGAATGAGCTCTCAGATGCGTATGACGTTGTACTGAAATGTAAAACATGGTGCTCTAACCTCAAGACATTCCTTTTCCTGTCTGTCTAAAATGTGGGGAAAAAAGTAATCAAAAAATTGTCTGCCAGTTTAAGCACTGCTGACTGCTGCAGCTTTGGGCTTTTCTTGGTGCTTAAACAAACAAACGAACAAGAAAACTCCTTACTTCTTTTTTTTTTTTTTTTTTTTGGCTGGAAGTTTGATATGATAGAAATGCGGTCACTTATTTAAAGGCATATTAACTGGCCATACTGTAACCAGAGATTAAACCATGGGCTGGAGTGATAGATGCTGTTATACTGAGATAAAGTGGCTGAAGAAAAGCCATTTCACTTTTCAGTCAGCTGAGAGGGTTTCTTAAAGGGTACAAATGCTGTCACAAGTGTGTATCTGACTCACTATTATTAGCTTCTGCTTTAAGTAGCAGTGAAGGGCTTTTTATAAGTGATAAGATAATGTACTTCAGCTGAAAAAGAAGGGATGGCTTCATTCTTTCTGTTACTAGCGCAGGACTTCAGGCACTTAATAAGATAAGAAAAACAGTGTGTTTAAATTTAGCTGGCAAAAGTTTAATCTGACTAAAATTTCCATGTAGTACCTATGTAGACATTGTTTAAATGTATCCTGGGTTGTGAAGATCTGGGTAAAAATTACCAGAAAGTACTAAGCAGTAGGCTCGATTGTGCCTTGGTGGAACAGGAAACTATAAACAAGCTTTATGAAATATAAAAACTGTCAGGTTAGGGTTAGGATTAGGTTCCAGGAGCATAACTCTTGACTGCCTTTGTATCTGGGATTTAGAGGGGGCTGCATATTCTAGATTTAAAGCTGGGGTTCATTTCAGCTAGAATGAAGGAGAATTGGGTTTTTGTGAGTTTGTCATTTGTGCTGATGTTTCAGTTTATAAAAGACGTGGACAGCAATGATTATGTTAAATGCCTATCACCCATTTGGAGGAGCCTGAATAAATTTCTGAGAGTTACACAGAGGAAGCTGGACACATTTTTGTATACATTGTGTTTAATGGGCATATTCACCGCTCAACACTAAAGCCTATCTTTCTTAGAAGATAATAATATTGATTGAGACTCTGCCAGAGCTAGACAATGCTGTGTTATAACTCAAACTGGTAAAATACCCTTTTGGCCCTTTAGGACACAACCTTGGCACTCTGTCTGGAGAGCTAGAAGCTTAGGATCAGACTTGAAATGGTAGTGGCAAACTAAATGTTGAGCATTCCCAGGTCTGTAGAGGCAAGGTACCAAAAAGCTTTAAGTCACTGTTGGACATATGGTAGCCAGATTCACCATGAAAAAAAAATTAGTGTATAATGTTTTTACTCAATACAGTAAATTAATGATTTAAAGAAGTGTAACCTCTGTGTGAAGTGGAAATGTACAGTTTGAAATGTGCTGAATCTTACATAATGACCAAGACAGAAAAGGACAGGGACCTTTAGTTGAAGACGGATACTCAGATGTAATTCTGAGAAATAATCGAATTCAGAAGAAAGGGTAGCATGCCCTAAAATTCTTCTAGAAGGAAGGGGCCCAGTGGTTTGCTTTTGAAACACTGTTCTCATTGGAAATTCTTTTCTCATTGTCCTGTAGCGCTGCAGTGGCAGAATGTGGGTTTTCTAAACTGAACTTCATATGATCAAAACAACCTCACGTACATACATGCAGTAAACCACACTCTTCTGGCTTAATAGGACCAGGAGCAAAACATATTTGTGGTCACAGTCACAATCAACACTTCATTGGCAATAGCAGGCAATAGTTGTAGAAAACAAAAACAGCATTATTCTGTATGATCTAGATATCAAACCAGACGGGTACCATCCACAGTATTATTTAAATAGTTTCTTTTCTGACTCATATTTGCAGACTGGTCGTGGCATTGGCATTTTAATTCATATTAAATCAGGACAAGACTAAACATATAAACCAATGAGAGTCAGACGCACTAAAACAATTAGAATAAACAGGAGAAACTTTGGCATGGCAATTGAAAACAGCAGAAGCATAGAACAAAATGTAAGATGGAAAAGCAGTCTTTGGATAGTCACAACAACAACAGTTTTCAGTTTAACTCAAGAGCATGACACCACAGTCCAGGTAGTGGAAAACTGCATTTGCTAGAATGTTCAGAATTTCAAGTCTTAGTTTTCTGTGGACGTCTTTCCTCTCATCATGTTTCTTCACTCTGTTTAGGGAGTAGAACTAAAAGTTCTGCTTCCAGCCCCGTGTTGTAACTACCGCCGTTAATAATTACTGCAAGTACTAAACTGATTGACTGTAAGCATTCAGCAAGACAGAAAGACAAGGCAGAGAAGCATTGAGCTCCATACCGAGTAGTGTATTGCTGAACTGCAGTGGACAGTGGTGACAAACGCACATCAGTATAAACATCCCAAATGCGTCAAATCCTCTTTGCTAACTGAGCACAACCTCTGCTTGGGCCAAATGGCAAAGGTATCTCATTAGTGAGATTCTATGTCTTCCTTTTAAGTCTCTAGTGGTGATTATTGTCTGCTGAAGTGCTGAAGTAAATGGCTCATTGGCACATTGGAAATGTCCATGATCCAAAACTATGTCTGTACTTTCTTTTTTAAAAGTGCAGTATTTGGAACAATAATTGCAGACTTTTTTTGGTGAGAATGTGAAAAAGGAATTTTCTTACGTTTCATTTGAGTGATCAGAGGAAGTCTCTCATATGACTTCATTTTCTTCTTTGCTTTGTTTCCAGATCTCACACATGTTCTCATTTCTGCCATTTCTCATGCATATACCAACTTTTAATGTTTTTGTCTTGTTTTGATATTTTTTTTCTCTTCAGCTTCTCCTAGCAGCAAAGTGTTCTAGAATCCTTCAAATCCATTTCATTTGTGTTTTTGTTTTATCTGTAATGCTTCCCCTGCAGCAGCCACTCCTCATTCTAGTCAATCTGCCATTGCCAGCAGCATGGGAAAGCACAGCTGTGAAGGAATACAAGCTTAGTCCAGTTGAGGAAATTAATCTTTGGATCCAGTGAAAGACATCAAGGCAGGAGAGAATGTGTCATCTGTGAATTGTTTCGTTTATGTAATGGTGAAAAATCTGGGCTTGATTTCAGACCCCATGCTGTCTGCCTGTTGTCTTCTCTGACCCAGCAAAGTTTGGGTGCATATTAAATGCAGGATGTATAGGCTCAGCATTTGGTTGTTCTTCTCTGATTTTAGAGAACCTAAATGTTTAGAGAAACTCCTGTTTGCCTTCTCTTGTGTGGCAGGAAGAAAGCTGCGTCTTGGTGGCCCAAAAAGAAAAATGGGATAAAAATCAAGTTGATGAAATCTTCAGTAATGGCATTCAGTAAGAAAATTGTGTTCTGTGTATATACAGCTTTTGAATATCTCTACTGGCCCAAACACTGCTAAATACGGGGTCTGGTCCAAGCTCATTCATGTCAAAAGAAGCTTTTCACTGCTGCAAACTGAAATTCAATTGTCGTCCTCCAGCAAAATCTGAGTGATAGTTTATTTTAGGGTGAGACACAGTTTAACGTTCTAGCGTGTTAAAGGTATTTGGTGTTATACCCCAGACTTTAAAAGCTTCCAACAAAGTTCCTCTAACAAAAAATGACAAAATATTGAAGAGGGAAAAAGGAGGGAAAATGTCTGCTTGGGTGCTTCTTAAATTAACACAAAATAACTAGGGCAAGGCCACCAGGGACTTTTTTTAACCCATTACAAGGGCTGCATTTGCAACTAAGGTTATGAACCCCAAGCAAGAGACAGTGCGCCATTGATCCCAGCTGGCACCTTCTGAAAGAAACTGTTGTTTGTGCCACAGAGGATGCTGTGGGCCCTCTCTGAGAAGGACTGGTGGTGCTAGAACACCTGCTCAGCCCTTTTCTTTGGCTCTTATCCATGGAAACAGGTTTTTTCCTCCCCTTCTTAAATGGAAATGTAGAAGTTTTAAAAGTCTTGGGAAATACGAATGTGAAACTGAGCACACAATATCTTTTAAGTTAAGCACAATGAAAGTGTTGCTTTCTGGATTCTATATAATTGAAATGTCCCTGCGCTTTCATTTGGTGTCTTCATTTTGTGTCCTACGCTACTGTGTACTGTAATTAGGTGCTGTCTTTACTTCCACAGGCAATTCCATTTCAGCAATAACTAATATTCCTCTTGTTTTTTAGACTTGTTTATCTAGCTAAGTTTTAATAGTATGTATTTAGTAGTGCTTTTGAGCTAAAGAATACCCCTTGTGGTACTACAATCAGGCCTGTACTACATGAATCCCAGTCACCAAGAGCAGCACTATTTGCCCTACTGGGCATCTGGAAAACATTTTGCAATTTGAGGACAGGAAGAAGGGCAGTTTGCTTTGTAAAAAGATAGGAATAAGTAAAGAGAATTGGAGTAAGTTACTAAAAGGGGCAAAAATAATAGGAATGACTAAAGGTTTTACTGCAGAAGGTGTGAAGAGTCTATCTATAGAGTTGAAGTTGAGATAAAAAGCAGGGAAACTACAGTCCTAATAGTGACAGGTCCCCAGTTGTCCGAAGGCCCCTTGTTTTTTCTGCATCTCTTTCTGTCAGCTCTGCCTGTCTGCTTGCTTTTCTGCAATTTTCTCCCGTGGCTGCATGGCAAAATTCAGGGAAAAGCTCTGTTTTAGTGCTGCTGTCTTCTCCCAGCACCGGTGTTTTGGAAGATATGGCACTGAGTGAGTCCTCTGTTACCTCCTCCTTCCCATGAATGAGTTCCCAGCTGTCTGCTTCTGTTCCTACCAGCTGCAGTGTCTGGTCTGTTTAAGTTTGTAAATTGCTTTGAGATCCTTCAAGATAAAAGGTTCTTCTTAAGTGAGATCATTATCGCCTTGTACATTTCTCCACTCCCTTTTCTCAGTTCAAGCTTCTTTTCTCATCTCGACCTCGGGTCCGGCACAGTACTCAACGTTCCCAACTCACGACAACACAAAGCTTACACACAAATTTCAGCTTCCAATCCTTGAGTTGTTTGATGCCTCTTAGAGTACTTCAGAGCTGAAGGTTAAATATATGTATTTTCCTGAGCTGATGCCGAAATGCTTAGCACTTGCCACACTGAGATCGTACTTCTGCATTTGCATCTAACTTCATGTTATTTTGTGTGCTTCAAGAGACTGTGGAGTTCTCTTCCTCCCACTTCTGAAGAACTTACTCATTCTAGGAAGCATTCCAGCTACAATGTTGCTCTGAGATCCTACACTGTATTCTCATAGCCATACTTTGTTCGTGTTCTTGTGGTTAAACTGTACGCCTGTCAGGGCAGGGATTTGACTCCTCTGTGGTGTGGTGAACTTACAAAGGGGAACCCTGACAGGAGTTCAGAGGGCTCTCTGTTCAAAGGTTCATAGGTAGTAACACAGTGTTTGGGCAGGAGAACCCTATTTCTGTTCAGCTGCAAGTCTAGTTGTTGTCTCCATCTTCTATAGGTTAACTGGCTAGTAAGAGAGTTTTTCACTGTATGGTATCTATGTGTGTTTATTCCCAATGTCATTCACATTCCAGTGAATTTTCCCTCTTTCCTATGAAAGTGAGGTCATCTTAAACCTGTGTTTATGATATTGCAGTCATTTCCATGGCAGTAGACTATGATATCATCAGTGGAGGATTATGCCTTTCCTATGTGTGTTAGCAATTAAAAATTATGGTTTGTGAGATAAAACTAGTATTTACCAAACTTTTAGCTTTAGTCCATGTTAGGCTGGGAAACTATTGCTTAATCCTCTAGAGAGTTCACTTGGGTAATGGAGTAAGTGAATCTAGAAACATTTTGATCCTAGCAGGTGATACATTTTTGGGGTGTATTTTCCTAATGAGAGAAGAAAATCAGCTGCTCCATCTTGCCTGGCCAAGAACACTTGTCTGAAACCCAGTGGTACTCCTTATGGTTTTGTTATTCAGAGCTACTTAAATGTTTGACTTAACGATTCACAATTTTCTATTTTCATTAGAATGTAATTTTTCACCTTTGGAGGTCAGTAAGCTATTAGACACTACCCACAAAAGTAAAACAATGTGATCATCAGTCTTTTAATCTTTTTAGTGGATGCCCTATTTGCCAGCTATCAGTAGCTGAATCTCTTTGTTGAACCTTCCTGAGGGTGTACATGCTTTCTCATGGGCTGGTGACAGCAGAGGCCAGTTTCAACACCATGAGCGAAAGAAAATTCATCTATTTAAAATGTAGAGTCCAGTGTTAGAACATTTGCTAATGCTGCAAGATGAGAGTGATGGACTCAAAATATAATTTATTTCTTCCCTTCAAATACTTAAGAATCTTTAAGCCGAGGAAGTAGACTTTCCTGAAAAAGAGTTTGAAAAGAAAGGGAAAAGACATTAGATGAATGTTTGTAGAGAAAGCACATCGTCAGTCTGGGTATTGCAACGTGAGACAAAATGAATAGTAATTTTTTGGTAATGTAGTTTAATTTCAGAAATGCACTACATCTCTGCACATTTCAGCCTGTCTATTTTCCCACCTAACACAACTGAACTCTCATAAAATATCTCTTTCAACAATCTGGGTAAGACCATTGCGAAAAAAAAGGCAAAGTAGTGTACTCTAAGTACACACAAACTTGTATGTGTCCAGTTGCACGGAAAGTCTAGGATGTGAAAAAGTTCTTCCTGAAATTCTTACCATATGAGTGACTACAGCAGAAAGAAATTGCTTTTCCCATTGTCATTCATTGAAATGGAACCAGGCTGGAATAAAAGGATAGACAAAATTATTGTATGTATTTTTTACACACTAAAATTGCTAATGCCACAACAGATCTGGCTCTTATTTACTAACTATACAGTCAGGTGATGTTACAGCAACCTCCTAAACATGCATCTTCCCTATCATTGTGCATTCTTTCTGGGGCTTCATCTGTCTCTGGAAAACCCAGAATTGATACTTCTGTTAGAAGAAAATGAAAACTTGGGAAGTAAAATCATTATGATAAGGGAAGAGGCTGTTGGGATGACAGCTTATTTACCAATTGTCCAATATCATGGTGAGAAGGGGTTTGTGTTAATTTCTGCTACAGTAAGAAGTCATTTTATCTCAGTAATGCTCTGTAACATTACTTTGTAATATGGCGATTGCTTCACGTTATAGCATCCCACTTTACAGAGAGCACAATGATTGCCTTTTGCTCACTGTAGGGTTCTTAGCAGCTGAGCAGTTCCAAGTAAGTAGCATGCAAAGCAGCAATACGCTGGGCACTAGCAGTGTCAGTACTGCAGGGCATTCCTTGGGCTTCTGCTATATCCCATGATAGACATTGAATATTACATTGTGTTATGAAAGCATCTATAATTCCTAGCCCCAATAAATATTTTTGCCATATAACGTCCACAGTTTTTTAATGATTTGGTTATTGTCCTACTATTACTGGAAATTGGTTTTGGCCATTTAAAATAAAACGTCTCTTGCCTTTTCGGTCTGGAGGTGTCTGACATGCAGGATTCACTACAGTCAAATGGGAAGTTGTCTAAAGGAACTCCTTAGAAAATATTCGTCACAATAAACAGGTGTTAGGCACTAGATTTTAACACCCAGCACTGAGGATACTGTATTTTCTCCCCCTTTGTGAGACACAGAATGGTCTGATTAATATTCCATTCTGTCTTGTTAATGAATTACTCACTGGCTGTAGTGTTAATGGAAATAACCATTTTCCTAGATGCATTTCTAGACATAAATATCTTCAGGTGAATTTAGTACTCCTGACAGTAAAGAGCTGCTGGCACAAATCAAAAGCTGCAATAAAAATCATACAGAGTCGATGGTAACAAATTTGTGTAAAAACACTCTGGGCAGGCATATATATTCTGTTGCCTCTAGGAACTGTCTGAGCTGTTCTTTCCATAGGAGCTTACCAGTAAGGTTTTGTTTGCTTGTTTTATGTGGCTCCACTTGTTAGCTCCTATATCAAGCTGCAGTAAGTTATTTGATGCTGACATCCAGGTTCCCTTGAGGATCCTTGTACCGTATACTTCGAGCCTGAAGAAAATACAAAATTACTTTTCACTAGTATGTTGCGAAAGTAGGTGCAGCTTTGTAGAACACTTTGATCTTTGTGACAACTAATTATAAAATAAGAAGGTGGTAATGTTCCCAAATATATTGATGTGCTCTCTTCTGTATTTTATTCTTTCTTCTTTCTATTTCCGAATTTAGTCCTTTTTTTCTCCTTTTTTCCCGTGCGATATCAATAGCATGTCATTGTTGAACCACGAAATTTCCCCTCATTTGCTTTCACCTCTTCTTGTTGCACTTCTACATCATGTTCTTACAGTGCACTTCTCTTCTGTATTGCTCTTTCCCTCTGATCTTTCAAAAATAACTTTTGTGTCCAAAGAATCATAACTCCCTTTTGTTAATTCATTCCATCCATCACTTGCTATACTTCCTGTGTTCTTTCAGATCCCTGTTTACACAAAATGCATAATACTTGATAGTATAACCAGCAGAAAGAAAAAAACCTTGGTCAGAGCTAAAAATAAAGGATAAGCAGATCAAGTTCAGTGCTCATGTGGAAAGACTGGCATTTTTCATGTTCTCAGCAGCAATGAGATCGAATATTCATTCCTTCTTCTGATTGTCGGATCCTGTTAGTATTATTCTTTGGGAATATCCTGTTAGTATTGTTCAATCATTTTTAAAATTCATTTTCATTTTTCTTTTTCCCAGAAAGGACCAAGTAAAAAATGACCTGTTGGAAAAAAGCAGTTGGTGGTTCTGCTGGAGCTCTTATTACTCCATATCTAGGCAGCAAAAAAGTGCAGATTTTTCTTCAGTTTTTATTCCCTGTTGCTCATTAAATTCTGTGCTTAAATGGAGACACAGTAGTTGTCCATTGGTAAGCATTAGAAGCCCGGGTTATACAGAATTACACTTTTCTTTCTGATATTTAGGGATCTACCTTTCCCAAGAGAGCTTAAGTTGTGGAAAAAGTAAAGGTACTTACCTAGAAAGGATTCCTACCTGTCACAGCAGAGTTAACCTTGGCCAGTGAAGCCCACACACACTCCCCCCACACCCTGCACATTCTCACCTTTGCCCCACAAGCCTTAATGTTACTGTAATTCCAGATTTTAGTTGATGCCTTTATGATGAGGTGGAACTTCAGAGAACACTTTTTCTATCAGTGAATTGATGGTAAGATAGTTTCAAAGTAAAAACTTGAACAGAAATTTATCCTGAAGTGGCTGGGCAATTAGACTTGATGATGGTTGTAGGTCCCTTCCAACTGAACTATTCTATTCTATTCTATTCTATTCTATTCTATTCTATTCTATTCTATTCTATTCTATTCCCATATAATAAATATACATATATTTAAATATGTTTATTGCTTTCATTATCTACGATACATTGAATAAGTGTATGTAAACAACGTCTTATTTTGGTTATACTTTTCATTCGTGACCCATATGGATTCTGCAGGAAGCACTGCAGTTACAAACTTGATAAAAATACCATACTTGTCAAAATTACTGTCCTGGCTATGAGCTTTTAGAACAACATCCTAGTGAAGAAAATTATTAGTACTCGGACTGCACTGTACTTCGTTTTGATGACTCTGTAGTGAAAACACATCTATGATGTTGTTCCTAATATTATAGTTTATAAAGTGCAGTATGTTTGTGTGCAAAATGCCAGTACTTAACCGCACTCGGGGGTTCTTTTTATTTTTACCCGAAAAAGACTGACAGCAAGATTTTGTACAGTAGGTGCCCTGTTTTCTGTATGATAGTAAAGCAGAAGTACAGATTACTTTGTTGATTTACTAGTATATAGAAAATCACGATGACAAGAACAAGGACCCTGTGGCCTATTCAACCAACCCTATTATTTCCACTTTGTTCACTGTTGTCTGATAAATCCTTTTTTAAGAGGTATAGAAAAGATTAATGTTCACATGTCTTCTTTATCTTAATCTGTCCTTGGGCATGTAAAGATCGCTCTTTGCTTGGGTTGCAAAGGTTATTTTGTTTCGTATTGTTTTTTCTGCGTTGGCACTGGTATTTCATCATGATATAATGTTCTGTTCAGCACAGGAACTGTAGGCCGCCTGCTTCAGTTCTGGGTGAGCACAGCCTGTTTCAAAGACAGTCTATTCAAACATTACCGTCAGATTGCCCTGAAAATAATTATGTAACTGCTATTCCAAAAATAATGTAATCGAGAGACATCAATGAAGAACAACGTGGGAGGCAAATAAAGCTAGAGAGTAGCAATTCTGAAAATTTCCACAATCTTTCTTAAATACAAAACAGATGTTTGGTAAGAATGATGGAATGTTTGCTGAGACTTAAATATCTGAAGATAGATTTATTTGAGGTTTAAAATCTTTTTAGAGCTTCAGCTTCAGAATTAGACATTCCACAGATTATGAACTCATCAATGTTGTGCCACCTTTTCCCCAAATTTAACTGCTAGTGATGTGAGGAAGTGTTACAGGCTTGTTGTTCCATGAGAAAGCTTTTTATTTTTAGTAATTAGTCAAATAAATAATTTCTTTGTGTTGAAGTTTTCCTATTCATAACATAATTTAGGAATTTTGATGTCTTGGTAATACCATAATTTCACTGAAATGCAGTACAGTGTACTACCGTAAATGCTTCAGAGCATTCATCTGGATGCCTTTGTATTTGTTTAATCTTTTAATATCTAGGAGGGTAAAATCTGATTCTGCACAAAGGGTCAACAAAATTCTTCACTGAAGTTCTTGAAGAGCTGTGGACAGCTGTTCTCATTCTATGTATTACAAGTTTTGGTCTTTTTCAATTGAAGCTGCGATTGTACATAAAAGAAGATATAACTCTTTTGGCCCTCCTACGTGAATCACAGCCATTCATTTAATTTTCTCTCTTGCTAGAGATTTTCTACAGCTGTTCCACTTCAGCTGTTTACCCACTCAGTAATGAGATCTACAAACCAGTTTGCCTATTTATATATATCTATATATCTATTAATGTGCTTATATAAACAGTTAGTATATTTATATGTTATTTATATATATTTCTGTTTCATAAAATATGTATTTTCCCTGATGGCAAAACTCATTGAAAAGATTCCTGCTGCTTTGCACCAATTTATCACTCACTTGTTTGTGTTGTGGTGACACATGTTTTTTGATGTAAAATCAAGCCGATTTTAAAAAAACCCTCCGAATGGTTGATGGTGTAAAGCTTTTGCATCTCAGTGTGCTGCAGAGGGACTCCTCTGTAAGTGTCAATTACTATGCCTGATACCAGCTTGGGTAGTGCTTCTACAGTGTTCATTACTGTGGGCTACGGAGAGAACCCAGACCATCAAACAGCCAATCATTAGGCAAGTATTTGATTTGTCTGAAAAGTTTTGGGTTTTTTTTTAAAGGAAACCTGTCATGTGCAGGGACATCGAAGGGAAAAAAATAGAGATCTTCTATTATATTTAGGGTTTTTTCAGTCATTAAAGTTCTGATGGAAGTCTACAAACCTAGAACCGGATTGCCCCATGCTTAAACCCAGCTATAGTTAACTGAATTCCTGAGGTAGTCTCTTTAGAAATTTTGAAAGTTTTCTACCTTCCAGTAAGATATTTTAGTGGATGATTAAAAGAGATGAAAGCATAAATGAGTGAAGAACATCAGATTTTGAAAAGATTGTGGTCTTTTTGTCTCCGTGTTATGGATACTTTCCCACAGCACATGTTCACATCTTCAAAATGAAGCTAGACAAAACAGACCAAGGCTAAACCAAAATGTTAAGCCAGATCCGAAAGAGGTCTGAGACTTTTTCACCACAATGTTGTATTAATATTAGAGGCAAGAACTATTCTCTCCTTTGTATTTGTTCAGTTGTGAGAATCATGAAAGGCCAGTAAATTGTATGTACTAGACAGTGGCTAGTTACACCTACTCTAATCTCACTGGGATTTTCCCCATTCTAGGGAATTCCCAAGAGTGGAGAAAGCGAGTTTTGTTCAGTGATTCAAAGAGAACAGAATCAAAGCTAAATTCTAGAGCTTTACATTGTATTACTTTTTATTAAGTCAGTTTTAAATTCAGTATTTCTGCTGCTATTTTCCTACTCCTGATCATCTTCACCTTTCTTCAGGAATTAAAAAAATCTGAATGTTTCTTTTTGGTACTATTTAAATGACAGTCATATTAGGCATTTTTGGTGATATTTAATCTAATGTAGAAAATCTCTTCCCCTGTGAGTTGCCTGATGACAATATTGTTGGGGCTTTTTTAGAGAAAAATACTCATATGCTTTTCTATTTTCCTTTCTCATGCATGTCAGTTCTCTGAAACATACTGATACTCTCTGCTTTTTAATATATCTAATGAGGTAAGTATACCGTACTACTTAAGCAAACCTTAGCAACAGAGCATTAAGTGTTTTCAACACAAAGTAGTATCAAGTGCAAGTTCCAACTTTGGCTCAGGGCAGTCTGGCTGTAGTGCTGCCAGCAGAGGCTCTTCTGCTCCCCCCTTCACAGGCCCACCTTGGCTGCTGTATAATGAGTTGGATGAATTCACCGATCCAGGTGAAAATCGACCCTTTGAACAAAAATGTTTTGAAATAGGAAGCTCAGAAAGCAGTAAGAGCAGTGCTAGAGAAACAGTGGGGAAATGCTGCTGAGAAGAGGGCATGGCTTCACATCAGTTTAAGCCAACAGTAGTAATACATCTTTGTAGTTTCCTTTTGTTGAAAACAATGAACAAACAGTGGGTAGGTGTGAAGAATCAGAAGCAAGCCATGATTAATTTCAGGATTAATTTATGCAAATTCTGCTTAATATACATCTCTCCCTTTCCCCTTCTTCATTCTTTCTATCTCTGAATGTGATCTAGTCACTGCTTAGAGGGGAACTTTTTGAGAAAACCCAGAATACCGAGAAAGGTGCAATAATGATTTAGTACATTGTGCTTTCACCTCTGATTCAGAGCTTCAACACAGTAGTAAAGGGTTCTGTTCTGGTTTTAATGTCTGAGAGGGTTGAAGTTACTGCAGTGGTAGAATTCTTATGTGTGTGCCTTTATTCATCCCAAACCGCTGAAACATAAGTGTATCTAAGATTCTTCATTTGTCACAAACAAATGTGAGCAGCATTCCTGTGTGCTTTACATTTAAATATTGTTTTGTAAAAACTCAGTTGAAATTCTGAGTGATTATATTCCTTGCTTGTAATGTCCAAAGTAATTCAAGATGTTTCAGTCTGAACTTTCCTCTATAAATATGATTCGGTAGTACAGTGTACAATTTGCAAAACATACAGTAATTTTATTTTACTTAGAATGTGTTGAGAGTTTTCAAGTTCAGTTTGTGGTTGTTCATAAGACATAAGAGCTCAGTATCCTTTGCACCATTTATCCTCTCAAAGTTGAGCAGAATTTGTCATATAAGCAAGGAGGAGTCTATTGAATAGTAACTTAAATTGGGTTTTCAGGTCAGTGTTTTCAAATTACATCAAAAGTTGTAAATGGCTTTGCAAAACATTTTATGTAACAATTCTGAAAGCCCATGTGACATTTTTTCTAATTAACTTATTTAGCCTAGTTTTGGAGTAACATTAGCAGTTTCATCACTTTTAGGCTATTTTGGGTATTCTTTGTGACACCATGAATAAGCCAAGAATTTATAGGGTTTCTTAATCATACAGATTACTCATCGCTGCCTCATAACAGAAGCTTGAAATGCTCATTAAAATTGTCTGATGTGAATCAAAAGTTAGTATAGTTGCAGAATTAAATGATGAGAGAATACAATTATTTTAGCAAAAAAACCTGTTTCATGAATACTGGTTTCAGTGAAAGTTAAAACTGCAGGCTTATATATAGATCAGTACTCCGAATTTGTTTCATATGGAAAATAAGAATAGGCTTCTGGAGTGGAGAATTGCTCTGGAATGATTGGCAATCATGCCTAAAAGGAAATATGGTGAAGGGTTTTTTTGTAGGGAGGTACAGGATCTTGCTGCATGTTCTTGCTTAGTCTGTTTTAGCCTATTTAAAAAATTGACTAGTTATAAATCACTCTTTCAACTTGATCCTTTGCCCTTTGCCTTGTACCTTTCCATCAAAGCAATAAAAAAGGTCATCTCCCTGTCTTCCACAAGCTGTTTGATTCCCACACGCAGTTGTTATGCCAATGCTGCTTGAAACGCTGAGACCAAAATTCTCATCTCGCCAAGCCTGTTATTTCACCAGTGAAATTATGATGCTTCCACTGGAGTTGCATATTGATGCCAACATAAAAGAGAGAAGAATCAAGCCATAGTCTGGCTACTGTTAAAACAACAATATTTATGGTTCAACATACTTCTTGAATATGAACTCTGAGCAGTGCTATTAGGAGATATGTGCTGGAATCACAAAGACTGTTAATCTTTGCTTAAAAATATATTAACTTTTTGTGGAAGCAAATTCTATTTAGAATAAGCTATAATCTTTAAAAAAACCAGCCTAAGGAAGAAAAATGAATTGAGAATTGATGCCATTTTCATACTGCAGAATTTAAATGAGAAGACAGTGTGAGCTGGTGGATTAAGCTGATCTCTATTTTTGGTTTTGCCACTGGCTTCTTGACTGACCCAAGGCATGAAAAGGCAAAATGCCTTGACTAAGTTGCATACCACAAAACAGGAATAATGATGTTTTTCTGCTTTTTAAGGTATAGTGAGATGTGTGGATGAAAGGAACTAAGAGCTGCTATTTGTACTTATTACCAAGGCTGGGAGAAACATCCTTCCTTACTGAATGGCACATAATTTTAGATGTGTATATGCAGTACCCTGGCAGTGGCTGAAGAGGAGCTTCCTCAGCTGAGTTTTGTGGCTGTCATTCTCTGGTCCACAACCGCCTCTACTTTGGCTTCCACTGGTGAAAATGGTGATAAATTACAGATGTTACCATTAAGGAACATTGTGTATCTATTACTATTTTTCGATACTCTTTATTGTTGCACCTTTTCCCCTAAAAGCATACAGTTACTTATTGTTGGAAACAATTTCCTGGATGCTGCTGTGGGCAAACAGCTTTAACTTAGCTGTATTAGGATCTTAGCAATCCTTTCCATAATATATAAAGTAATAAGTATATTTTTAAAAAGCTCTTGTGTTTTTATTGAAAATGGTTTGAACATTTCCCCAACAAAATGTTCCCAGCTCTGCATCTCTGGAAATGAGTGCTATGAGCTTTACATGTGACTCTTCTGGGGTTTGTCTGTGGCCACCCACACAAAAGAAACCTGGTGACTGTATACACTATCCTCACATTAAAATCTGGGGTGCTATTTTAGTGAGTGTCTCTGTTAGTGAGTCTGCATCCCTACCTGCATTTTTTTTGAAATTGTGACTGCTGATGAAGCACAGACTTGTAACAACTCCTTCAAAGCCAAAATTTCTGGGAGTTTGGGACTTGTTTGACTTTGCTGGTTTCATTTTACATTTTCTTGACTTTCTAGTGATCCTAAACATTTGGACTGATGAATGCTGAAATTGAAAATCAGAGGGAGAAAAAAATGTTTGCTTTTTCCTGAGAATTTTCAGTAAATTAGGCAGTGCTCTGCATTAGTTCTCTAAGATTCTGCAAACACCCATATGCCCCAGAAGGTGCAGCATAAGCTCAAAAAGTGATATACACATACTCTTCATATCCTTTCAAAAAACAATCTGTAGTGATTGCCTAGTGCAGAAGCATAGAATCATAGAACATTCAACAGGGTTGAAAGGAACTTTAAAGATCATCCAGTTGCAACCTCTTCTGCCGTGAGCAGGGATGCTTCCCATTAGACCAGGGATGCTTCCCATTAGACCAGGCTGCTCTAGGCCTTATCCAACCTGGCCTTGAACACTGCCAAATTCGGGGCCTCCACAGCCTCTCTGGGCAACCTGTTCCAGTGTCTCACCACCCTCACAATGAATAATTTCTTCCTAATATCTAAACTTTTATTCTGGATTGGAAGGCTCACAATTGTCAAAGAGTCACAGAATGGTTGAAGTTGGAAGGGACCACAGTGGATCATCTGTTCCAAGCTCCCTGCTCAAGCAGGTTTATCCTAGAGCACATGACACAGGATTGCCTCCAGGCAGTTCTTGAATATCTCCAGTAGAGATTCTCTGGGCTCAGTCGCCTGCACAGTAAAGAAGTTCTTGCTCATGTTCGGGTGGAACTTCCTGTGCATCAGTTTCTGCCCATTGCCTCCTGTCCTTTTGCTCAGCACCACTGAGCAGAGCCTGGCTCCATCCTCTTGGCACCCTCCTTCAGATACTGATAAAAATTGATGAGGTCCCCTCTCAGTTGCATCTTCTCAAAGCTGACCAGGCCCAGCACCCTCAGCCTTTCCTCATAAGAGAGATGCTCCAGTCCCTTAATCATCTCTGTTGCCCTCCGCTGGACCCACTCCAGGGGCTCCATGTCTCCCTTGTCCTGAGGAGCGCAGAACTCAGTTTTTGAATTTTGAAGCTGCTGTGAGATTTATTGGTAAAATTATGTTATGAATTGACAAACAGAGCTGAAGTTAATCTCTTAATCATAAGGGTGGATTCTTCTGCATTCTTTCAGACTCCTGTTCCCCATGCTCCCTTTCTATCCTGCAGACTTCTGGAAATTATCTGGGATAACTGTTGCTGCCTGAGCATGTTGTTAGTACACCATAAAATGCCTTCCCTTCCCATGTGTTGTGACCTTGTTTGTTGCGTAAGAGATTTGAAAATTACATTTTTAGGCCTTGTACCTGGAATGCATGGCTTGAGGAGGCAGAAATTTTGGTTATCTGAGTTTTGGAAATGCATCTTTGAGTTACGTATTTTAATAGAAATGACAAAAGTCAGGTAGTCTTTGCATTCTGAGAAATTCTTCCATACAGTCTCAGTGGTGTCTTTTATTCCTTTCAATTTTTATTGGAGATAGCAAAGCATCTGGTAGGGTTAACAAAACTGCAGTTTTGTTTTGTTTTTTTCCAAAATGGAAATGAAACAAGAATACACTCCTGATGGCTTTCGGCTTGTATTAGTACATCTGGTTCTGGGCACCCATTCGCAGAAGCATGTAAATGTAATTGGACTGCATTCAAGGAAAAAACAAAATGCTGAGAAGTTGTAAAGCTTGATTTGTAAGAGAAAAACTTAAAAAAGAAAAATGTTAAATATGCACAGTGTGCCTGCATGACAGCAGAAGAGAGGCAGGTTTTGGTAACGATTACAATTCTGAGGGGTGTGAACACCAACAGAGTGAAAAATTACTTAAGGATAGTTTAAGAAGGTATAATTAGATGTAATGGAATTAAATGAACTATATGTAAACTTGAGCCTAATGTTATGGTTAAAAGACCCCATGAACAGTGAGACCTATAGATTTATGATTTATCTGTATTGAGTTAGCATTGGGGAATCCCAGTCAGGGATCAGGTGCTTCTTCTGTAGAAACATGAACAAAAGAAATGCAGTCCCTCTTGTGAGGGGACAAGAAACTTGACTGGGTGGCATATAAGGAATAAATTTAAACTGGTGGGATGTGGAATAGAACCCTAAAAGGTCTTTTGAGTATTTCTCAGTCTTACTGGCTGACTGTTGAGCAATGCAGGATTATAACAATGTAACTCTTATTTTGAAGAGGCTTGTTATCTTCAGTCACTAATGTATGTAAATATTGCTTTAATTTGGAATAGCCTTACTACGCGTTTGCCAAAAGCTGGAGAAACTATCCTTGGACATAAGTTTTTTGTTGGTTTTGGTGGGAAAGGAGCCAACCAGTGTGTCCAGTCTGCTCGACTTGGAGCCAAGACCTCGCTCATCTGCAAGGTAAGCGCTGACTTGCTCTTCGATTACAGCTGAACTGAATGTTCATGCAAATTCCAGTAAACCTTTCAGTCACTTACTAAAAAGCTTTTGGTATGTTCTTAGCTTTTTTAAATCTCTCTCTAATACTCTTTTCTTTTTTCTTATTTCAGCTATAAATTTAAGCATGGAGGAGGCTGTTTAAGAATACTGCCAGTACCAAAGACTAGTTGGCTACAGATCTGACAGAAATTGCATGTAGAGAAGGATTGCAAAATTTAGGTTGATATAGCATGAAAAAGAGAATTGGGAAGAGTTAGAAACGTTCAAAATTTTAAAAATCTTGATTAGGCCCTCCTCTTTATGTTCCCCACTGTTAGAACAATCAGCACTTCATTGATCAGGTACTGGAAGCTATGGTCACTCTGAAATTTACTTTGTAGATGATTAAAAACCAGACACTGACAAGCCAGTGACAAATTTGAGAAGGAATCTAAAACGTAGTGCTTTGAGGGTTGAATCATTATCTCATTACTTGAGATTAAGATAAGGTGTTCATATCTGAATTCTAGCACCTTTCTGTGCTATGGGATATTTTTGCCTATTTTTTTGAAACATCTGGTATACTGTAGCTCTAAAGACTTGCTCACAGATCATTGGGCTGATTCAACTTGGCAGATGCTATATTCTTAAAATGCTTTTCTTTGATTTTTGTCATTAAACATTATAAGTTTTGAGTGATCATTACTACGGTTAAGATCAAATTTTTTCTCTCTGTAGCTTTATTGTCTATCCTGTGCTAACTGTAGATGAAACTTCAAATTGTCTGGACATACTTTGTTTTTTGCCATAGCTGGGGAGGATGCTAAATTTGTTGGATCATTGTCTGTCAAGGATTTTTTGAGAAGTACTGGAAACATCTCAAGGAAGCCTTCCTCACTGTTTTTTCAATTGAATATTTAGACTAAACAATGTTAGCTATAAATTTAAATTACACCTGAAAGCATTTCTGTGGGTTATTATCACTATTTGTTCTACAGTGTGGGGTTGTGGGTTTTTTTGGCAATGTTTGCACTTCTGTCATATTGTGTATATTTGATCATCTTTGCATTCAAGAATGATCAGATTCAAGTACAAGATGAACTGGCAGTGAATTCCCTACTAACATTTTCTGCTAAATGTTAAAGATTTTTTTTCCATTGCAAGTGTGAATTTTGCTTTATTTTTTTTTAATGGTCTAGCCTTTGCTCAGTGCAATGGAAACATACATATTCATAATAAAATTTAGTAGCTACTGTATTTTCTAAGTACTTTTCAGAAAAATATTTCTGTTATTTCAATAAAACTGTATTCTTTCTTTCTTTCTTTCTCTCTTTCTCTCTTTCTCTCTTTCTCTCTTTCTCTCTCTTTCTCTCTTTCTCTCTTTCTCTCTTTCTCTCTTTCTTTCTTTCTCTCTTTCTCTCTTTCTCTCTCTTTCTCTCTTTCTTTCTCTTTCTTTCTTTCTTTCTCTCTTTCTCTCTTTCTCTTTTTCTCTTTCTCTCCTTCTCTCTTTCTCTCTTTCTCTCTCTCTCTTTCTCTTGTTCTCTTTCTTTCTGTTGTGTATTTGTTGGAGAAAATGTTAGTATTTTTTTTTAATTTTGAAAGTTATTATTTAGTTTTTAAAAATTGCACTTTATAACCTCACAAAATACTATCTCCTCTCATGGAAGTTTCATATACAGTCTTATATCTGCATAGGTTAATGAGATATAGTATAAAACTTCTTGCTGAATACACTAAGAAGAATCTGGCAATAATGAGCTTCTACAATTAAATTATTTTTACTGGAACAAGTAATCTTAAGTATTTGGTGGTTCTTTAAGCTGGATTGCCCCTCACACACATACTCTGTGCTCAGTAATGTGCTTCTGTTTTGGTCATATTTCCCAACATTTTTTATCCAGGATGGGTGCAACAATTGCTTCTACAATTTGAAGTTCAGAAAATGGAATCACTATTAATACTAAGGGGACATTCCGTTGGAGTGTGGCATCCTCTTAGTAGCAGTGTAATTTAGACAGAGGATGTCCTCAACAAGAGTAGAGATAGACATCTCAGATCAAGTGATAAGGAGTTCTCCATACCTCAGAGCTTTAAAACACAAGACCCAGTGACTGGTGAGGATTTGAGAGAGAGAGAGCATTATAATGACTTACAGTTGTGACTAGAGATGCCACAGAGTGCTGTGAAATTTAATGTAAAAATTTAAAAAAATGTTTAAAAATTGAGTTTAAGTAGTGGAAATGCAAACAGTGTTTTTCTTCCTGCCTGGATGTCTCTGCAAGTGGCCACTGTTACTCTGAGTTATTGACATGTGTCACAGTAGCAGCCAATTTGCTCCCTACTGTAAGACAATGTATTGATGGAATAGTTACAGAGAAATGTAGAGGATTCCTTTCAGGGTACTAAAGGATCTAAGCAAATAAATTAATTGCTCAGGTTCATACAAGAACACTGTTGCAGTACTGAAAAATTAACATTGTTCTAGAGAGATTCCAAACTCCCCAAACTATTTTGTTTCTTTTTGTCATGAACAACCAAAAAAAAAAAATCTGTTAGGCATCCCAGAATAAGATGGTGGTCTGAAAGACATGGTATGTGCTGAAAAAGGTCCTGCTTTACTTCTGACAAACAATTTGGAATGATCTTCACTGGACACTGCTGGTATTGCATATACTAAATTCTGTGTAAGGCATGGCTGCATTTGATTCTTACCTAGAAACAGGAAGTGTTGTATTACCATGTTTTATAGTCTTTTCTTTTTAAATGATCCGTAAGCCAAATTTAAGTTAAAGTGCTGTAAGCTAAATTCTCACTTTGTTATATGAATATAGCTATATCTCAGATGCAGCCCAGAATATGATGGATCTCTTCAACTGTTTTTTTCCTTTTGTATTACCGTCTTATGCTTGTCTTTAGCACCTGCTTAATTCCCTAATAATGAAAAAGAGTAAACACTCTAAATAAAAAAGAACATATAAAATGCACAAAACCGATCAAGAGGTGCATGCTTTTTGCTGTAAGTAATTTTCAGGTACAGATGAGTTTGATTCTTAAGCTGCTAGAATTCTAGCTGCTATGATGCCAACCAGCTCCCTAACTCCATGTGGAAAACATGATCAAAAGCAGGAAAAACCCAGACTGAAGAATACTGATGTAATTCCACTTATTCTGATACGCAAACTGTGTGACAATAATGCTTGTACAAATGGCTTTTGTTGTTAAGAACTCAAGAAAGAAGAAATGCTATTTCAGCACTTAACAGTGTTTTGTGGTCAGCAGAATAAGACATTTATTTTTCTGTTTATCCAGTAGTCCATCTAGCAGAGTCTGTGCAAAAGCAGAAAATATTTAAAACAATGTTATATAATTTGACATGGTCAGTAAATATGCCTTTTATCTAAACTGAGTCTGATGCCCAATACTCGTCTTCCTTGGGGGTAAAGCCTGAATGGAAAGATAAAGTCCTTCAAATGCTCTAGGATTAACTAGGTTGGATGCTGATGAACTAACATGGAAAAAAGTTTCTAGAGGAAAATGACCTCCATGGACACCCCTTGGAGGGCTTCCCTCCAGCACTGAGATGTCTTACTGCGAGCAAAAGTACCATGGCTGCTCTCGGCTTTTTTGACAGTTGAAAAGTAAGGGATGCTTGTCTGTCAGTCATGTAGGATCCCGAGCTGAAGGAAAGACGTTTCAGTTGAGCTTTTGGAAGAGGGTTATGAAATTGTTTGTTGCTGAATTAACTGAGGAGATCATGAGATTTGTTGTAGAAGAATGATAGTAGCAAGGGAGGGAGAAGGTGATACCATCAGATGGAATGTATTCCAGAGCACAGCTGTTAGGCTGCAGAGGTGAGCACAACTCAGGTTTAAATTGCAGATGGCTGCAGTCATCCAGCCTAAAGCAGTCAGAAGATGCAGCTTCTGACAACTCGCCCTGTCTGGCAAACTGGGAGTAGTCAGAAATATAGAAATACTCTTATATGCAAACAATGAATAATACAGTGACCCAAGAAAATGTTGGGTTGTTTGGGGTTTTTTCCATGTACTAGAGGAATGTTCCATCTGGTTAGACTATTCTGACCTTAATTGCTGTCGTCCTGCTGAAAGACTGGGACTATCCTTAATAGTGCTTTAGAAAAAACCCTTATAGATGTTGTAGGAAATGGAAGTTTCGAATCGTGGTTATGCAATCAAATATGTGAGGAGAAGGATCATCCATCTGTGACACTTTAAATTTTAGAATTCTGAATCATAGTGTTCAATTCTTGTGATCACTAGCTGGTACTCAGGTCTTCTCCAAGCTTTCTGAAGGACTGAGCTCATAAATAAACAAATTTCTAACAACAGCCAGTAGAGGCAGCTGCTTTGTGCTTCTAGTAACCAAGTACACCATTAGCTACGTTGTGCTGCTTTATGAGAAGATGAATAATTGGTTAGGGCTCCTCTAGACCCATAATCAGGATCTCGATTTGGCTTCTAATCTGAAAGACATCTCTTTTTTCCCCTTGCAAAAATACTTCCTGTAGCACTGGTCAGTCTTTGATACTGCTCAGATACACAACTTGCTCTTAGAATTGGGAGCACATGCTGTACATGCTGAAGACAGGCTAAAAGTGGTGAATCAAAAGCTTTATTGGCTTTATAAATATATTTAAAATGCTAGCATAATATTAAGCAAGTTAAACTATTTTTTTTCTCCATATACCTCATCGCCTTTGTTCAACTTGTGTAATGTAACAAAAAGAAATTTATATTAGTCTGAATAAACAGCAAGCAGAATTGTTTTCAGCTAAAAATGTTAATGGAACTGAAATTACAAGCTTTTTAACTTGCTGTTAGAAAAACAATAGACCATAGCTTGACTCCCTAATGCAACTTGATCTGCTGTTGCTTGATAATGCAAACAAAAAATGTCGAATTTCTAAACAGTACATTTAGTACTGAGAATTGTAGAAACTGGTGATGCTGTGTTTATCATCACTTTCTGTCCCGTAGACACAATTTAATATTTTTCCACCAAGGAAACTTGATGTAGAAAATTCAGAATACAAACTGCAATTAAGAAGGACACCAGAACTGATGTCAGTGCTTTCAATTCAAAGCTGAATAATTCAGTACATGTCCAGATTTTAAAATGCCCAGAAGTCTCAGTGTCAAAGGAGCACAGGGATTGTATGAGGATGAAACTTGAATATAGCAACATGGGTGTTTGTAACAGAGGAGGAGAAAACTGCAGAACACTGTTCTTATTGTTTGCTAATACTATTAATACATGTTTACTATTATTTCTTAGTTTATTATTTGTTGATCAATAAGGCAAAGGGCTTCAAGACTAAAAGTGTTGTATTTGGATTACATTACAGCATTTGGTTGTCTAAAGATTGTCTATCTACCCTCTCACCTTTCTGTAAAGAAAACCTATTCTTTTATCTTTTGTATAGGTTGGGAAGGATTCCTTTGGCAATGATTATGTTGATAATTTGAAGAAGAATGGTATTTCTACAGGTAAAATTTTACTTTAAATAAACATTTTGTATTATTTTTAAACTTTAAAATCTGGTAGTGGAGGATTTTTTTTTTCCTTATTGGATATGCTTTACCATTCAGAACTATGAATAACCATTTTGATAGAGCTGGCAAGAATGAATGAATATGAGAGAGAATCTGGGGACTTCTGAAATCAGCTGTACCTCTAAAAATAAAATGTCATGTTATTACCTTTAAACCTCAGATGACTGCATCAGTGCAAGTCACCTGAAGATAACCTGCTGTTATGCAATTGTTTAGTCTGGCATTAATGATGATAATGCCTGGTGAGAAATTGAAAAATTCAGTCTGATTATTCATTCTGAACTTCACGTTGTCAGAGGAGGGATAGAGTGGAAATTCAATGGTAAACGCAGTACATTTCACCTTTGCTTTATGAACTGACCCGTGCAGTCATTTCAGAGACTGCAGCTGATGTTAGCACACATACACACAAAAATCAATGTTAAAAGGCTTTCAGAAAAAAGGACAATTAAACATGCACAATATTCTATTATCTTTGCACATTTGTAAAACCAATTCCCTCTCCACTGTGTGCTGCTTAACTACATGATCACATTTTTGTCTGCACCACTCTTGTCTCCTTCGGGGTGGACAAGGATGGACAGATGTAATCACTAAGTGGCAATTCAATATTCTGTTTATCTCTTCTGTTTAATGTGCATCCATAAGCTTAATCTACTGCATTATTCAAATCCTGCCTTTAAGACAAAACTATCAGTATTTTGTGGGCTTTTTTATTATGCTTATCAGTGTAGCATCTAAATATTTCACAAATGTATGTATAAGTTTATTCATTGTGTATCTTTCAACTTAGGCAAGAAACCAAGCAAGGATACCATAAAAACAGCGTCTGTTAGTGTACGGTTCTGAATGTCTCCAAAGCATGCCTACCTTGTGTCTTTGATCCTGTAAATAAAGCAATTATAATGCATAGCACTTAATGAAAATGCATATGCCACAAAGAACCTTAATGTTTTCTGATTTAAATGTTTGATATTGCAATCTTAACATGAATTTTTAAATAACCTTTATAGCAGCAAAAGAAAACTGTAGGGAAAAAAATACAGAAACTCCATCATATTGGAGTTCATTGATACCTACGCAGATCAGTTGAAGGGTTGGAACGTTTAGGTCCAAGGTACCAATTTCTGCTGGTTGAGTTAAAAATATCTCAGAATTGTGTTTGATTGTCACCTCCTACATTGATCAGCCCTGGAGAAAAATAAGATATATTGCTGGTGAGGCTGATCCAAGATCCTAACTTGTATTCCAAGATCTGGAGGCAAGGGCAATTCAAGGAGCTTTTTGCTCAAGATGGTCTTAATTCAGTCATGGGCTTTTCATCCTGGTTTAATTCTTGTCTTGCGTATCCTTGTTGTACTTGAGGATACTGGGTACTGGATGAAAATCCCTGGTGTAATGCCAGTTCTGCCAGCTCTCATATCTTAGGTCCTTGTTGTATGTCTCCTTTATGTTGCTCTTCTGTTTGCTAGCATATCAGCATACCCCTTTTCTTTCCAATTCCAATCTGTTTTGTAATTTTCACCTTTCCCTGTCTTCTTGTCTTCCACAACCAACCAGCTGCCAGTGCCGCTCAGACCATTTAGATCTTTATTGATTTGTTGTTCCCTTTCACACATTTGAACCGGGCAACTTGCTGCTCATGCTGCAAGAGCACTGAGAGTACAGAAGACACACATTCTCTGCTTTCAGTTCCAGTGTGCAGACCATTCATGGTGAATAGAAGCTGTAATTGCAAGGGAAGTTCTGCTCTGACCCTGGTAACTCTGAGCTAGACAAGGGTACCTCCGGGGCAAGTACGTGCAAGACTTTAGCAAAACCAAATGAGCATGATGCAAGGTGTTTTTTCAGCCTTGTTCAAATTGGAGCAGATTGTTAAACTGTCCACAAAGGCACATCTTGAGAAAGAAGCCCACTTTTGCCCAGCATCAAGTCCATACTCTAAAATGTTGGACACCAGAGCTCCTTAAATGAAAGGTTACCAGAATTTGTCTCACGTGGAATAGTAGATTTTTCTCAAATGCAGTTCTTGGGGAAGAAAAAAGAAACCCTCACCTTCTTGGTCATTTTTCTGCTACAGTGCTACTGGTTTCTACTACCAGTTTCCTACCACTGGTTAGTATTTGGTAAATTTGCTGTTAGCTGAAAACAGGTTCTTATAGTAGTAAACATGGAACAATCTTTCTAACAGACAGTGCTGCCAGCATCATGTTTCTCTGAATAATAATCCAAAGAGGAAACATATAACCCCACCACTGACTTCACAGCACTTGTTACTATTACTGCTGAAATGCAAATCTACACAGAATGAGATGCTGGGTTGTTTCAGTATTTTTGTTTTTCTTTAGCCTTGACTCTATTGTTTCATTGGATAAAAGAAATACTTCCAAGTAGGAGTAGAGTGCCTGAGAAGGCTGTATAAATAACATGCTTTCTCTAAAGCAGAGATGTAGCCAAATTAAAGAATGTTGGACTCGTATTTCTGTTTTGTGGGTGTAAATTAACACTTTTTGTTGTTGTTAGCTTCTCTGGCATTGTTGCACATGAAAGAGTAATTAGCATTTTTAAATTGCTGGAGGTTATGGGTTCATTTTAGATTTAATTCAATTAAACTGTGTCACATGCTATTGGTTGGAAGTAATGTATTGAACTAGTGCATGCTCTAACTTTTCCCTTTCTTAGCATTTGTAGGTCAAACTACAGATGCTGCTACTGGAACTGCTTCAGTAATTGTCAACAGTGAAGGTACATATTTCTGCTCTGAATTGTCCTCTTTGTTCTGCCTTTACAGCCATAAAAGAAACCTTTGCCTTGTCCTTGTTAGTTGTGGAATTTTTTTTTCTACATTTTTCATTTTTTTCAAGATTTTATTCACACTTCATTGCACTTCTGTTTATTGCAGGCAATGTGGGATTAGGTGCCTAAAAGCAGCAGAATCAGATGCTTAAATTAGCAGTGTGATAGCCATAATTCAGTCAGCCAGCTGATCTATCTAGTTTTATTTCCTGAACACACAGTGTATTAGAAGGTTAAAGCTCTCCTTTTCCACTACAGTTTACCCATCGCTTTTACTATAGAATCATTTAGGTTGAAAAAGACCTTTTAAAATCACTGAGTCCAACCGCTAACCCAGCACTGCCAAGTCTACCACTTAACCGTCTACCTGAGTGCCACATCTCCATGTCTTTTCAGTACCTCTGGGGTTGGTGACTCAACCACTTCCCTGTGCATCTTATACCATTGCTTGACAACCGTTTTAGTGAAGAAATTGTTCCTAATATCCAGTCTAAGTCTCCCCTGGTATAACTTGAGGCCATTTCCTCTGGTCCTGTGAGGGAAGGGTTTGCCTCCTCAGGACACCAAGTCATTATGCCCTCAATCAGGAAAAGGAATTGTCCTCAGTATAAGTAGAAATATTTCTGTTGATCTTGTCATTTTACCACAAATCTTGATTACAAGTTGCATCTGCAGTGATGAGTACACAGTGAAATGGCACATTTTTTTCCATGTTACTTTTCCTTAGCCTGTGCCTTCGCTCTCATTTTGCAGGGGAAGAAATAAAAATTTGGCTTGTTTTCATATTCTTTTTCAAGACTGCTAAACTATCCTCAAAAAGCTTTATATCTTTTCCTCAAGCATAATTTAATCAGCCAGCTGATCTACCTAGTTTTATATTGTCCTGAACACACAGTAACTTAGAAGGCTAGAGCTCTCCTTTCCGACTACAACTTACCCATCACTTTCACTATAGAATCATTTAGGTTGAAAAAGACCTTTAAGGTCACCGAGTGCAACCATTAACCCAGCACTGCCAAGTCCACCACTAAACCATCTACCTGAGTGCCATATCTTTTCAAGCTATTTCCTCAAGCTATGGAGAGCCCTTAAAAGAAGTGTGTCTGGATCAAAATATAGAGCTCAGGACTGATAATGTTTATGCAAACACAACAAATTAAGTGCGATTGGGTTAGTTCACTTTTGGAGTTGCTAAGAGGCTTCATTTGAACAGCTACCACAGCTTAGCTGACACATCAACTTAACAAGCTTCTGTGTAACCTGATGATTGTACATTGGGCTACAGCTCAAAATGGGAAAGGAAACATAACTATTTACTCACGCAGCAAAACTGGGAAGGAACTGTGACTAACGGCAAGCCTATACAGGAATATTCAGGAAAATTAGGCAAATTAGTTGGAGATGTGAATTTAATTTTCCCTAAGTAAGATTAATCCAAGTCTTGCATGACATTCTAATTCAGAAGTAAGGTAACGCTAATATATTGGATAACCTGGATACCTGCCTGTTAACTTCCAGCTCCTTCTTTGTTTGGATCAGCAGGTAGATTACACAGCAACTCTTGACACTTATTTCTTATGCTGCCTACAGTCACTATGGCCATTGTAAATAGGAGGGACAGTGGGAATTCAGTAGCGCTCCTGGGCCTCACTGTTTTGTACATGTTTTGCACTAGGCTTGCTGTCCAGAGTAGTTGAATAAGAACCAGTCTTATTATTTGCCAATTCATATGCATAGCCAACTAAGATAAAAACAGTCTAAACTTGAATGAACAGAGGATGACCTGTTAAAATTTTACCACCAAGAATTTTTCTGAAGGATAAGGAACAAAACAATATTGTGGATGTAAAACCTTTATAAGCACCAGGAAAGTGAAATGGATTGTTCAGGGCCACGAGGTTCGCAGTGGGCTATCTTAGGTGTTAGTGTCAGTGTGAAGGGTATATGACAGTCTTGTGATTCATGCAGTGACATGAATAATGCATAATGTCATGTAGTTTGTGCCTCTGAGTGACTGAAAAGTCGTATGCTAAGTTAGCACTGGCCTGAAATTTAATTTAAAATCTAGCAGAAGAGCAAACCTGGTCAGAACTATGCTCTAAAGCAAACAGATGCACAGAATTGGTAATGGTTCTCGTTGTTACTTCTCTCAAAAACCATCTGGCGCCTGAATTGAGTAAATTGCAGTAAAATAGCAGTACTTATGTGCTGTGCTGTTGCAAGAGACATTTTGGGTTTTTTTTTCTGTAGAAACCTGGCTGATTTGACCTAAACAGGCTTTACAACAGTTTTCAAAGGGCTTGTCTACACATGCATGTTTTACTGCAGTGGTTGTGCTGGCTTAGCTGAAACACCACAGCATTCAATGGACTGATGTAAAGTAATTTCTGCTAGTTCAAATTATACCTAAAAGGGAAGCATTTGAAATTGGGGTTGGTGAAGGTCTTTTGTGTTAAGATGAGGGACAAATAAAAAACATAGCCATGATCTCTTTAAATTGACAAGTTTTCATTGCCATATTGTTACACACCTAACCTACCCTTCTTACCAATTCTTTGCAAGCAATGATACTTGGGAAAAATATGAACTCAAACCAACTGAGAAAAATTACAGGGAGAAGTAGGAGATATGCAAGTAGAGGGTGTATGAGACTGATGTATGACTGAAGGCAGAGCAAAAGAAGGCTGTAGAGATCACAGTCAGACGAGTCTCTGAAGTAAATCTTCCCTGATGTTACCTCTGTCTGTTTAACTGGTGCTGCAGAATTTCTAGGAGGTTTTTGACTGGTTACTGAATTGCACAGGTATAACTCACCCGCTATTGTAATTGGAAAAGTGCAAAAAATTTGAAAATTATCAGGCACATTTGATACTCTCAAAGTTGATTCTATTCTGGGACAATACAGTATAGTTTCAATAAAAGATAGAGAGGTTTAATCTCTGCTTTAATGCAAAATGGTGGAGAGATGTTTAACAAGTTTATGGAGCTGCACTGAAAAATGTGCAGCCCAGAGATGCTGCAAAGATTCCCTCTGGGCTGGTCTCAGAAATCTGTGCAGAAATATTTCTGGGACCTTGTGTTCCTTTCAGTTGTTCTTTTTTATTCTACTGCCTTTTCAGAAAGTTTTGATTTGACTAAACACAAGCTTCAGTATACCAGGACCCTGTACGCTTCAAATCTGTACTTTCTCTCTTAAGGATAAAAGCTGGTACATCTAGCTGCTTTTTCTTAACACATTTTCTTCGAGGTGCATCACACCACTTTGAACCCCAGGTTTTGTTTCCCCTTTCAGTCTGCCTTCTTGCCACTAGCTCTATCGCTTAGCACACCTTCTGGTAGCAATATGATATTGGATGGTAAGAGCTCCATGAAGTGATGATGTGTAGTGTACTTTTATACACATGTAGGGAGGGAAAAACCCTCTTTGTGGATAATTTTTTACATGATTACCTCTGAAGATTACTGCATCTTTGTCCATATCTGGTACTGACTGTTGATGGTGCCATTATGTTGGCCTAACTGGACTAGAGGTTTGAACAAATCCAACAACTTTCATATTCATATTCATATTCATAGCAAAAATTCAGTGGAGGCGCAACAGAGATTGGCAAGTCATGATTAAAATTCTCTTGATTACTGCCAGTTAGGACTTAGAGCTTACCTACACAGAGCACTGCAAGATAACCCTCGAGACAGGCACTGTGCTGACTTTATCATAAAGTTATTAATCATTCATGAACAGTGAATAGACATTATTTTTTAAGTTGAGTGTACCTTCAGTACCAAAGCACAAGTCTTAAAAAAACATTCAAAATATATATTTAGGTAAGGCTAAGTAAACAAGGCAAACTTAGAATACATATGCCAGCTTGTTTGTATTATACTTTCCGTAGAGGAATATCTTTGGTTTGAACCTTCAGGTTTATGAAGAAATGTCACCTCAATTTTAGAGACTTTCTACATATTAACTTTCTTCATGAACTTGAATGTTTTGTGTGCAAGACTCTTCAATACTTCTATTAAGTGGTTGCCTAGAAATTATGATACCATACCACACCCAAGACTCACCCTCATATTCATGAACTATGTGATTTGGCAGCACATGTTTTTCTTGTAACATTCTTTTCTGATCACAAATATAATTTTCTTCTGTATGAATTATTATGCACAAGCTCTGCAGCTATTGTTACAATTGCCTTGTTTGATGTGTTTGATATTTTGATGAATTCTAAGCACTACTGATGGTTTTTAGGCTTGTCATCCAGTTTTAAAGAGTGATATTTATTGCACTGTGGTGTTTACTGGTTTGACATTTGATTTCTCCACTGGCACTTCTCATCTGGTGTCATCTATAAGATGACCCTTGTAAAAAAACAGTCTGGCTTGAGTTATCCATCTTTCTAAGAACGGGCAGTAGCAGTTTTAGAAGCCCAACTTAGGACAGTTTTTATGTATGCAGCATTCATCCTGATTGGATCCAATCCCCATCTGGTGTAAGCTTGTGCAAGCTTATCTGTTTCATTTAGCTGTTACAGCTTATAGCAAGTGTGAACGTGGCCCTTAATATTCTAGCTGATGTCTGCAAAAACTCGAAGTAATATAGATGTTCCCATCAAAACTGATATTTTTAGTCTAAGAAAAGAGATTTTAGAATTAATGGTAATGCAGTAAATATATTATTCTCATTCTTGGTGTGGATAACGTTTTACCTCACTGGAGTAGTTTTAGAAGTTAGGTCTACAGCTTAAGGCTTCAGCTAGGGTTAACAGAGGTGCATGGACTTTTCTGGACAATAGTTTATCTCCTCCTCAAACAGATACTTAAGCTATGTAAAATTAAGAAAACCTCTGAAAATATTTGTCTTTTCTCCTTGTTGAAGGAACATAGAAAAACAATTTTTAGAAACTAGTTTTCTTAGACTTTTCTAGTGTGTAGGAGTTTTTTTAAACTTAAAAAATTAGTTCATGTTGGACAAGATGAATCTCACCCCTCTTTGCCATCTGTCTTTAACTCTGTTGTCCCTGATGCTGAATTCCCATCTGATTTCCCTGGCAAGAAATAATTGCTTTCAACAAAATGGTTGCTGTTAATAAAAATTTTGTATTAATTGTGAGTGCATGGGTCCAGATGCTGCCTTCATGCAGAATGCCTGATGCAAGTTCGTGGTGACTGCTATCATTCAGTAAGTGTGGTATATATAGCTAAGAACAGAATGGGGGTGTTTCCCTCCACCTTGACTGTTGCACCACAGTAGGTACTGCATTTCCCTGGTAGGTTTGAAAGTAGACTCTAAGTCTTTGACCTTTTGTAGTTATGAAGAAAAGCTTCAGACTGTGATCCAGTGTAGCATGGCCTACCTTGAATTTGCACATAGGGGTTTAAGCAAACAGCCCTTCTTACTGCCTTGGGCCATTAGCTCTAAATTCTAATAATAATATACATGTCAGTACAGCTAAATAGTTCAGCAAGATAATGCAGCAAGGCATGTGGATAGAGTCTGAGATTCTAGGAAGCACAGAGGCCAGGCAGAAATGAAAGAGATTCTTGTTCCACTGATTCCCTGTCTTTTACTGCTTGCACTGCTGCACCCTAAAGCTATCAAAATATATGCTCGGCAAAATGGGTGCAATTTGCCTTTGAATATTTCCTCAACAGGAATCAGACATCTTTGGTAGCATTTCTTGTTGCAGAAGGTTTTTTGTTTTGTTTTCTTTTGTTTTTTATCCAAGATGCCCATCATTGTCTGTTGAAAAGCAGGGCGTTGGCTTTAAGTGCTGAGGTTTTGCTTTTCATATGCAGCTGTTCTGTACCAAACCATTGACAGCAGAATTGCTTTGGAAAGCTTGGGTCCCTCCCTCTGAGATCACTATATTATTCTTTCCATTGTCCTGCTTTCTTTTCGGAATGTATTTAGGGAGAGAAGCTTTGCACGTTCTTAGTCAAAGGACTTTGAAGTCACGTTCAACAAAAATAATGTATTTAAAAACATAAATATTTATTTGCAGAGTAATTCAGGTCATTACAGAATTGGTAGCCTTTAATGATTGGCAGTCCTTAAAGGAATCTTCAGCGGGGGCGGGCTGAGCCTATAAATCAAGGAACAACTGACTTACTGACGTTAATACCTGAGTGATTAATAATAAATTTTAATTTGAAGGCACCCATGCCTGAAGGTCTCTAAGTGTTGTAACAGAGATTAAAAAAAGAAAGAAGCTGCAATATAAGAAGGTGATTTGTGTGTCTGAAGAAAAACAAAAGAATATTTGGAACCTACGTAAATGAACCTCACCTAACTGTAAAACAAACTACAAGAATAAAAAGGATCTTAGATGTGCTTTGAGACACTGCTGTGCTTCCACACGCACAGCTTTGCTTCAACCATTCTCCTGGCCAGCTCTAAGGGCAGGAGAAGCTATTGCCCACTTTGTTTACTCACTTCTGATAAAACTTTCCTTAGACACAGGCATCACCTTTATGGGCTTTGGTGACAAGCTGGTTCTGGTTTTCATGATGGTTAGGAGCCCTAACTTGAAATGTCTCAGGTAAATGGTGCAAGCCTGCTTCTCTGAAATCTAAAGAACATGCATGATTTTCTTAGTTGTGTGAAATACTTTTTGTTCCCAGCTGATGGGAGAATTAAAAATTTTATGCCATTTTTGGCATATGAATTCAGTAATCACAGTGATGCTTTTCTCTTCCAAATGCTACTGAAATATTTTAGGAAGATGCACATATCACCCTCAGCTTGTATCCACCATCTCCACTGTGACTAGTACAGTGCTTCTTTAGAGTTCATAGAAAATACCAAAATAAGACTGGGGAATGCCCATACATGATTTTTCCCAAAGGAATATATATTGCATTTGTTGTGCAGTGTTAGTCCATTAGTACATTGATCTTTTTGATTATCCTCTGAAATATTTGTGTATTTGAAAATGTCTGCAATGCATACAATTTTAGTGGGGTTTTTTGGAAAGTAAATTGAAATACTCATCTGAAATATATTGTAAAAAGTGCAAGGAATTGTTTTACATACTTTATTGCCAAAGTTAAAGTAAAAACCACAATATCTTCTTTTTAGGACAGAACGCTATTGTCATAGTCCCAGGAGCCAACCTGCTTTTGGATTTGGAGGACCTGAAGAGGGCTTCTGATGTCATCTGTAAAGCCAAAGTGGTTGTTTGCCAGCTAGAAATAACCCCTTCTGTTTCTCTTGAAGCTCTGAAAATGGCACGTGCCAGCGGAGGTAATTTACCATAAGCCATTCTCTCTCTTTCATTTGCGCTACATGAAAAATACTCTTTATTGTGCTTTCTAAATAAAGATCCTGTAGTCTATTCTGGTTTCTGTCATATTAGTTTTATTTAGAATGAAACAATAGCCAAAAAATTCAGGCTATGCTAATGAAAACTGAATTCACTGTAAAAATTTTGCAGTGTTAACCTTGAATAGCAAATCAACTCATACCCATATAATCTCCCTATATACGTCTGGTGCTGCCTTTCCTCCTATTTTTGTGCTGTGACTAAATACAGTATAATGTTGGTAGGTCAGGAACTGTGGGTCTGACTCTGCTGTGATTCCAGAGCAGAACAGGCATAATGAATGCAAGTCAGTAAAGTTACACACAGAAGAAAGTGAATAAATTACCTCAAAACCAGACTTATGCCCTTGTTCTCCCAGCATAGCAGTAGGTATGGCTATGGTTTTTTATATAGTAGTTTACGTCCTTAAAATAGAAAAAAAAAGCTTTTTCTTCCTAACCAAAATTCTTAGAGTGACTGGGCATGATGCCATTGCATAGACACAGTCATGGTCTGTGAAATTATTAGAAAATTGTTATTGTACTGTACTTTTAAATGTAGGGCATTGTTCCTTCAGTGTAGCATATACGTAGATGAAAGCTGACATTTTGCTTGAACAGGATGGGGTTTCATTACCAACATAATGTTTTTGTTGTTTGGGTGCCTGTAATGCTTTCAGTTACACAAGCACAATTACCACGGTAGTTGAACACTAAGTAAATAATTATGCAAGAGAGGCATCTATATGAGATTAAAAAAATGTTTTTCCCTTCTATCCAGAAGATCAGACTGGGAGGGGACAGCTCATAGCATAGTCAGTCACGCAGCAGATCAGGGATGGAACTGGGATCAGAACTAACTGGTTTCTTGAAGCTGGACCCAGGCTAGCTCCAGTAGATCACAGCGCACTGGAATTGTGGGTTCTCCAGTTCACCTTCTGCACCATGACCTGTTGTGCACCTGTTGCATTATATTTTTTTCATTACCTTTTCTGAAAATGGATAACAGCATTCTTAGTCTAGTGGTTAATGGACTATAGTTGAATCATGAATCGATATCCATGACTTATTTTGTCTATTTCTAACTCTATGAACAGTTTTGGCAAGATGCTTCACACTTTTGTCACCTTCCTATGGCAAGACACCAGTCTGTGACAGAAGAAAATACAAGACTTTTTTAAAAGCAATTGAAAAAATTCAAACCTGATACACAGAACAGACATGCAAACACTTAGCAACTGTAGATAGCACAATATATCAAGAAAAGACAGTAGTTAGCTGTGGGCCAGCTGTAGTTCTGTGCTGTCAGTGTGTTATCATTGTGCAGCTCTTCTGTCAGGGAAGTTTGGTTGCTTTTGCTTTAAAACAATAGGCTACACATGTTCAAATGTCATGTGCCATCAAATCTAAGTAAACAGCTAGGTTTGTAGCACTGTAAAAACTTATCTGTAGCCAACAGTAAATTGTTAATGCAATTTCCCTTCTTTTAGCTTGCAATACCCTCATGTATTATGTAGTACTTCATGTTAGAATGTTCACTTGACTATTTTTGTGTAAAACAGATGCATACCCAGATGCCTCAAACCGCTGTTTCAATGGGGTTTTTTTGCTTGTTTTTCTTCATTCTTCTGAAAGAAATAAACAAAAGAGAGAAAGAATATGGAAACAGGCAAGAACTCTTTGCTTCTCTTCAGTGAAGGTCATCTGGATCTGTAAGCTGGAGAGGAACATCTCATGTATGACATCCTCTCATTGTGGCACTGATTATTCATTATTCTTGTGACAATCATGGTAGATAGGTAGGTAGGTAGGTAGGAAGGAAGGAAGGAAGGAAGGAAGGAAGGAAGGAAGGAAGGAAGGAAGGAAGGAAGGGTTGTGAATAACTATATGAAGTAGGTATAAATTGTAGTGGAAATCTGACTGGACAATTATAGGTTTTTAGTGGTTGATGGTGAGAAGCTGCTGCTGCTTCCAAAAAGTCTGGTTTTGGGCTTCTCTAATGACAGACTCCATAAAAGATGGCTGATAATACCCAGCATATTAATACTGTCATGAACGGTGAGCTGGAAGCAGCCTCAGTTGAAGGTTCCATGTCACTTGCAAGAAACAGATCTATTTTTTTGACTCTTCAAGTTTTTAATCTTGGGCGACAAATTTTCATAACAGCTGTTTGTCTGTGGTTAAACTCTTTGTGATTTCTGCCAAAGCACTGTGGTTGCAGAAACCAGGCAATGGAAAATGCCTCCCACCCTACCCTAGCTTTTGAATTATGAATACCAGCTACCTTAAAATTTACTTAGGACTTGATAGCAAGGGAGCTTCCTTTTAAAGATAAGCCTTCACAGCGGTATGGAAACCTGCCTGATTTTAACTGTATTATCGGCCTCTGGAAAATAAGTACCTTTCACACAGACATCAGAAAATTGTTAAGAGCTTCACAGCTAGCTTCACCTGAGCATCTGTCCATACAAGCACTTGTCCATTTGGGCAGCATGACTTCCAGTGTAATTCCTGAATCTGGTTTTAGGCAACTTCTTTTATACTGTTAAAGATCTGTTGTAGGCCTAGGAAACACAGAGCAGGAGCCTGCTTGATTTCAATACAGAAGAGACAAAGCTGGGTAGGAATGCTGGGGATGGAGAGCTGATTTCAGACAAAGCAGAATTTTACCTGATTTTTGGGGGTGGCAGAGGAAGAAGGAAAGGAGAAGCTGAAAGAGGAACAAAATTGGAACAGACATTAGGATTTGTTGAACAGAGAATGGAATATGGAGGTAGACTCAGGGAGCAGGCTGTAGGCACTGGAAGTGAGAAAAGAAAGTGTAGGCCGTAAAGAGATATGATGTGGTGAAAGCTGAGTGAAAAAAGGTTAAAATTGCATAGTTCCTATGCAAGGAGGCACTCATTGAGGAGAATGGATCTTGGCAAAGGGAGAGAAGTGAAAAGCTCAAGGAGTAGACCTATGGGAATCTCATGAGATTTAACAAAACCATGTGCAAGGTGCTGCACCTGGATGGAGCAACCCTGGTATCAACACAGGCTGGGGGATGAACAGATCGAAAGCAGCCCTGCCCAGAAGGACTTGGGGGTGCTGGTGGGTGAGAGGCTGGACAAGACCCAGCCCTGTGCACTCACAGCCCAGAAAGCCAAATGTGTCCTGGGCTGCATCCAAAGCAGCGTGGGCAGCAGGGCCAGGGAGGAGACTCTGCCCCTTTGCTCTGCTCTGCTGACACCCCACCTGGAACACTGCATCCAGTTCTAGGGTCCCAGCATAGGAGAGACAGGGACCTGTTAGAGAGAGTCCACAGCCACCAAGATGATCAGAAGGATGAACCTCTTCATCCTTCTGATGATGGAACCTCTTCTACGAGGAAAAGCTGAGACAATTTTGTTTGTTCAGCCTGGAAAAGAAAAGTCTTAGGGGTGACGAAATTGCAGCCTTCCAGTACCTGAAGGGAGCCTACAAGAAAGATGGAGACAAACTTTTTACGAAGCATGTAGTGACAGGACAAGGGGAAATGGCCATCCAACCCAGGCCATTCTATGATTCTGTGATTCTGTGAAAGAATTTGGGCAGAAAATAAGTTCCTCGGGAGGGCCAAACAGATTATCCTGTTCGAAAGCCATGCTCTTCTTCACAGCCTGAAAGAGGATCTTACGGTTCCTGTATCTCCCCCCATGCTCAGCAGATAGTAAATATGGGAGAAAACGAATAGTAGTGTATTACACTGTGTTCATGACGAGTCTGTATTACTTAAAATCTAAGTTGGAACACTTCCAGTGCTGCTCCTGACCCATGTATATGTCAGTATGATGCCACATGACAGTTTGTTTTCCAGTACGTCCTGTTTCTTTGTTTTACCTAGGAAAGTATACCTTGAAGTTTTATGTTTAAGAAAACTTCATTAGGATTGCAGTTCAGAAAATAGGAAATGCAAGAGTTAAGGTTGCCTGTGAAACCTTAATTTGTCTCCTTTCTGCATATGTATTATGTTGCAGTCTTTAATTATGTGATCACATGCTGTTTTTCAGTGGTATGTGATCATATAATTAAAGAGTTTATTATAATACATACTGTATTGTAATAATATAAGAGAGCCAAATTAAGATTTCATTGGAATTCCTAATCCTGGCATTTTCTGACTTCTGAGTAAAAGTCTCTGTCACTTTAATACTGTTTTTAATGAGGCAGGTAGAGAGGCATGATAAAGTTGTACAGTCAAAGGCTAAAACTTTCAAAGTGTTAATCACCTAAACTTCTTGGTACTCAGATTTCAGAAGTCTCTGTGCATCTTTGTTAGGGCATTAACTGCGATTCACAGATGTTCAGCTGTAGCTTACAGTCTAAATATGTGTTTAGGACTGAAAATTTAGGCATCCAAATTGGAAGATTTGATCACTGACTATAAGGAATATTTCTGAAGTAAGAGTGTGTGCTTTATTTAAAAATGATGGCCTTGTGGTTAAGACACGAGTATTAATCATAGAATTGGCTAAGTGAAAAACCGAGGCTGCAGACTTCCTGTGTTAATAGTGAGTAAGTGACTTACACTGTCCTCATGACAAACCTTTTCTGCTGCTACAAGGGGCTTTAGGCTACTACAGTTTAAAGTTAGGTTAACTAACATATTCTACCATGTGTTAAGTTTAGGTCCAGCTCTGCCAGATAGCATATTAAAAATATACAGTGCCTTGTCTACACTACAGTTTTATAATGTGGCATTTTGAACAAGTTAGGTAACACATTCAGAAGCACATTTAGCTCCCTGTCTGGACATGCCCTTCATTACTCCATAACTCATGATTCTTCATGTACAGAACTGAGATAACGACACTGAAAAATTCTAGAACTAAATCAGTTCTTGTAAAACTTACTAATATCATGGAAGAAGCATCATCAGTTAAACAAATTGCATTAATGTCTAGGGCTTTTCTCTTTTTTTTAAATTTAATTTTTTCTTGGGTTTTTTCTGTTACTCTTTTCTCATGTTCCCATTATGACAGATGCCTGCAAATGAATTAGAATGGAACTTTAATATAATAAACACAGCTTTTAGCAGTTGTGTAAGATGAGGATACAGCAACTGAGAGTCATTTGTGTGTTAATAATAAGCATTGGGATCTGTGATTGAAACACAGTGATCTTTCAAGTGATGGTTTATGAATCTAAACCACTACAGATTTAGACTTTCATTTTCTTTTTTTTTTTTTCAGTAAAGACTTTGTTTAATCCAGCTCCAGCCCTTGCTGACCTAGATCCACAGTTTTATACCTGTTCTGATATCTTCTGCTGCAATGAAACTGAGGTAATGGTCACATGTCTTGTTAAAGAAGGAGTCTTAAGCAGGAAAATTTCAGAAGGATACTCTTCTCAGAAATGCAGCATAGGGAGCAGGAGAGTTGAACCATGCTCCTATTACATAGGAATTTTGGAGGTGACAGGTTTGATTCCTGACCTAACCAGCAAAGAGGAGTATTCTAAAATAACTTTAGCTTGCACTTGAAATTAAATTAGCTGTTTGCAGCCGGAAAGTTGGGTCCAGCCTTCCTTACAAGTACATCAGCAAAACACATCCATAAAAGGACACTTGTTAAATGTTATCACTGAGTGGTAAATATTAAAATAGTTTCTTGTCCTTGTTCTGCGGTCCCTTGATATGATTAGCAGGAATGCATTAGCCATAGTGTTCCGACAGTTTTAAACTCTCTTGCCAGGAGGTGATGCACGCTTGCTGCATTTGATGGTAAATAGTAGCTTCATATGCCTCTTCCTGTCAGATCTGTTTTCAGTGAATCTTCTCTGGCCTTCAGCTGTATGTTTTCCTTTTTCCTTTTTTTCCCCCTCCTTTCCCTCTCTTTTCTAATTCAAGTGTTATTTCTCCCAAAGGAAATTTGTTTTGTCACAAGAGACAAATTAACTTCATGTCATGAGACCTTTGTTTAAATTTGCTATTTATTAGCATTAGGCATGCTCTGTTCCTTCTCCTCACCCTCTCTTTATATAAACAGGAATGTGGGAGAAGTAACCTAGTAGATAGGAACCATGCCTTGATCAGAGTTAAAGTTATTTCTAAAAAACATGATTTCTGCAATGAACATGATCCTTTTGGATGGAGAGGAGGAGGAGGAGCTAAGAGAAAAGCATGGCCCTGCTTACTTGTAGCATATTTTGTCTGATGACGACGTCTGTCAGTGTAAATTTTTGAAGACTCAATTACTCCCTTTTGAAATTTCTGTTAAGCCCCATCACAAGCTATACGGTAAGTCCTCAGTCTGTGAATCTTCTAGCATTTAAGGGTCAGCCTATGTAACCCAAAAGGACATCTAAATTTTATTCTGAGATGTTTTATTATGTGTCTGCCAAGTTCACATACTCCAGAGAATTCGGGAATTAGTAAAATAGCAAGGTGGGAGATGCCATGGCACTTCAGTTCTCTGGAAGCCAGAGTTTCCAGGATAACTGACAGTGATACAATTTGTGGCTCAGACACTGCCCAACAGATACAGAATTCAAGTCTATATGGTGAAGACAATGCTAAGGCAAAGTATTAATTCTTGTTCGGGAGACTCGCAGAACACCAGTATCATGTTTTCTTTATGCTGTCAGAAAGATCTTATGCCTGTACTATGCCTCTGGATTGGCTAAATGGTGCAATGGCTCACATTTTGGGCTGAGAACATCCATACTCTCCCACTATTTAGCAATTGTCATTCGTTGTCTGCTTTTTTCATAATGCCACTTGTTAATTTTTTTCCCCTGCAAAAACTTATCCCCCATATGTTAGAAACAAAACTTTGTTTTTCATCACTTGTCTGTTCCTGACTTTTCTCTCTTTGTATCACACATGTTAAAGTTTTCCTTTTGTTGTATTTTATTGCTAGGGGACAGTCTTGAAAGAGGCATTCTTTGAGAAGTGTAGCTTGCTGGAGCCAGGGGTATTATTAATACCACCATATGGAAAAAAGAAAATTACTTCTATTTAGAGAATAAGAAATACAGGTGTATAATTATAATAGATCCCTGCTCACTCATCTACCTTTTCCTGCAGAGCTGGGGGTACAGTTGGCATTCTTTTCTGCTATTTTCTTTTAAAAAGTAATTACCATGTGAAGATAGCTAGGATCACTGTATGCAAGGTCAGGCACAGAAATATGGTCTCTGCTGTTGAGGAGGCTCACCGCTTCTGAATTTGGGGAAATGCTAGACATATGGAAGTTCCTGCCAGCCATATCATGGGAGCATAAATCCAAGTGTAGGACTCCTACAGCATATTCTGAGAACAACAATGGCACATAAATACCTTTGTTTTTAAAAACAACCTTTTGAAACTTTGCAATGAAATTGATTATGTTAGCACAAATGTAATATTCAATTTTGTTTGATTTCATTCTCTCTGTGTGTCTGATTTGCATTGAACTGATTTTCAGGGATGAACTATTACCATTGTTCCTTTCTTTTTGCTGAGAAAAAAGGAAAAATCAAGCATTTGTTTTTCTTATGTCACAAGTTTGAAAGTAGGTTTTTAGTAATTGTTATATGTTCATATACCATCTGTTTTCTGTTTTCGTTCATGACTTTCTTTAATTTCAGATCTCTGTAATGAATACACTTGAGAAGTTTGATATACAGATAAATGTTTACATACCCAAATAAAGGTTAGCAGTCACATCTCTGTATGGCACTTAAAAGCAACAAGTTAATTCTACAAATCTTAAAGATAATTCTAATTTTTTAAACTTTATCCATTCAACCAACTACATATGCATCTCCATCATCATCTTAAATCAGGAAGTACATAAGACTTTGGTGATCCTGAACATGTACTGGAAAAAGATCTTTTCATCCTATTTTTTTTTTAATTTCCCTCAGTATTTACCAATAGTCACAGTTAGAAAAGAGCATTTGGATAAGAAGGACTTTTTCTCTAAGACACTATGGTCATTCTTTTGGATTTTTAAAAATTATTATTCTCTATGGCCAAATTTATTGAATGTCCTACTTACAGCTGCCTTCCTGAGATGTTCTGTTCCAGCTCCATTGCCTCTCCTCATTGGTATTTCTAAGTCTCAGATGTCTTCCTTCTAGCCAAAATCCTATTTATGTTCCAGCTTCACCCTTTCTGGAATCTTTTATTTTTTTATCTGTTATTTTTAGCTACTTCCAAGAAAAAAAAAAAGTCTATTTCTGCTTCATCTTTATTAAGTCTTTTAAACAGTTAATAAATCACCTTGGGTTTGAAGATGAATTCTTTAGAGCTACCCAGTTCAACTGCTTCTAAAACATTCTTTTTAACACAGATGTATATTCTAAGACAAGATTAAATTTACACAGATTTTTTTTTTATTACTTGGTTTGCCTTTCTTAGTAATTTACACTTACAAGTATTTATCACAATTTTATCATAATGTCCCTCTCTTTCTTGTTCACCAAGAAATACTTTTAAATTATAAAATCCTGTGGTTTGCGGATAATATGTGAACAGTATTTTGTAACAGAAAATTATGTTGGCTGTCAAAACACCAGCCATATAGTTTAAGATGTCTCATAGACTGTGTGAAGTGTTTGTATTACTAAAGATGAGAAAAAAGGGATAGTCCTTGTGATTAGCTGAATTATTACTGAGTCAGAAGTTTCTGTTATTTACGGCTCTAAAGGTCGGGGTCTTGATCTGCAATGCCTTTGTCACAGAATAGAAGTTTAAAGATGTCAGCTATAGTGTCAGCCATGGGATGTCGGCTCTCAAACACGCAAATTTCAAATACAACATCAACACTTTATATTCCATTCTTTATTAAATGCCTTAGGATTTAATGAAATCGCATGCAGTATCTGGTATAACAGCACAGCTTGTTCTTACGGATTTACGTGCTAGAGAGAAGCAAACAAAATTACACTATCAGTGAATTATCTACCATTAGTTTGTCTAGAAGGCTCTTCACAAGCTGTTCTTTTCACTCTTGCTTGTTGCAATAACAGGGGTTTTTATGTCTGACATTACTTTCTTTTAATGTGGTTCGTGAACAAAAGAAGTCAGAACAAATCTTGCAAGGTTATCAGTTCTTTCTTTGCTTAGCCTGTAGTTCAGTTTTATCTTTTCCCAGAAAGATCAAACTTGCTGAGACTAGTTTGTTAATTCCCAGATGTAGCACAGCCTAATCCCTGAGGTTTGTGCAGGAATGTGCTAGTTCTCCATTCCCTTAATTCTCCTAATGAAAAATAAATGTATCCAATGTCATCCTGGTGAAAACTAATGGTTGTTCTTTTCAGTCATCTATAAATGTTGAAAAAGAAACAACCCTATACAAGACAAGCTCTTTGGAATACTTACCATTCTTTTTTCCCACGTATTTGTGTGATTCCTTGCTGCAGATGGCTCTAGGCATACCCACAATGTCAATACAGTTCATGTGTTGTTTTTCTTTCTTAACGTGTGCATGCAGTTACATAGCCCTGCAGGTTAGGAACCAAAATATATTGCACATCAGCAATTTCAATTTAATCCTAAACGTTTTGAAGAACAGCTGCTTCTCTGTTCAAAGAATACTGAGGAGCCCTTCAGGAGAAGAAAAACTCCTGAATGGTTACAGCAAATGATTAAGTTTGACAAGCTATTTTTAATGCAAAATCGGGAACTACTTTCCCTAATGTAAAATTGGTATCAGGTTTCTGATTTAAAGAAGGCCATGCAAAGATTTAATTAAATGCTGGCAGAATACTTTGGAGCTTCAATAGTAGAAAGCAGTACAAGTTGATTGCTAATTTTGTTAAATAAAGCTGTAAGACGTATAAAAATAATGCAGGAAAATAGATACATTCTTACTGTTTCTTTTTAAGTGTTACTGTCTATTAACAGAGGATCAATCACTTTTTAGAATAAATATTTGTTATTATGTCCAGAATAAAGAGACATTATTGCCTTTCGCAAGATTCAGAGAATATCAATTTTATAAAACTTTATCTGTAGTCTGGGATGAGGACATTTAAGACACTGCTTATTAATATAGAGAGATTAATACTAAGGATAATCTTTCTTAAGAAAATACAATTTATATTTCTAGGGGTCAAAATAAAACCAGGTCTTTTAGAAATAAAATATTTCAGAACATCTCTTGAATTTGCCTTTTGTTTTTTAAGTAATGGAAAGCTACTATTCTGCCATTACATAGAAGTTGCCAGCAATTCACAGTATATTTTATTTCCATCTTTGTTCTAAATCCCATTTTATCAGTTGCTGGAAACTATGAATTTTCCCATATTTAGTCTAAAATGAAAGATGTTACTTTTGGGAGGGAAATGAATAGCTTCAGGCCAATTCATTTCAATCAGTTTTTAATTATTCTAGCACGATAAGTGTTTCTGCCTGTACGTATGTAAAAATTTTATAATTTGAAACAACTGGAACTAGTTTGGCTCATGGCCTGACCTTGCCATTTCTCATACACTAAATCTGTTGCACTGCTTCTTGGGGACTGTTCATATGTGTTAGAATTAATGAGACTGAGTTCTTGTTTTGTCATTCTCAAAAGAAATCTCCTAAGGTACAGGCCAAGTTTATAGCCAGCTGACTTACTGTGTTTAAATATTTGAAATTAAAAGTATTTTAAATTATCATATGTAGTTTTAGATGCATTAGCCTTAAAACTGGGACAGTTTCCCTGTTATTATTTCTCTTCCAGCAGTACCTGGCAACATTTGCAACATTGTGCTAGGTGCACAAAACCCAGTCCAAATGATAGACTGCTCCTCAAAGAATTAATACTTCTTGTTATTTCACCAGTTTGTATTTGCTGAGGGTCAGAGGATTGTGGAAGTTAGGAACAGACCTCTGGATGTTCAACTAGTCCAACACCCTGGTGAAGCCTGTCCAATTTAGGATGGATTGCTCAGGGCTTTGTCCAGTCAAGTTCTGAATCTCCCAAGGCTGGAGACTGCATGACCTCTGGGCACGTGTTCCACTGCTTCATCACCCTTGTGGTGAAAAAGCTTGTCCTAATATTGGAATTTCCCATGTTCTAGTTTGTGCTTGTTGTCTCTAGCCCTATCCCTATGCACCTTCAAGAAGACTCTGGCTTCATCCTCTCTATACCTACCTACTAAATTGCCCTAGACAGCAATTAGATTTCCCTTTAGCCAGGAGTTCTTAAGGCTGAACAAGCCTGCTTCTCCCAGGCTTGTCTTGCATGTCCTGGTTTCTGGTTCTCTGGCTGTCTTGATGGCCTTCCACTGCAGTGTGCTGTGGTAGGTCAGTGTCTTACTTGTGCCAGAGATCCCAAAACTAGATACGATGCTGCAGATTTGGTCTTGCAAATGCCAAGTACAGGATACAGAACATCTCCCTGGAGGTGGCTGCCCCAAATGCTCCACAGCTAGGAACAACTGGCAAGTGTTCATCTGCTAGGATCATTTTCAGTTTTAGCCAGTGTAAATTACTATTGCTGTTGAAAGAAGTTAATTGTTTTGGATTGACATTTGGGGTGGTGTTAAAATTAACATAGATCTGCCTTGCAATCCAGTTTGTTTCCAGGCCACACAAATGGCTGTTCTGGCACAAGAGAATGGGCCATGTGGACCGGAGTGGCAGGGAAAAATCGGAGCCATTTTCTTTTCTGTAGCAGTTCTGGTTTGTGTCATCCTACCATGACTTGACTCCAGAGTCTAAAGAGAGATGGAGACTTAACTAAGATTAGTGAGGATTATGGCCAAGAACCTTCATATCAATGAAATAAAAAACTTTAGTTAAATTTTTCTACCACTCTTGTAAACAGAATTATGAAAATAGTTTGTAGATTAATTATATAATATCCATCATAGGTTTATTCTGACAGCAGTTGTGTGGAATGTCATCTTGCTTTAATAGGTCCATTTAAATGAGTAGTTTTATGAGACTAGCTGCAGAAAAATAAAATTCTTCATTTGCTGCTCTTTTGTACAGTACTATGGCAAATGTCCACATTGGGCTTTTAGTACTGTTATTTAATTTTTTCTTTACATAACCATTAGTTATTTCCCTCAATTGTACCACAGTTTGTTTTTTAAATAAGATTCTACTGAAGGGAGGAACTTAAAAACTCACCACAGTATTTAACATCAGTTGACATTTACTGCAATCTCTAATTACTGGCACAGAATCTGTCTGGCTTCTGCTGCTTTTATGGTTCTTCCAGCTTGTTCCAGTGTTTTTTAGTTGTACCATCCTGCTGTAGATGAGTTAGATGATAGTGGTTTGAAGCAGCTGAAGATCTACTTTTATACAGACTGTTTGTTCAAAACAATTTTGTTTACTGGTATAAGTAGTATAAAGATGAAAAGAAAGATTTCTACAAAACCTGTCGTATATCAGTCCCAAAACAATTCTTCTACCACTCAAGCAAAAGATCCTGTTGATTTGGGACACAGGAAGCACAAAGAGAAGTACTGTCTTAATGCTAAGCATACAGGATGTGCATTTAATTAGGAAGAATATTATATTTAAAACTTCATTTACCTTGCTCATGATCTTACAGAAGTATAAGTACCAGATAAATAAACCAATATTAGATTTACTGTTTCTCTACCAAAACCAAATCCACTTTCATCCTGGATACTTTGCAACAGAAGTAGAATGTTTGGAATTATTGCCCCTCATAAAGTATACTGAAAATTCAGTTTGCCTGTTTCATTCAAGGATTTGTGTTAATGCATTTTTATTCTTGTAACACAGTGTATGAGGTGTTCCGAATAGAGGAATACACAGTTCCTGTTTCAGAGATCTTAAAACTCATGAAGAGACATGGTCTATTTAGACACTTGAATAGAGTGTACATATATATTTTTATCTTATATGTCATCTATCTGTAGTTACTCCAAAACCATTATTACTGTATTGGTTCCCTGGAAACCTTGCAAGAAGATATATTCAAAAGGTTTTGTGAGATACTTTTAAAAACAAATTTTCTTACTTGAAAATACTTTTATAACCTTTTAAATAGTGAAATATGTTTAATATGCCTGAATAGTTTATACTGCAAGAGAATTTCGAGCAGCATGGTGACATGCCAGAGAGAAAATTGGATAGATTTAGTTGCCTTCTTATAATTTAGAGCTTACTATATTCTTGTCTGGAATCAGGGTGGTTAAAAAAAGTAATTTTAAATTGCGTGTACATGTTGACCACGCCTTGCCCCTGCAGTGCACAAGCTTAACAGCCAAGTCCTGCCACACCAGGCTCTGCCTCACAGTGATCAGATCAACAGTGCTTGAAATAATTTGTGCATTTGTCTAAGTAGGAACTGCAGAACTTGGTCATGTAAGTTTAAAAATTAAAACTGGTAAGTGCTCTGCTAGTGATACTATGAAGTCTAGGGAGTGTGTTGGCATAATGTGGCCCTTCAGAGCCCAAGGGTGGCTGCTCTCGCCTGGGTCAGGCTGAAACTCAGGAAATGACAGTGGCGAGCAGCAGGCACTGACTCACAGCTGGGGGCGGTTTGCTTGTAGATGGCTGTAGTAGTTCCTGTCCCTAGCTGTCTGCCCACCCTCCCTTTGCTACAGGCATGGCCTGTGCTCCAAGAAGCACTTGTTTAATTACTACAGTTTACAGTTCATTACATCAAGAACTACGAGCACCGAATTCGAGTTTCAGTCATGCAGAGGAAGGTGGTTTGAAATATTTCAGCAGCTGTTTCCCAAGAAGGTGAGCTGCCCATGCAGCAAAGGTCAGGAGAGTAGCTGCTGAGCAGGTTCCAAAGAAAGTTTTCCACTGAAAATAAGCCCTAGGAGTGTGGAAGTTATGCTCAGCTATGAAGCAGTTATCTGAAAATGCTTCAGACTGCATTCTTCAAGATCCAGTAGCAACCTTGTAATGCAAGCTACAGTAAGGCTTCCCTTTTCTCAGGCAAGCAGGACAAAATTTAGTAAAGACAGCAAAATGTAATATGTCTGTTTACTTGCAGCTGAAGGCATACGGTACTATGCAGGAGTACTGCCTGGTAGACTGCTTCAGAGAAAAGACAATTTCTCTTCCCTTTCTTCCTGTTTCATTCTTGTTCTCTTCCCTGCCGAAAAGAAGAGAAGAAGCACGACGCTACAATGCCATCAGGAAAATGTATGAAGTGGTGAAAATGTTGTTTGATTCTGAAGTCTTCATTGCAGACTTTGGGGAAATTTTGCTCTTAGCTGAGTGGAACTAGAAGAGATTAATTTTAAGACCCAAGTGGGAGAAGTTTACTTAAGCTCACCATCAGTTAGAAGAGTTTAACTGTGTTTGTACAGAGCCAGCACAGTTGATAGAGGTGTATGGACATGGCCATAACAAATATATAATAATCTTTTAATGGGCCTTTGTCCAAAGCAGGCTTCAGATAAATTTTAGGTATTCTCATCCAAAAATATGTATTAAATTGAACAGAGTGGTCAAAATGGAGCATTTTTTTCCCCTGGAAGAGATTTTCCCTTGTGATGTCCCTCTAGCTGAACACTGAGAATTTTTAAAAGTGTTTAAAAAGTTTCTCACTTGGTGATAAATATCCCTCAAGAATAGTGACCAAGTTGACTTGTAGCATTTTTTCACATTAAACCACAAAATGCTTTTGCCAAGACTGTGTCATTGTGTCCATTTCACAGATGAAAAAACTGAGGCATGTGGGAAAAATGTGATTTTACTAAGGGTTGTATGCCAGGTAAGTTGTAGAAGCTGGAACAGAACCCACACCTCCTGTGTCTCTCTGCCTAGGCTGCTCTCCATTAGTCTGCTGTGCCTGAAGTACATACTAATTTCAAGCAAGGAGCAAGACACAGCTGAATATCAGCGTAGGAAGTGGTTTCATGATCATCCTACAATACACATTTTAAAAAGCTACCAAATACTGTTTTCAAATGCAACTGTTGTCCAAAAATGAATGCTGTCAGATTATGATTTTCATTTGCGTGGGTTTTTTTCCAGGCAGAAATTTTAACGGGCATCCCAGTTGGCAACCTTGAAGATGCTGAAAAGGTGGGACGCATGCTGTTAGAAAGAGGGTGTAAGCTCGTAATTGTTACTCTTGGAGCAGAAGGCTGCATGATGATATCAGGAGACAAACCCATTCCAAAGCACGTTCCTGCTGGGAAGGTCAGGGCTGTGGACACTACGGTACGTTTTTGTGGTTTAACTGTCTTGCTTTGGAAAAGACTGCTTAAGCACTAGGGGAAAGCAGTGAGTAATCAGCCAAATCTTTGGGCACTAGCACAAAGGCTAATTTATGATATGAAACTGCTATCTTGCTTCCAGTGTCTCATATATTAAATGTCAGTTCACCTGAGTTTTATAGTCTGTATTGTAGATGAGCTAGAATTATTATACATACTAAAGGTGTCCTCATGTTCCTCCTTTACTGAAGTAAGTACCTGTCTCTGACTGTAGTGTGTGATGCCACTGGCCTGAGCTGCAGTCCTGTTTTTTCACCTTTGCCCTGTCATGTAATTAATCTTGTCCAGAACTCAAACACTGTGAGAGAATGGAGATACTACTCACAGTCTGAAATGGAATGTTTGATTCTTCTGACAAAGCATGATTTACTTACGAAGTCTAGCATAAGGTGATTAAAGACATAATTTTTACAGAATATAATGGAAATCCCCCCAAAAGTTCTTGCTGTTTTATGATGCTACGTAAGGGATACTTGGTCAGGCACATTTTAATCTTTGCCATTAGGGTACTTTTTTGCTTTGTGCTCAGGACTAAGTGCAGAAAACATACTCTGTGAAACCACAAAATGCAATACCCCCAGCAAAAGATAAAAACAGGACAGGCAATAGTTAAGATAGCATTGCTATGAAAACCTTACCACATTGCACATATGGGGCTATTTTGTGTTCCTGGTATTATCTGACATAAATCCAAAATAATTCCAGTGGAGTTACTGAGAGCAGAGCAGGTCGCGTTATATGTACTAACTATACATTTAAATGCCTGTTATAATAACGTCATATTACATATGTTCTGTTACAATAGTTCATTAAAATCCTGGAGATTTTACCATCTGGTACATTCCATATCTGAATTGCATTAATAACAACTAGTTCTTGTAGCATGTTTTTTATCCATGGACCTCATACTGATTCACAAAGAGGAAAGACAACTGATTTAAGGATGAGGAAACAGAGGCACAGGAAGCTGAAATTACCTAGGTCAGTAGCATGCAGTAGCAGAGCTAAGAGTAAAGTCACTTCATCTCAGTCAGAAGATCGCTCATAGGTTTGGACTTTGATACTCTGATACTGTGGAAAGCGTTGTTTCATTATTCAAGATAATCTTTTTCTATATAACTCCGAAATAGAGATACTTTGGTTTTATTTTCCTCTTTTGCCCCTTTGTTGTTTAGAAGTTTGACATTAAGTTAGTGCTGGTTTTGGAATGTCTTAAATTACTAGTTAGGGGAAGGAGACATCACTGTACTCTGCACAGGGTTCTTGGTAGGGCACTACAGAACTCAAATTGCCTCTGCTTGCTTTTAATTAGAATTAGAAGTGCCAAGGAAGTGAAAGGCAGAGCTCCCAAAGCTGCCCAGAAGCAGGATTTATTAGCTTGGGAGCAACACCTTGTGAACCTGGCAGTACAGCTTCTTGCTCTGAGCTGGTAAATCCACTGCTGCTATCAAAGCTTACTGTTAGAGTTTTTTCTCTATCACACAGAAGTGATGTTGAATAAATATGTGTGATCTGCTTCTTCAAAAGAAGAAAATTGCTTCCAGATCAGCTATTGTTTGATATCTTAAAGATAAAGATTTGCTGCTCTTGGAATAAAACAGCAGTACTGAAACCACACACTGTGGATGAAAAATGCTTTTTATCTTGCCTAGCAGTTCGGAGTTTCATGTCTGAACTAATGTAATGTTCCTCTTTCTTTTTTTTTTAAATTTGATTTGAAATAAAAACAGTTTCTTTTAATCTACTGAATCCTTGCCCTGCCTCCTTGTGGCCAACAGGTTATTGGCTTCCACATAGCAGAGGATTTTCACAGTTAATTTTGTTGATCTACTTAAATACCAGTGGGTTGTTTTCAGTAAAACAGCTGTGCTTGGTTTATTCTTGCAGCCTGAATGAAAAAATATGTGTTGGCCTTCCATTATAAAAGTCTTACAGTGCTTAGCCTGATTATCACTTTGCCTGAAAGCAAGTGGTTTTAAAGCAACCCTTACAAACACTAAGCAAAATAATGTCATCCTCAACTAACCTGGATTGCTCTATTATTAAAAAAAGCATTAAACATTCTAGTAGGACATGTTACTGTCTTCAAGGCATGTCCAAAGTAGATCCTTCCCCAGGAGAAGGATCAAGCTGTAAGGTGGCTTACCAAGTAGCCACCTACCCACAGGATATTCAGAGTTGTTCATGTGTATGCTCTTAGCCTGCCATTTGATACTAAAAGAAAAGTTGCTACCTTAAACTGCCCTGACTTCAGCATCTCGAGGGACTAGGCACAATCACATCTGGTTATGTGCCTGTATCTGCATTGATACTGTTTAGATCTGCAGAAGGTAAAGTTACCACCAGACAAAGAGTTAAATGATGTGTATACCCTATCACAGAATTTGCAAAAGGCTACAGAGTCCTTATTAAAAAGCAGAGTTTGCCATTTAGAAGATACACATGTAAGATACAAAATTAGCTTCAAAGTCCCCTTTCACTGTAGAACTTTTCCATAGCTGCTACCACTGCCCAGGGTCCTCTCTGCTGCACTGCAACTTCAGTAATGACTCCTGGTAATTTCTGTTGCCCACAGCAATTTTAGGAATTTTTGAACAACAAAGTACTTGGGTAGGTACAGCCACAAAGATTAAGAATTTGAGTTCCTTGTTGCAGTTTGTGTGCTCCCCATTCTCCATGTTCACAGGTTCATCAGAGACACTAAGGGTTCATAGACTGTAGAGCCTGGCTCTTCCTCCCTACGCTTGAGGTGATTAATCTAAGCGTTTATTGGCAGAACACTGGGAAAAGCTGGCTCCATCTCCCACTCTGTGGTGGAACATGAATCTTCAAGATTGAAAATCTGGCGTTTTTCACCCACACTAAATCAATACTATAAAGAGGGAAAAAAGGCCTGTTGATTCTTTTTTTTAGCACTAATTATCTTAGTGTGGGCTTTAGTAATGTATGCAATGCTTCTCATGACTGTTAGCAGAGCTCTCCATACACAGTCCAAAACATGTAGAGCACGAATAGTCATTCAGAGGGAAGTTTTGCAAGACATGGTATTGTAAAGCTGAAACATCTGTTTCTCCTGTTATAGCTAAATAGTGCAATAAGCTTTTGTTAAGAAAATTAACTTTCCCTTCATTTTACTAGTTCCCACTGTCTACTTTGTATATGCAAATTTTGAATAAACAGAAAAATAAGTGAATTACTGAAAAATAATCCTCAAATTTTCTGTATGACAGAAAGATCTGATTAAGCCCACTAGCTATATCAATTTGTATTTGAAACAGTTGACGTACATGAGACATTTGACACATAATAAAGTATTAATATAGGTATACATTATTTTCTATTTTCATTACTTTAAATAGTTGCTTTTAAATTTACTTGTCTATATTAAGTTAAATATATGCATTTACTTTATTTTTGGAAGAACCTATTTCCACTCTAGGTGAAACTAGTACACGAAGCTACATTAAAATAGCTGTGAAGGATAATTATATAATTCCATTTATATGACACTTCTTCTGTTGCTAGCAGAAGGTTTCACAAATCATTCACAAATTTGATAAGCATTTCATAGAAAACAATAATATCATATACACACATTTTGCACTTGCGTGTGTGTGAAGCAGTTTGCCTGCTGCTGAAAGCAGAAGCACAGCTGAGGTGGAGCACGGCAGCTGCTCACAAACAGCTGTGGGACATGACCAAACACCATCATGTCAGAATTATACTTGAGGTGAAGGGGATGATCTGTGTGATGAACCACACGAGGATCCTGGATTTTGACATCTGCTGCTGCAGTAGCCCCAAACAAGCCGTCTTGGCAGAGACATACGTGGTCTGATGAGAGAGAAGGCCACAATATCATGCATACTGGAGAATGAAGCTCTGCTCTTTTTGCCCCTTCATCCTCACTCTCCTCCTCTGCGTCTGACAATCACGCAAAGTGTAATTTACAGCACTATTTACATGTATTTACATTTACTAATTATATTCCATTGAAGCTGCCAAAGAAAATTTGTCAGAAGAATGTAATTACTCAAAGCTGGAATTCGGCCAGCAGCGAGATTAGTTCCCTTCCATTTTGAAAAAAAAGCACTATGGGATAGTATGGAGCTGAGCGCTTCAAGTGACATCTGGGAACCAAGTCAATTCCCTGAGGAATTGAATTGGTATCTGCAGGTGGACTTTGTGGAGGCATTCAGGCTGTCTGGAGCTCCAGGTTACTTGGGATCTGGGCTTCAGAGCCATGCCAGGCCTCCTCTGGAGGTGCGGCAGTCTGGTGGTCAGTCTATGGCAGGCTGGAACATGTCTGCTGGCTCTGGGATTTGGTCTGTGGTTGCTCCTTGCAGTTGAAGGTGGGGTGTCCTGTCTAGGGTCCATGATTCGAATCGGAGAGCTCGCACTGGCAGACTCTCTCCTGTGCAATGGCATTAGTGGAAAATGGGGGACTCTCTAAGTAAGCTGGAGTTGTCCCTCTGTTGGCCCCCGATTTCTAGATTACAGCACCAAGATCACTCTGGGGAGGAGGTCATCTAGGGTTAGTTTTTGTAACCTCTAGTTTGCTCCATAGCCCAGCTTGGATCAAGATGCTGAATATATACTTGCACCAGTTGGGGTGACTTTCTAATTTTTGTCCCATCTGGCCTTCTAAATGCATAGTATAGTTGCTCTATTTAAGATCTCTTCATCAGTTGACCTCTAGGTTTACACATACTATTGTTGTGTGCAAAAAGTCCTGCATTAGCACACTCTCACAGCCAGGAAATCACGCATCTCCATATCTGGCTTAGGCATGGATACACATGGGCACACAATATTTAAATGAAAATTTGGAATCACTTTTCACAGTGCTGCCCCTAGGAATCACAGCAAGTCAATGCTCCCCCTTTTAAATGTCATGGGGAACCTAGACTGTTTAGCTTCACAGTATTTCTAAGCACAACCATTACATTTACCATGTAATTTCTAATATTACCAGCATTTTCCCTGTCTGGTTGTGCTTTTTGGATACAGAGATTGCACAATCTACTAAGAGAAGCTCACAGGTTGAAGTGCCATGCTTGTAAACATAGAACTCATTTAGGAGACAGGATAAAATTCAACATTTAATCTACTTTGCCTGAAATTTGACATGAGCATATGATTTATTCTATATAGTCCTTTTCTGTGCAATATTCAGAGATATGATACATACTATTTGTCATAATCACAAATGTTACCATTATTTTTTCGTGTGAGTTCTGCAAAAAAGGGCTCATTGCTACAATAGGAATTATCATCAGATGTTTTGTGTTCAAATCCTGTTGTTTCTCTCGGATTTCTTATTACAATATATTAGATCTGTCTCTTTTACTAGGAGAGAGTTATGAAGGCTGACTTTAAACAGTAGATTGCTCACTGAGCAGCTTTGTATTGAACTCTGAAAATGTTACACAACCTTTATTTTAATAAAGCCTCGTATAAGTGTATAGCTATATAATTTTAGATATGTCACAGTATTCAGGCCTGTGCAGCAATTGTGGTCTAAAGAAGGCAGTGTGGTTTAGCAATTTGAACAAAGGACTGATTAAGAGTTCCAGGGCTCTGCAAAAGACTTGCTGTAAATCCTTGGAAGAGTTACGTGTCTTCTTTGTATCCCAATTTATCTGTCCATAAATTGGAGCTGCTATTAATGTGTTGCATATAAGCCATGAGAAGTCTGTTAGAGATCAGAACAGAACCTGGGAGGCCTTTTTCCCAGGCTTGTCATATAACCTCAGGCCAGTTGTGCTTCTTTGGGGGCTTTGCAAACTCATTGAAGTGCTTCTGCTTGAAGTTGAGAGGTCTTGTCTGTAAAAATATGGTTTACACTAAAATTCTCTGACATAGCTGTATCTTCTGGTTTGGAGGAAGCCTGAGCCAGAGGAGTGAAGTGGACACTAAAATAAAGCCTTAGAATATAAATAAATCCAAAACAGTCCTCCTAATAACAGCAATTCTTTGTCTCCTGACTTTGTGGCCTAACGTCTGAGGCTCAAGGGGATATAAATACAACACTCTGTGCAATGACTAATTACTCAAAATTCTGTGCATCAGCAGAAGTGGGACTTGTGGTTGACTCTAATATTATCAAATGCCTTTGCTATTTAATAATCTTGTAGCCGTACATTATTTAGCATGCCGTTTGCACAAAGAACAGTGATTTTATTTCAGCTATCTCTCAACAAAGTAAAAATGCAGCTGGTAGTAAAAGAAGCATTTGGCAGACAATGTGTCTGATGTACAGTTCTCTAACTTGCTAAGAAAAGAAAAATGTTGAATGTTTAACCTTTTCGTACCCAAGGATGTAGCAAGGAGTAAACCTTTGTGGTTTTCCTTTTTCTCTTTTTCCCTAACACTAAAATGTAGCCTTTTTCTTTTTTCTTTTTCTTTTTCTTTTTCTTTTTCTTTTTCTTTTTCTTTTTCTTTTTCTTTTTCTTTTTCTTTTTCTTTTCTTTTTCTTTTTCTTTTTCTTTTTCTTTTTCTTTTTCTTTTTCTTTTTCTTTTTCTTTTTCTTTTTCCTTCTTCTTTTCCTTTTTCTTTTCTTTCTTTTGTTTCTTTTTTCTTATTTTCTCTTTTCTTTCTTTTTTTTTCTTTTTTCTTTTTCTCTTTTTCAGTTTTTTTTTTTTTTTCTCATCTTCCCTTTCATTCTCAAGGAAAGAGAAGTTACTACCAGGCAAACATCTTATTTATCAGTGGAGTTTATTCACACACACCAACACAGAGTAATTATGCCCAGAGCTCCCATTAACATCCCACAAACCAACAGCATAATAGCTTCCTCTCTTTAACATGCAACCCAAATAGGTTAATAAATAAGTTTAGTTCCAGTCATAGTCCACTTTCTGACTTAGCCTTCTGCATTCCCTCTTTTACAAATATGGAATCCATTGAATTTTAGAACAGAAAAACCATGAGGAATAAGTTAATCTGCCAGGCACTCCAATCAGTGATCTGCACTGTAAGTCTAAATAAAGCTGCATCTATTATGTTCTGAAGTTCAGCTGAACTGTGAAAGGGCACATGACTGAAATCACTGCATGTGAGTTGACTCACAGTTAAGTCTAGATGGGACTTGCTTGGTTCCTCATGAGTTTCTGCTTCTGATTCAGGCCTTCTAAAGACACTTCAGTTTGTTAAGGCTTAGTCAGTGGCCTAAGGCTATACAGGTATCCAGTGACAAGAGGAATTTTGATAGTGGCATCCCTCTGTATTGGCAGTCAACTGAGAAAATGTGGAGCAGGCTGGATGCATCCTCTTTCCCTTTGGAGAGCAGAAAGCTATATTATTCCCCTTGCACAAACTGGAAAAGTGGAACAAAAATGTTAGCTGGGTGCACTGAAGCACAAGCTAAAAATATTCTGCTCCAAGTTATATAGGGAGTTGGAGTGATGCAGCCAAAAATGAAGCACAGGCATATATTGTCCCATACTGCTCTCTTAACTTCTGGACAACATTGTCATGGAAGGAAACACTGTTTATCTGCCTAGTAACTGTCTATTTTAATCTGTAAGAACAAACAATGTAAACAAAATGAGCAAACAGAAACAGGCTTGTACAGAACAATTTGCAGCCTTGTTTTCCAGTGGAAGATTCCATGGACCACCCAGGCTTTGCTCTAGTCCTTTTCTCAACCACGGAGCATCTAATTAAATCCCTTTCCATTCCTGACTCTAAGTTGAAGAGAGCCTACAGTCCTGTACAGTTTCTTTCCAGATGGAAATGCATAATTTAACAGAGATACAGCTGACAGGGAGAAGTGGGCCCAAAGCAGTATTAGCATTTGCCACAAATTGCATTAAATTACAAGGGGTACTTAATGAAGACATATTATAAAAAGAAGATTAAAGCCAATATTTAGTTTTTAAGCCCCTTCTAAGATTGTAGAGTGCCAGGCAACAAAAAACTCATAGTGAAACTACTTTAGTGATACCAAGAGTTTGGTTTAGCTACACATGATCAGTTACAAGTCATGGCATTGTGTCCATTGTGTCCTACAGCTTTATTCCATATACATGTATACATATATAAAAAGTTGCTAAGCACCTTACATTATTTACTACTTGGGTACTTACAACATGAAGAAAGTACTATTCAGACTGCTGTTTTGTAGATAGGGAACAAAACATGCGGACACTGGCTTGTCAGTGGCAAGTGAACCTGTTTCTCTTGTTTAACCATGACTTGTTCTCTATGTTTCTCTTCAAAAAAAAATAGAACTGGAGGAAAATTTTTGTCACGTTATCAGCTGTCTCATTTTTAGAACTGGACATCATTGTAAATATCCACATAAAGGAGAAAGTACATAGAAATGCAGAGTTGCTTTGTACTGTGGATGCTCCTCAAAGAGGCTGTAGGGAGTTTAAGAAATATGCTATGAGGACAGGTGCTTTGGCTCCACTACTGGCATACTGAGAAATATTCCAGTTTGGAAATTAACCCGCTTGATTATTATTCTGGACACAGAAAGGTAGGGTTGCTGGCAGCATATAGGTAGCAACTCAAATGTTTTGTATGTGGGCCAGAACACGCGAATGATCCACATCCAACATTTTCACCTGAGAATACATTCTGATGAGGTCTGGAGAGGCTGAGTTCAGAAATATCTTTGTGCCATCTCACTTCTCGGATGCTTTAGTAAATGAAACAATGGTATAATTTATGCAGGTTGAGAGCAGAGTAGGAAATTACTTTTATTGCTTCTCTTCGGCTAACTATATCGTGCAACACAAGTCAAAATCATGCAGCAAAACATGCTGCATCCCTTTTTTTATTTGCTCTCCTCCTCTTGACTTTATGATGAGTCCAGCTCAGGGTCTCCTCCAAGATGATGCTCAGTCCTGGTATGTAGCTCACCCTGTGTCAGAGCAGATTCTGGGCTGCCAGTGCATGCACACGAGGCAGTGCCAGCTGTAACGGTAGATAGCACTTCGGGATATCTGAGTTGCAGAAAGGATGAAGAGGAAGGAAGACCAACTGTGTGCATCCATCCTTTCTAATGAAATTCCTGCAGTTAAAAATAGCTAGTGGAAGCTGGCGCTTCTGGCACATCCAGAGCGTCACCTTCCCAAGTATCTTTTTCTGGCCTGAGCTGTAGGAAGTTGCAAATGCAATCCGCTGTGTAATAGTGCAGCATATTCTTGGCCAAACTCCTCATCATTTTTTTCCTCTTCATGGTTAGCTAACAAATGTCATATGCCTCCCTTTCTTCTTTAAAGCTAGTCTCTGCAGAACCAGGTATCATCCAGGCTGTTGTGGAACATAGCTTACTCTTCTCATTTTCTTCACATCAGTTCTGGCCGTGGTGAGAGAGAAGGCAAACCTGTCTCTGGAGCCCCTCATCTGCCTAGTTGCCCAGAAATGCCAATTGCAGTAATGATATTGAACAATATCAGATTTCATGATTTCCCCCAACAGAGTTTTCAATGCCAAGTAATTTTGGTCACTACAGAAACTAGAAAGGTTTAAGTTGGATTGGTGATATTGCATAATTAGGTTTTCAAAAGAACAAGAACAGAGAAATGAGAATAGCGGGGAAATCAGGCTTCTTGCTTTTGCAAGTTCTAACCGCAGAAAATGCCAGAAGTTGTATTTCTTATCAAGAATAAAGGCGTTAATCTTTAGTAGCCTGTCCCATGGACAGAATACATTTTACAACTTTCATTAGAGAAATGGAAGGAAGCTCTAAGTTTTGGTGATTGATAGCAGTAACCTATAGGAATGTCTTTAATAGCAGGTTTACAGTTGAGTGTGCTGATTTTGCCGCTTTTCTCAGGTTTTCTTCTGTGTCTCTGTGTTTAAAGGTAGACATACAGACATAAAAACAGCTATAGAACAAGTCATCTGTAGAAAAGCAGATTCCTGAATTCTGGCAGCAATGTTTGTCAGCTGCCCAGATGTCTATAAGGAGTATTTTTAAAATTCATTTCAAAGCAAAAATAGACACAGATATACAGGAAGAAGGCGAGGAATTTCTCTGGAAGCTCATGCCTCATTGCTGGTATCTGTGATTTTGTTACTTTTAATGATTTTAATTATAAATCATTAAGCAGGCATTGTGTTTCTTGGAAAGATCCATTTTACAGGGAGTCTCACAGAGAATGTCTTTCTGTCAGAAGCAGTGCCTTGGTGATCACCTACTGCTGAAGACCATGAGTGAGGTGTGGGAGCCCCGTTTTCTGCATTCCTGCCCCACAGGTTAGGGACAAGAGAATGAGTGGGTAGCAGAGAACAATACTGTTGAGCAGAACAGCAGTTCTGGCTTGTAAGTCACATCTAACTGAAATTCAAGACAGGAGATACAGCTTGAGTAGTCATCAAAATGATTACACAAACTCAGTTGGAAAAAGAATGCAGGGAGCTGGCAAGGGGACAAAGCTGAGGAGAGCTCAGACAAAAAAACCTCCTGAAGTTTGGTGGGTTTTTTTCCCTTCCAGGATGTGTAGTTCACGGGTAGGCAGAAGCAGTGGCCAGCCAACAAAGGCTAGATGCTGTGGTTTTGAAAGAGGCGCTCGAGCATATGGAGCTTTCGTGCAAAAAAAAGAATGTTTTTTTGATCAATTCCAGGCGAGATGGCAGTTGTGTCATTCTGAGTGCTTCTCCTCAGATTAGATGGGATCACTAAGTGTCCTTTGGCATTTTCAGTCTGAGAGAAAAAAAACACATGTGGCTAGTGAAATTGCCCAGCACAGAGATTTCCTTCTTCTTATTTAACTGTTAGATTATGGGGTCCTGAAGCCATGTCAGCCTCATATGTGGTACTGGGTGACACAGTTAGTGACAATTTGGCCAGTTCTGTCCTGGTTGGGGAGGGAAACCCACTGCCTGAATTTCCAGTGTACTATCAAAATACCGTGATGTATTTTGGGCAAAGCTTTGGCTGTAGTTTCATTTCATCATTAAATAGTATTTGTGAATTAACACATAAGCATGAGCTTTGTTGGGACAAAAGCACAATTTGGCACAAGTGTGACATGAATAATGAAAGGAGTGAAGTACTGCTCAAGGAAATGAGATAAGTGAAGCTTTTGATTAGAGTAGGAGAGTAGCTGCATGTTTTGAGGCTTGATAAACCAGTTTGAGAAGTACAAATCAACCTTCTGAGGAGCTGCTATATTTAGCACCAAGCTTCAACCATGACTCTTGATTCTGTGCAAGTTCAAATTTTGGGAAAGGTAGATACAGCTCCTGTAGCATGTTCAACTGTAAGTCCATCTTCTGTCTATTAGTGGTGTAAGATGTAAGACATCTTCTGTCTATTAGTGGTGATGTCTGCATGCTTCCCTGTTGTTGACACATTGTGGTTTATATGCTGTACTTTGCAAGGGTGCCACTGGAGAGTTTTGTGTTCAGATTAAGTGTAATGAGAATTTTCCAGTACTGCATTTTGTATGTCATACATTTTTTATTTGCCCTGCAGGGGAAAAAAAAGTGTGGAGGGTTTCTTCTGCTGTTTCTGAGTTTCTATGTGAGGTACGAACTTCCAGATCAAATGAAAGGAGGTCACAGATCAAAGCTCAAGTGTGGAACCAGGGAAGAAGCAGGTAATGAAGGCAAAAGCAAACTCAAACAGAAAATGTACACAGAAGTGTATCCCAAATTGAAAAATTCCAGGCCAAAATAACTATTGCCCTGGTAGCATAGGAATCAGAGTAGTGGTGAATTGTTTGTTGACAGTAATCTCACAGGTTCGGCAACATGGATCCATTGTTTTTAGAATGGTATATGGAGTTCCTAGTTCAGTGCTCTTACTCCATTGTGTAAGAAAGAAATTAATTCATCACCTCTCATTAATGCTATCTGGAGTTGAAAGGAGTTTATATGAGCATCATCACACTGAATTGTTTTGATGATTCAGAAAACGGAGTGCTCTCTGTGGGTGAATACTTTGTTGGCTTTCTGGGGTTAGACTAACAGTCTATTACACAGAATAACTTTGTTCCCCACTGCTGAGTGGCATGCTGGAATATTATTATCCAGGAGAATGAAGCTCTCCTGCGATCTTTCTTCAGTGTGCACTAAGAGAAAGCCATCACCTCACAGACACCTTGCAGTATTTTTCTTGAAAACAGTGAGGTGGGAGCTCCTCTGTTCTTATCCTAATGGAGAGTCCAGCAGAGCTGTGGTCTGCTTATTTATTTTGCATATCTCAGTTTTAGGGTTCCCAAGCTATGCCTCACTTTCAAAGGATGGGTAGCTCATGTGACTCCTGTTAGCCCATGAAAGATCTGGAGCTTTGGATTCAGCCCACAGATGTCTCAAAGTGGGTGTTCTTAACATCCTTGATCTTAAATTGGGTTAATTTCCCATCATGTGAAATGAGAGTACTATTACCTGCCTTCAAAGTAGATGCTGTATATGGGCTTTGAAATGTAAAGCAGATACTTTCATCTGTGCTTTTTAGATGACATACAAATTAAAAATTGCAGAGTTGTGAATGTTGTATGTTTTATTTCCAACATTCACCACAAACCAAACATTTCAGGGGAATTCATGCATCTGTAATGCTTGTCACTGATCTTTTTAGAAACAGTGCATAACTCAATGTAGTAGGATGTTTCAGAAAGGAAAGAAATTGCATTCAGGAGGCCTTGTATTGAGATTAATCTCTCAGGAATGCAGGGGGTTAACGGTCAGGCTGATTAATCACTGTTAATGACCCATCAGGAAATCTGTCAGGAAGTGGGTAAAAATTCCTGATGGCTGATGTGAAGCATTGTGTGGTATGCTTTGGTTTTGATGTTTCCCAACTGATAGTCTACACTGGGTGTAGTTTAGTTACCTCTAAGTTCCCAGGACATGTGAAGTACCAGATGATACCATGGCCTTGTTCAATTTGAGTAAGTGAGCAAGAAATTCTCCCGATTCATGGCTGTGCAAGTACATTGCAACATAAATGCAAGAAAGTCAGAGATTGCTCCTTCCCACAGCTTCCCAGAACAGAGTCTGGTAAAGATACAGAAAGGAAGCATGATCATTCCCTCCATCCTCCGGACAGAGCCCACAGGGTACAGGGTGAAGAGTGGAACAGGCAGCTTTCCCTGTATGAACAAGGAGCCAGAGTATTAAGACTTGGATACACAACTGAGTTAATGAATTGCCTGGTGTTGACTGAGGGCGAGGTTCCACAGTTGGCTCAAGCTGATCCAAGATCATGCTGAAAGGAGTGTTTCTAACCTTTTTCTCCTTTGCTGTGGACTAGCTATCATGTGGTAATACAGCAACTTGCTGATCTGGGCGGAAACTATTGTTTCTTGGTCAGTGTTGGCTGGCCCAGTCGTCAGAAGGATCAGAGAACTGATCCGCCTCACTGCTTGGCCACACAAGTGCTAAATCTGATGTAGGGGAGGGTGTGGGAACATGAGACAAGGATAAAAACATGAGTGGGGACTGAGCCTTTCAGCAGTAGCATAACCATGGATTGGCTTAAGCCTATTATGAAACTGCAGTCTGAATCACTGGAATTAAGAGTGCACTGTCAACCTACAGGGAATGCAAATTAAAATGTGTTAGCTTACACCTCCTGCCGTTGTTAAACACTGGCTGAGCCCAGCCATTCTTCACGTGGCTGGGAGGAAGGAGCTATGGTGGGGCAGCATTCTAACAGGTCCCCATGACTTGGCCTGGAGTGTGCAAACCGCATCAGACAGCATTGAGGGGTGTGTGGGGAAGGTAGAGGGGAAGAAGAAAGGAACAGATGAGCACCACTACCATGATTCTCTCTATATTTTCCTTTGGCTTAGGGTAACACCTACTTTGTCTTTGTGACAAGACTGCAGAAACACTCAGTTACCAGAGGACAGATTAAGCACAGTAATAGAGTTGGGGATCCAGACCCTAAAGCTCTGGGGTACAGTGTGCTTTTCCTAGTTCTTCTCCTTTATTTTCAACCCAATTAGCTTTGCAGTGCTGTTTAGTCAGTACCAAAACCCTAACTTAGACCTAGCAAGGCAAGTCCTGCTATTTGATTCAAGTTCATTTGGTTCTTATTGCAAAATTTGGTAGTTCCTAGTTAAGGACTTCTTACCATTTTGTTCTGGTTCAAAATTCCATGCAAAGATACAGAAATAACTGTGCTAGTGGAAAATCCCATATAATTTTCAAACATATTATGTTTTAGAGGTTTGTAACAAAAGGTCTTCTCCTTTAAACACAACCATGCAGAACCACACCAGTATCTGCAGGGTGCCCTACAAAGACAGCAATGCTTCCACACAGGATCAGCAACCCCAGACACTGTGGGAGTAGTCACCCTTGTTAGGCCTTGATCTTAGGAAATAGTTTGAAGATAGTCAAATTAGTGTAATTTCAGGAGAATTTCAAGATAGTGGAGTTAGTTTAATTTAAAGACTGTCTTAATTTAAACTGCCGAAATATCTTTCCAGTGAAACATGAGGAAATATGTGGGGAGGAAAATATTAACCTCCTAGAAAATAATTTAAAAAAGTATTCCACAGGCAAATAAATGCAGAAGTAAAAAAAAACCAGCCAGGAGCATTTCCAGAAATAAATCATTCTCTATCACATAGAGGATAAACATGGGTTCTTTCAGGAAGAAGGAAATCATAAAAAACCAAAAGCTGTATAACTGATTCAACCACTGTGAGTGGGGTTTTCATGGCAAGGTTTTGGTAGCGGAGGACTACAGGAACGGCTTCTGTGAGAAGCTGCTGGAAGCTTCCCCCATGTCCAATAGAGCCAGTGCTCTAGAGGGACCCACCACTGGCCAAGGCTGAGCCCTTCGGTGATGGTGGTAGCACCTCTGGGATAATGTAGATAAGAAGGGGTAAAAATACTGCTGTGCAACAACAGCTGGAGAGCGGGCTGAGAATATGTGACAGAAGCAACTGTGCAGATACCAAGGGCAGTGGAGAAGGAGTGGGAGGCGATGCTCCAGGTGCTGGAGCTGAGATTCCCCTGCAGCCCATGGTGCAGCCCATGGTGCAGCCCATGGTAAGGCAGCTGTGCCCCTGCAGCCCATGGAGGACCATGAGGATGCAGAGATCCACCTGCAGGCCGTGGAGGAGACCCACGCCAGAGCAGGTGAATGTCCAAAGGAGGCTGTGACCCGTGGGAAGCCCATGGTGGAGCAGGGTCCTGGCAGGATCTGTGGAAGAGGAGCCCACCTGAGCAGTATCCACTATCAGGTTTGCTGATAGAACTTGTGACCCCGTGAGGCACCCACACTGGAGCAGCCTGTTGCTGAAGGACTGAACCATGTGGAAGGGACCCACTCTGGAGCAGTTAGTGAAGAACTGTAGCCTGTGGGAAGGACTCATGTTGGAGAATTTCATGGAGGACTGTCTCCTGTGGCAGGGACCCCATGCAGGAGCAGGGGAAGAGTGTGAGGAGCCTTCCCGCCGAGGAGGAAGGAGCAGCAGAGATGTGTGGTGAACTGACCACAGTCCCCATTCCCTGTCACCCTGTGCTGCTGTGTGGGGAGGAGGTAGAGAAATTGGAAGTGAAATTAAGCTTGGGAAGAATAGAGGGTGGGGGAAAGGTGTTTTAAGGTTTGCTTTTACTTCTCAGATTATCCTACTCAGATCTGATTGGTAGTAAATTAATTTCCCCAAGTCCAGTCTGTTTTGCCTGTCATGGTCATTGCTCCCTGCCCTTATTCCAATCCACAAGCCTTTTGTTCTATTTTCTCTCCCTTGTTCAGCTGAACAGGGGAGTGACAGAGTGGCTTTGGTGAGCACCTGGTGTCCATCCAGGGTCACCCCACCACACACTGTCACCAAAGGATATTTTACTCCCTGAGCATTTCAGCTGAAATTATCCCTTAGCTGAAACATAGACCCTAATGGCACAAGACTATCTGAATATATCCGAAGGCTGTAAATGTTTCTCCGCTTCCACTAGTAACCTTTCATCAAAGCACAGCCCAGGGATTCTTGTAGGGAGACATAGGCTTTTCCCACTTGTGAGCAATGGATAGTGAGTGCCTTTGCTGACAGCTATTTTTGTGTTACATGGGGCTAATTTGCAGTTTGGGTACAGAGTAGGCAGAGGTACAGCAAGGAATGTTGAGCAGATGTGACAGAGCGATAACATCCTTAGCATAATCCAGTATCACACAGTTGTGGAGTGCTATAAATACAACAGGAATTCTCCAAGGCCCAATTCCTTTGACAGAGTTGGGCATCTCTGCATTGCCATGGATGTAGACTGCACTAAATCAGTGTAATCCTCAGGCTTCGTTCGTTTGTGCACTTCTGTGAATGCTCCTTGGAGACTATAAGCATCATTGAGAGCAATGTTATTGGTTCTACATCATAAGGCAGTTTTTGACAGCTTTTGGATTGATGTTTTGATTTATTCACTAAATGAAGAATTTATCATTACAGGCAAAACATTTCTCTTGTACTGCTATGCAACATCCTTTTCAGGTGTTTCTTTTGGCCTTGCTAACATGCTCTTACAATATATTTAATGGAATGAATCCATGTTAATAGCAAGACTGGATAAGGACTGCAACTTCTTAAAAATTACCTGAGAAAAATTTTCTGAGGTTCAGTAACAATGTCAGGTTTCGGGAGCTGGAGCCCTCTCATGTTCTTCCATGATTGCTGTTGCTCTTGCCCAGGAGGGCAGGCTGGCAGGATGAAGGCTGAGCAAAAGATTGCCCTGGAATAAGGTGGAGCAACTGCTGCCACTCTGTGAAATGCAGCTTTTGGCCTCTTGGCCTCCAAATTTTTTTGGTGAGCAAGTCATCTTATTGTATAAGTGAAATGCATCCTGATAGTCTGTGCATGATGGATTGAAAAAGGCTTTACATGCTGGAAAGGTTGTTGAACAATATAGTTTCCACTTACAAAGCACTTTCCTTAAAAAGCTTCTCAGGGCAGCATTGTATAAAAATAGTTATACTAAAGTTGTGAACCAGCTTCTGACAAATCAGGACTAACAAAAGCTAAGGTATAAATAGAAGTGTTTTCATGGGTTTTCTCTTCTCTAGAGGCACAGAATCTCAATCAGTGCTGGATTGTAAGAAACAAAAATGCCCTTTTCCAGACACACAGGAAAACAAGGACCTTACAGACCAGTGGCACAGAATATAAATAGGTTTTCAAAACTGCTTCAAAACCATAAAAGTTAGTCAAAACCATGACATTTGTATTTAAGAATGAGCCACACCATATCAGACAATTTTTTCATCCAATTCCTAATTTTATTTCAAACAAACTAGCATCTCCTGCTTTACGGAAAGGTTAAACACGTTATACTTTCATAATTATGGAATGAATTGTCTCTAGGCACTCAAGGATATGAGGATTATCTCAAAGTCTGCAGTGTATTAGAATTCCCGGAAGACAAATGCTGAAGAATGTAAAATATTACATAGTCTGTATTTATATTTTGTCAGTGGGCACTCTCAATGCACCTTACTGGTCATTTTCAAATTCTTTTTTTGGTGAAGTAGGTTAGAATTATTTTTCTTAGAGCAGGTTTTGAAACAGCTAAATGTAAATCTGCTATTTGCTGTTCCAGTGTTTGTGTAATCTTGATTTTACTCTGAGCCTGTTCCTTCTAGTGCTCTGTGCCAACCTTTTCTGAATCTACCAAACCCAGTGTAGTTTAATCCACAATACCAAAGAAGGAAGGTCTATTTCTGTAAGCCAAAAATAGTCCTTACTGCAGTTAACCTTGCAGCTGAATCAGTTCTGCTATTGCTCTTTTAGTCATGTTTGACCAGTCATGTCTGCACAGGCCAGAAGCAAGGCTGAGCGGGGTATCTACATAATCAATCTGATGCATGATTCTGTTCTCAGTGCAGCAGCCCTGTATTGAAAACACCCCCCTCACAAAACGTTCACTTACCAACAACTGAATTTATGATACCCTTCGGGTCTGTAATAGCTAGGCTTTGCAGATACTGACTGCTTCAGTCTATGCATGGGAAGTGAGGATTTCAGCGAAAGTTTACTGGTATCAAATCCTTCTGTATATTCTCCAATCACCCTGTAATCTTTTCTCTTGCGAAAAAATGCTAGGAGGCCTTTTCCCATTGTGGATGGGAATCTGCTGTTCTCTCCCTTTTCTGCTTTCAGAGCCGTTTATCATTGTTCAGCTGCGCTAAAAGGGAGATCTCCAGCCATCTCACAACCTCAGAGTGTCACCCACGAGCAGGGAGCCACAGTAACATTGCAGGGAGAACTTACAGTCCATCTCACTGGCATACAGACTGAGACCTGGGTGACATGTGGTTAGTCATTTTGTTCCAATAGCCAACAGTGCAGCAATTATTAAAAAAAAGTCAGAAAGACAGTATTCTTCTCCATGCTGCTGCCATAGTTTATGCTATTTGACACCAGATATTCTGAGTATTACTCATTAAAATATTTGGCTACTTCCATTTCCCAGAGATCACTGTAAAAAATGTTCTTCCTGCTAGAGCTCCAGCAGAACAGATCTGCATGCTGAAATCCTACTCCTGACTATAACAACAGCACCAAAATAGCTTTAATAATTAATCATGCACTGATTAGATTACCAACTCTGAGATGGGATGGAGATTTTTGTATTATGCATCAGACAAAAGACACTGGCAATGCTTAACTAGCAGTCACCTGCTCCTGCTCCACCTGCCATTGTGGGAACAGTCCGGAAACCAGAAGGGAGACAAAGAAATTGATAAAAACCTTCACCTGCCCCTGGTATGTTCAGGAATACAGAACTGTTGAAACAGGTGCTGCTACAGCTGCTCGCAGGGGCACTGCTTCGCTTATTAACTTGTCATTTGCCAGGCCATGCTCTCCACTGTATCCTGATGGAAGAGAGCATTCAAATTCCAGGCCAAGCAAGAGTTAAGCAGGGAGTTTTCTGACTGGAAACACCAATGTGGCAAACAGCTACTGTGGCAGGGCTGGGCAAGGAGAGGCCAGGCCTGGGGTAGGGCCCCTATCCTGTGACCCCCATTAGGGTCCCTTGCAGTGCCCATGCTGCTCTGCCCTGTCAGCTGCTTGCAACATTAGAAACAAACTTCTGTGGAAGTGGCATTGTTTTGCTGGAATGATATTACATGCAGCTGATTTCAGGGCAAGTAAGAGTTTCAGACTGAGAAACACTAGTACTTAAAATTGGAAAATTACTTCCTAGTCTTAACTTCCATTAGAAATTTTGCTGAGCTGTTTTAACAAAGTTTTTCCAGGCCCTTTGCTCTTGTCCCATGACTCTTGGGGCCTATTTATGACAATTACAGAGGCAAAATCCCTCAGGGGAGATAGTCCACATGCTGGATCTGGAATGAAGTAAGATAATACTACTGTGTCTAGTTTAATGCCTTCACTGGTATAAAAGTATGATTTTAAAAAAGGGACCTTAGGACCAGTTTTATGGTACCAACAAGAACTGGTATCAGTCTGGCCTTAGAAATCAAGCCAGTTTTAGGGGAGGCGGGGGAAAGAACACTGTGGACTGAAATGAGCAAATCAAGTTAAAATCGACCATCAATCAAGTTAAATTTTGCCAGTTGTTGGGGACATTTCATAGCACTGAACATCGCCAAACAACAGTTATTGTTAAAAATCACTTGGGAGGCAAACAGCTGTCATTCCCTGCTGATCAGAGCACAGCCAGTGGTATCTGGGCAAGAGGGCCAGAGCAAGCTGGGCTATGGCTGGCGCCCATGGGACAGATGTACTCCCTGCTTCCCGAGGGCTCCCACGGGGCAGGCAGGGCATGGCCTGGGAATGATGGGTAGCTCAAGAGGGCCATGGCTGCCAGAGCGCCAGGTGAATGTCACTGTCCTCATCCTCCATGGTCAAACTCAGCACAGGTGGCAAAGCTTGCCCCAGGAATAGGAGTGATTTATGTGGTAGACACAATCATAGTTTTTAATGACATTGAGACCTTTTTAATAAACAACAGCTAAGTTCTGGAAGCATCAAAACATATCACTCTGCAACTAGGAATTTACGGACACCACAAGCCACATGGCTTATATTTTTCCCCTTTTCTCTGTGCCTTCTACCACTGACCTTTATGAAAAACAGAAGTTAAATAAGAGAAAAATAGCTTTAATGAAACATCCAGGTTGAGAAATCAAAATCGGACACTCCAACAACAGGAAGTTTCAAAAGCAGTGTTTATAACAGCATCTTGCTGAACTGTGGCATGCTTGCTTTTCTTTTTCTTTAAGTTTTAAACCATATTATAATGTGCACCTTGACTCAGCAGCTGGCCACAAGGATAGTATTGTGGCATTCGTTTAACTCTGCAGAACTTCCTAGGCATAGAAAAATGAACTCAACCCCTGAACAATTTCCTGACCCCTGCAATCAGTGCTACAACTTGTGTCTTTCCGGTAAAGGCATCTGAATTGTTTCCCTGTGCAAATACACTTAAGCTTGTTTGTTATTTTATTCTAGGGCGCTGGAGACAGTTTTGTGGGAGCACTGGCCTTCTACCTGGCTTACTATCCCAAGTTATCCATGGAGGAAATGATCAGGAAGTCTAACCGCGTTGCATCAGTGAGCGTCCAGGCACCGGGGACACAATCTTCATATCCTTACAGGAAGGACTTGCCTCAGGACCTTTTCTAATTGATTGTCTAGCTCGCTGTACTGATTTTATCTCATACCAGACAGCATTATTCTCCTGACTGCACTGAGGTTCTCCTCTGCTGACTGGAAAGGCCAGGAGAATCTCTTTGCTTCTTATTTCAGGAATCCTGTGTGTTCCTGTTCTACAGCAGTAAGATGGGGTGGGGGTGGTGGGTCTTTCAAACACAGCACAGCAGGTCTCTCTGGCCCCACACAGCCCTGGGATTGTGGCCGTCCCAGTGCGCTCTACTGAGCTACATAAAGTTTACAGCAAAACACCTGGAGGGTACTGGGCTCCTGGCAGTATTTTTACTTGATTTTATCAAAACTTCTGATGTGAAATGGCAGCACATGAAGCAGAGCATCAGCTTTGAGACTACAGCTTCAGTGCTCCAACACCAGGGCCAGCGTTTGGCTCACAACAAAGCCTCGTATATCAAGCCTGGGCCCGCCTGTGCCCACGTGCCTCAGGTGTGGCACTGCGCTCCGTGCTTCCCCACACTCGGGAGGGTCCCTCTGACTGCAAACAGGACAGGACTGCTACAGAGGCAGACTTTGAAAAATGTTTCTAGCCATACTGCTCTAAACACAGGCAAGCTAATTAAGGGAAAAAAGCTTACAAAAACATCAGACAACTACCTTGTCTGTCTGCTTTTTTCATGTTTGACAAAAACCCAGGAGTGAAAAATCCATCCTACTAACCTGGCTGAAAATAATACAGCCCTTTTAACCATGGTAATAGTTTATCAAAAAACTTATCTAGGTTCCCATTCCTTCTTTCCTCAGGAGCTGGTGCAACATTACCCCTCCAAGTAATGACACCAGCTCGTGGTCACTACTGTCGCATCTGTGGCTGGTAGGTTAGAAAAACTTGCAATCCTGCCATTGAATTCCTGCTGTGGAAAATGTTAATTTTTATTGCTTTATAAAACAATAGTTCCTTTGAAGATTACAGCCTCTTTCACAATAGAAAACACAGACAATGGGATTTGCTATTTAATTTTTTTTAATTGAGCACTGTAAAAATAACTCAAAAGATAAATAAAAGTTACTGTGATGATCTATGTCCAGACATCAAGAATTTTCTCTCTCTACATTGTTTTATTCACAATGGCCTTCAAATCACAGGAGACGGTGATCCCAGTTCATTTCCTCTCTTTTCAGCCCATGTTGCTGGATTTCTGAATCAGTGTTCACCCTGTCCTCCCCCCAGACCATCCTCTCCTCATGTATAAATCAAGTCCAGTCATTGTTCACACAGAGCGGATTTTTCTCTTCTCTGTGAAGAGGACACGTTGTTTTGCTAGAGGGGAAAAAAAAAAGAGAAAAAAGAATCCGTTAAGAAGCCTGAAGTGTTAAAATTCAATTCAACCAGCCCACGTTCCTTTTCTCCTGGCTGCCTTCACTGCTTAAATGAGTGTGGAGCAACTGACTGGCACAGCACTGTTGTGAACCAACTCTTGAAGGAGTTTAGTGGTGCTTTCACTTTACCACATGTAATTTTTAGTTCCTAAGATGTCCACTTTACCTCTGTGAGAATAAGTATCAGGATGCAAGTGACTGAAAACAGTCAACAGCTGCTCTGTGTGACTATTCTGAGTCACAGCTGCTCTATGTAGGGACAAAAATAGGTTCTTTCTGCTTTCTACTACTCTTCAACTCCAGAGCCCAAACAACTACCGATGATGAGCTGGATCTAGTCGGCCTCGTAGGCTGACTGAGAAGTTAACCAGTTGTCCTGTGGATCTCTCAATGAGGCACAAACTGGCCCTGACCACAATGCCCGATGCAGGTGTTTGCAAAATCACTACAGGTTAAGCATAGTCAATACATAAATAAAAAACAAAAATTACAAAATATATCAAAGCAAAGCTTTACAGTGCCATTTGAAAATCAACACGGTTTGGTTGAATTGCATTATATGAATTCCATTGAAAGCTACGCAAGAGCAATCCACACAACAACAAAATCTCTTCTTCCACATAAAAGTTTCGTTTTAAGAAATACTGCAGATACTACAGATTCTGTTGCTGCAGTTGGGAGGTAGTGAAACTTGGGCAATCCTGCCACTACTTCACTAAAAAGCTTCATCCTGCAGACGTCCCAGGTTTCTGAGAAGTACAAAACATAAGGTGAAAACGCATGCCAAGTGAAAATGCTTCCTAACATATTCCTGATGTGAGTTGTTATCTAGACTCAAATTTACTTCCCTCCACATATGCAACACTTTCTCACATCAATTTCTCACTTGTGTTCTACTACAGGCTACAAAGATCAGAGCTTTCTTCAGAAACCTACTACAATGTTCTGAGTTCTTGTCTTTCTTCACTTCCCTACAAGTTGCAAAGCTTCTGGAGGATCATTCTGCACAATGTTTCAATGCAATAGTTTATTTTTCTTATTCAAGAAAATAATCCCAGAGATCTCTGATTCCCCTTCTGTGGGGAATTCAAAAGGAAAGCCACAATCTGTCACCTTTGATGACAGCATATTGCTTCTCTGGTGGTTTTTCTCACCTCTCAAAGCTTCTGTACTGTTAGCTCTGAGAATGAAAAGGTAGTCCTCTAACAAGAATACAAAATTTAAAGAAAAAATAAGCTTGAATCACATAACTACTGGCCATGCATTATGTACTTAGAGCTGCTTAATAAATTTCTTATATTCTGTAACTTTAAATAAGCCTTTTTTGCATTAACTCCCCATGTTAGCAATAACATGGTTTGGTCTAAATTCTAAATTTACCCAAATTAAGGTTTTTAACATTAAATTCAGCTTTTTAATGTTAACTACAGAATCTTGAACTCTTAGTCACCTTTCAAAAAGCTAGGTGAGCAAAAGGCAGATTGGCAAGTGCTATAACCTGTACAACAAATCAGATTCTTAAACTGAGAATATCTGCAAGGACTAGGGGAACAAAAAAGAATGCACTAACTGTCATCTGGAGAGTGATATCATTTGTGGAACAGGAAGAATTTGTGCCTATTTCTTTAGAAGAAAAAGTCCATTTTGTAAGAGATGGTTAAAATTTCTGGTCTAGAGCTCCCATGGCAGCTGAACAGAACACTTCTGTTGGTGCATACTTTGTGCCTGCTTGTTGGAGGTAGCACAGTCTAGCAAACCACACAAAGAAACAGAATGAAAGAACTCCTGTGTCACTTGACTTCGCCAGTGACATGTGGCATGGCTGTCATCAAAGTCTCTGATGTGTCAGGCAAGTCATTACTTAGTTTCACTGCCACAATCTGTAAAATGAGGGTAACATTTACTTCCCACTGGAATGTCATGAAGAACAGCAACCGTACAGTCATTTGAGTATGAAACATGTTATGACATATTCTGCTTAGATGGGAAAAATCCTGTTGCATTCATATCTTTTCCCCCACAGAGTCAGAGAAGCTTATACAAAGCATGCTGACTTCTTCCTCAAGCTCTTACCGATGGGATCATATCTCAGTAAGACCAGTTTTTCTTGCAGTCGGAGTCTCCTGATGTTGAAACAGTAGCCTGTCTCCGCAGCGCTTTTCATCCTCACCAGAATGTATCTAAAGTCACAAGGGATGTCTCCGTGTCAGTGCACAGGCACTCAGCGAGGGCCCACATCTGCCAGGGCACTGGCCAGTGGACAAGCTTTCAGCATACACAGTTTGGCAAAATCACATAAGACACTTCATTTCAACTTCAGTGATGGGAGTATCAAAACTATGTATGCTTAACTTTTAACACAGACACACTAAACCATAAGCTCCAGCATCAAGTTTAGGTAAATAATTCCTCAACAGGATACAAGCCTAGAGAGAAGTAGCTCCTCCAAAAAAGAGTGAGGTGAGAGGAATAAAAACAAGAAAGAAAAAAAGAAATGAGGAAAATCAGCGTACGATTGAGTCACTATGGCTTAAAAGCTAATGGCGAGAGAGGAAGGATGATGGGCGTTAAAGATGTTCAGGCTGTAGATAACACTGTATCACAGACTATCACTTCCTCATGCAGAGAGGAAGCTAAGCAGATAGGCTGGCACAAGAGGCATGCAAAAGGAGAAGCAGAACCCCATGGCACCATCCATCCTGCTAGAGATACAGAGCTTGATGTTAGCCCAGCCACGGGAACCCCCTTCCCCACTGGAGGGCTCTCGGTTTGTGGGGCAGGCTGGCAGCAACTGCAGTGTCCTGGGAGCAGGAGACTGAGGAAGCTACTCCAAGCCCCTAGTCTGGAAGTATGCCAAGACCCAACCAACTTCCCAGAAAGAGGACATATTCTGAAGTTTCAAAAGAAAAGTAAAACCCTTTAACCAGTCCGTAAATTACGTCTTTCTCTTCCATTTCAATGAAGAGATGGATACATCTCTGCATGTGGGCATTCAGTTCACTTTCCATTTTCCTGTATTTTCCTGTTTCTAACACAAAATGGTCTGTCAAAATTAACTTGTTCTTCCCCACTTGTGCAGCTCTGACCAGTGTACTTTCTTAAGCTCTTCCTTTTCAGCTTTGCAATCTAATTTACTATTGAGTTCAAAGTAAAGAGAAAGACACTGGATTCCTGCAGGCAACTGACCAAGCATATTCTTGGGATTATCCCTGGTTGTTGTCCTCTCCTGTACACTACTGCAGGTGTGCTGTGAAGCACCAGTAACCACGAAGACTCCTTTCCCTATACCACACTCACTTCCTCAAAGCCTCTGTGCAATTTCCCCTTTCTGGGGGAATCAGTGGCATCAGCGTGACCAGGCCTTGAAATTCTTGTGCACCACACATTTGAGGCCAAGCACATTCCAAACAATACACCTTGTCCAAAAAAATGACTCCCCTGTGAAGAAATGTAACAAGGAGCAGAGGCAGGAAACAACACTGGAAAGCTGTTGGGGCACAGGAAGAAAACCCAAGGGGAGTGGAGAAGGATAAATAATGTAAGAACATATTCCTGAAGTGCATATGGGACTGTAAAAGAACAGAGAAAGAAACAATCAGGATAAAAAATAAAATAAAATAGAATAAAATAAAAATAAAATAAAAGGGAGTGTGTGGTAGAAATCCCTACATTAACATTACTAACACCATTTTAAAAAGGTCCTTTTTCACCTTGCAGAAACCTCCTGCTTTGCTGTGTTTGTTTTTATGAACAGATAACAGAAGAACAATGAGATGTCAAACTGCTCTCTGTCACACACATACTTGGGAAGTACTTTCTTAATTTAAAAGCCTGACAATTGTGCAGAAGTTCTGTAACAGAAGAATTTGCTCAAATGTGGCAAGTGGTTGGTATTGGCTTTACTGGGGGCAGATTCTTAAAAAAAACAAAATACAGAAAATGTACCAAAGGCGGAGATCCAGGGCCTGTGAGGTACCAAATATAATACACTCACACAGAACGCAACTTCTGGGAATGGGAAGACAGGAATGTGTTCACATAAATGTACCAGTTTAGCCTCTTGGATTTGTCAGCTAATTTTCTTACAAACAGCATTTTGGATCCAAGTCAGTTTCTCCACATGACCTTGTCTCCTTGTGCCCACACTGTAAGAGTACTGGTGTGCTCAAAATACATATTCCTTCCTTTCCAAGCCTTAACACACCATCAGCTTTCTTTACAGGTCAGAGGACTGTGACTAATCTTCTTCCAGAGCCCACTAACATCTCTTCTGAGCTGGACTACAGAGCAAACTAAGATGCCCAGAGCACTGACTGCACCCCGTCTGCTCCTCACATATAAACACAGGAATGTGCTAAACTGAGGAAGCGTTCTGCACTCTGGCTATGGGAAAGCTTCACAGCACCTGCCCAAAGTCCACGCCACAAAGACCTACACTGTACCTCAGTTTACTCTCCTCAGCTAAAAAGGTATGACAGGCGAACAACAGGAAGAATACGTGGATAATTTACACCCTCTAATCACAGAGCACAGAGGTGTGCTTCCCCCTGTGCAGGGCACTTTGGAGATTACAGCTGAGCTCAGTGCGACAGCCCATAGGACAAAACCTGCCTTTGCTGCAAGTTCAGAACCCATGGGGGAGTTTCCCACGATTCTGTACTTACCTGTGAGAAGACACACATACAGAATGGGTGAGAGGAGGCAGCTAGACTCAAGGACTGCAATTCTCTCGGGTATAATAAAAAAATCTAGAGAAGCTTAATATTTTGCAAAGATACAACGTACCAGTAATCAAAAACTGGAGAGGAAAACATCACTTACTTAGATTTGCTCTTGGCCACTGAGGGTTTTTTGCAGCATGAAGAAGAGAAAAACAGAAGAAACAGTTACCATTTTATCTTGTTTCCTTTTATGCAACATATAAAGATTAAATGTTTTCCACTGCCTGACTTTGCTAAAGCCCCAGAGAGGTAATGCGACGAGATCTACTGTCACGATGAAGTACCATTCATTCTTCCATGTGCTGTCAGTTCCCTGCTCTTTCTGCCATCATATCACCTTTAGAGGTGTCTGTGCAAATGCAGTGCCCAGCATGACAGGCTGCACTTGCTGCAGCCTCCAGATGTTCTCAGTGAGTTTTCAGCTTCAGTGCTGAGTATGAATTCTCTGGGTGAATGTGAAGTTAAGACAGGTGTGAGCAACACTGCTGGTGGAAACTGCAGTCCCAGTCTCCCCGACTTGTTTCCACCCACTCCTGCTTCGGCTCCTGCTGTGGTACCAACACAAGGGTTTGCACGGCCACAGGTGCGGAGCAGGGAGCCCTTCTCAGCCGACCTTCCCACGAGGCTGGTTTTGGGTTCGCTGATCTAACCCACAGCATAGCACGAAACAGGCTGAATTATTTTTCTGTCAGCTCACTGAATTTAAAGTAACCATAAATCTGCAGCACAAATGCAAAACCCCACTAAAATTAAAAAAAAAAAAGCTCATCTATATTATATGTGTGCAAATCTTGTTTAGGTCACCCTGAGCTTCCTCCGGGGCACGCCGGGAGGCCCCGCGGCCGAAGGAGGGGAAGGGCAGGGAAGGGCCGGGGAGGTCACGCCGCCGCCA
>VZTD01001942.1:944057-989674 GCA_013397725.1 Rhagologus leucostigma
GGCGCGGGGCTGGGCGGGCAGGGCCGGGCGGGCAGGGCCAGGCCGGGCTGCACGGGGGCGGGACCGCCGGCGCTGCCGTACCCGTGCCAGCGCCAGGGCGCCGGGCCTGGGAAATCCGGGATGCCGTTCTGGCGGCCAGGCGGGCTAGTGGTAGCCTGGGCTGCATCTAGCACAACCTGTGGCCAGCAAATCGGGGGAGGTGGTCCTGTCCCTCCGCTCAGCTCTGGTGAGGCCACATGTGGAGTGCTGTGTCCAGTTCTGGGCTCCTCATTACATAAGAGACATGGAGCTGTTGGACAGTATCCAGAGGAGGCCAATAAAGGGACTGGAGCATCTCTCTTACCAGGAAAAGCTGAGGGAACTGGGCCTGTTTAATCTAGAGAAGGGAAAACTGAGAGGGGATCTCATTAGTGCATATAAATATCTCAAAGGTGGGTGCCAAGAGGATGGTGCCCAGCGACAGGACAAGGTGCAGTGGCCGTAAACACAAGAAGTTCCACCTCAACATGAGGAAGAACTTCTTCACACTGAGGGTGTGCGAGCACTGGAACAGGCTGCCCAGGGGCGCTGTGTAGTCTCCCTCCCTGGAGACGTTTAAAGCCCACCTGAACCTGTTCCTGAGTGATCTGCTCTAGGTGACCCTGCCTTGGCAGGAGGGTTGGACTAAATGATCTCTAGAGGTCCCTTCCAACCCTAACAATTCTGTAATTCTGTGATGTCCCCATGCAGGCCTATGCAGGCACGTGCCAGCAGCCCGTCCACGTGTCTGGCAGTGGCTCACGGCAGCAGGGCCAGTGCGGAGGGGGACATGCCCAGCCATGATGGTCCCCCAGCCTGTGCCCCCTGGCTGGCAGCACATCTGGGTTCTGCCCCACTGCATGGAATCATACAGTGGTTTGGGTCAGAAGGGACCTTAAAGATCATCTCATCCCAGCTCCCTGTCTTGGGCAGGGACACTACCCACTAGACCAGGTTGCTCAGAGCCCCAACCAGCCTACACAAGGCTGGGTCACATTGAGCTTCTCATCAACCAACAACCCCAGCTCCTCCTCAAGGCTGCTCTCAATCTGCTCACTCATCCTTCAGCACATTTTAGGCATTGGAATAGGTTGCCCAGGGAGATGATGGAGTCACCATCTCTGGAGATGTTTAAGAGGTGTCTGGATCTGGTGCAGGGAGATTATTTAGTGATTTAGGGGTCACAGTGATAGTGCTGGGTTGACGGACTAGATAATCTTAAAGGTCTCTTCCAATCCTGATGATGCTATTATCTGTTAACCTCTGCCTGCCTTCTTTTTTTCTAAAAAAGGGGGTGCTGCTATGGTGTCAAAGTCCCCAAGTCATTAGGCAACTAAACCTATCAGTGTTCATGAGATACTGTACAAAAGCCATGGGCAGGAAGGCACAAGGCAGGCACCAAGGCAAGTCTTCATATTCCTCTGACCCCTTAGATAATGAACTGTAATATATTATCCTCTAAAAAATTCACAGAAGGTCTGTGGCTTACTCTGCTTCCATCACTTAGGTAAACTGTTATTGATGGAATTCAAAGCCTTGAATATTTAGCAATTACTAAGGCAATAAAAATGTCAGTTTGACATATTTAGATGAAAAACAAGACTTAGAATGTATAATAACATGCAATTAATTTTATATTCTATGGCATGAAAACAAATGGCTGACCCAATAAAACACTGGCACAAAACGACATCTCCAGGAAAGCATTGCTGCTTGTGTCGAGTGTTTACTTGAGATGTTGTTCCTCGATTCAATTCAATTATTTCCAAATACTTCCTCTTAATGATACAACATTTCAGTCTTTACTATGTGGCCTTCAGAAGTATAAATCTACTGGTTACATAATCTGCCCATGAATATCAGAGTGAGAACTTGAAAACATTCAAGATGATAAAATGTGAGTGCTGTAAGACTCCTTCTCTTTGATCTGCGTTATTGCCTCAGTCAGAGCACAGACTGAAAAGGAATAGGATTGCCAACCTCCTGACTTTACTGCCAGGAATATAAATCAACATTAAAGATGATTTCTAAATGAAATAGCAAGTTAAACATTTGTAGAAACATATCATCAAATAGAGGTTACTGCCTCTTTTTAAACCTCTTGCCTGTTGGCAAAAAGAAAACTGTTCCAGTGACATTTTCTCTGCTCTGCTATGACAAGGGCTGCATAAATATAGACACTGTGGTTTAGAATAGACTTTGACAGTCTTCAACTTTCTTTTTAGCAGCCTCTTCTGTAGACAGTTTTCAGTAGCTATGGGTAAAACCCAGGGAGTCTGAAACTGGTAGGTGTGGCAAGGTGTTGACAGTGTCGCATGCCCCTCATGGCAACAGTCATTGCTGACCCTGAAGAAAAGTTATCCTGGCTGGAGTAAAGGAGAGGGAGTGAGAATTTCTGACCCTGGCTCTGATTCAGATTTGGCATGTGGGCTGGGGTAAGTCCATGTTCTTTGAGATCTTCGATGGCATGTGCAGTGCAAATGCAGATTTTTCCTTCAACTTTGCCTAAAGAAAGCAAGGAGTGTGATGAACTGTAATGCCAGCCTGGATAATTCTGGTATTTGCTTAAAGAGAAGTCACTCATGACTCCAGCAGAGAGGTTGTTGGTGCCAAACTGATCGATGTCGCTCAGAATCAAACATAGGGTGGGTTTTCATCTCACTAGAAAAACAACAATTTGTCATGGTATAATCTAACTGATTCCTTCCCTTTTTGTGCTTTATATTCTAGGCTAAGCCCTCCTTCACCTCCAGGAAGTGAGGAGATGGCTGCTCCCTGCCAAGAAAGTGCAGCCAGGTTTCTGGCACACGCTGAGCAGGCAAAGGGCTGCTGTCTGAGGTTGGCGAGGGCGATGCTTCTTCAAGTGCACGCGGCGCCTCCAGTCAGTCATCGCTCGAAAAAGTCACAGAAGGGGAGAGGGGGGCAGCAGATGAAAAGTTTGCACGGTAAATATCCTCTTGGCACCAGATTTTCTACATGAGTTACTGTAATTAATGCATACAAAATCCAGTGCTGGAAACAAGAGAATAACACTGAAGCCTGGGAAAAGCTCCCCGTGTCCTTCCTGGTTTCCCACAAAAAACCAGGCAAACAGCTAACTAAGCCAAAAAACTGCAGACAGATTGGTGGACATAGCTTTTAAACAGCCAGGCTAGTTTCTCCTCCCTTCTTGCTTTCCCTTTCTCAGCGTGTTACCACTTAGCAGTGTTCTGCTGTCCGCAGTGTTAAACAAACACTCGTGGGCACTATTGTGCAAATCACTCATCCCAGATAACAGATGGATTTTTACATTCTTTCTGCATATCTGAATCCATTATCCCAATAGGGCCCAGAAGAAAGTGGGCATTAGCTTAATGCAGTTCTGAAAGAGGAACTGTTCAGGTCAGGAGAGTGGGAATTATGGAAAGAGCCATCTGAAGTGCTAAATCACTCTGAGCCAGTGATTAAATCCATTTCAGCTGCTGGTCTGTTTGAAGTGAGCTGGTAATGGCCTTTAGCCTAGTTCTTAGGTGTGTCCATGGCACAGTATCAATTTATTTGCTGGTAATCTTGTTAGAAAAGGTGGAAAAGCAATGGGCTTGGATGGTTCCCTTCTTACCTCCGGAACTTAGTCCCCCTAGATCAGATGTGGGGCACTCTGCTGTGGTTAGGGCACAGCTCTGTTTTCAGAGATTTACCTGTACCCTGCTTATTCCTTCCAGAGCACTGGTCTCTGGATCTGTTCTGGAGCTCCTTTCCCCAGCACCGACGTCATTCATATGTAAGGGGGAAGAACAAAGACAGCACTCGCCTATTTCTTGTGTGATTTTTCAATACCCATTTCCCAATCCCGGCATCCAAAGTAACAACATCCTTTCAAACCGCCCCCTCTTGAAATGCCACAGTAGTCAAACAGCTGCAAATCAAAACACCTTGTAAACAAGTGACTGAAATCCCGTGGGATGCCCGAGGGCTTGGGCACGTCTCAGAGTGATTATAGTTCCTGCTATACAAATTGGAGTCCATGTAGCACAGTTTGTGCCAGCTCCAAGCTCTTGCTTTTTATTTTTAGCCCTGTTTGTCAAGGGGTTCTCATAATAAAAAGAATGACGTTCGGTATCAGTGACACACAGATAAAATTAGATAGTAGCCGGAAGTGATCCTACAACTAATCCTCCCAATTTTTTCCACAAGCTTTAGGATCCTGTGGGCCTCAAGGACAGTTTTTCTCTGTGTGAATTTCACTTCCCATCAGCAGGCAGCTGAAAAATTGGGCTTGCATAGGACTTGTGTGCAAAAGAAATGAATGTCATTGTCAGTGCTTATGCCAACAGCTGGGACCATCTGGGACACCAAAGACAACAGTGTCTAGATGTGTACTGCTGATCAGAGGTTGTTTTTAGCAAGCCTTGAAACCTTCTTCCCTTTTTGGGGCAAGAAAACAATGTTTTTGCCTTCCATGCATGGAGTTTTGTACACAGAGCAGCTTAAGTCATCAGGGCTCAGTCCTGGAAGTGATTAGTCCCCCAGCCATAAGACACCCGCACTGATGCTGAAGTTATTATTCCTTTCTTTGGAAGAAGCTGCCTAGGGGAAAGATAAGATGGGAGGTGCATTAGATTACATCTCTAAAGTAGACCTTCTCTCAGGAGAGCAGGATCAGTTCTCATTTGTTTTGGCACTTTTTTTTCCCCGCCTTCTAAATTTTGGATTGCTTTCATTTTTACTACACTGTAAAAGAAGAAAATACAAGAGGTTAACCGGTCAGCAGATGCTCTCTATTGCTTAGAAACATTGAATTCAATCAGGCAGTGTACCTGGTGCATCTTCAAAGGCAGGTGCAATTGTTTGCTGTGTAACACAAAGGATTTAGCTGTGATATTAGGGAAAAGAAAGAGTGTATCAAAAGCAAAGCTGTGAACCTGCAAGACCCGATACTTTTATGCAGGGTAGGTAAAGGCAAAGGGAGAGGATAGTTACGTAATGCGAACATGGTGTGACACAGATAGGGAATGAATTTTTTGCCTCCTGTAGCTTGTTGGAGGAGAATGCATCAAGTGCCTGGACTTGGTTCACTTTATGTCAAAAATCTACTCTGGAATGAATTAGTGTATCACTCGTATCGCTCCTTGGCAAGGGGATATCTTTAGCTTTAAGCCAGAGGGATCAGCTGTAAGGGAAAAGAAAACAGGTGGTTCAAGTGTACAAGTGGATCTAGGGAACCAGAAGGAGGATACAGTTTTCTGCATCCCATGGCCTCCCTAAAGACTTTCTCACTTGAAGGAAGGTCACAGGGTTCAAAGCTGTTTCTCAAGTGCAGCTATGTAGCGTTGCCTTGATGTCATGCAGTATTATAAACAAGTTATTATTTCATTCAGTGTTTTGGGAAATGATGGGACTGGAACAATACACCCACAGCAGTTCCCTCCCTTATCCCAGCAGACTCTTTAGTGAGTTACTTATGAGCTGTACCTCACTAACTGATGTCTGTCTGTCTATCTGTCTGTCTATGTCTGGTAATAGCGTGTCTCTGAGGAATTTCGAGTAGGAATATTGGTGGATTTTATGAAGGGCAGAGAGCTGGGAAGGAGGAGAGGGACATAAATTTGCAGTGTCTTGTGGTTTGATGGATGTTTGATGTATGAACATTGGGCTGAGAAGGCCCCAGGGCTTCATAGCTGCAAGCACTGAATGCATCATCGCTCCTTTTTCCACGCATTTGTGCTTCTGAAGCCAGTCACTTGTTCACACCTGATGGGATAGCAGAAAAACAGAGTTAAGCAGGGCAGTGTTCCATTCATTTCTGTCTGCTTAGCTCAGGTTCAAGCTAGACCTGAGATGAATACTTAAAAACATAGGAATCTTCATAAAGGAACAAGTACTAGAAATGAGGTTCAGCAGGAATGTATGTAGAAATCTGTTTCAAGTCTTAGGCTCTTGCATAACTGTCTCTGGCTAGTTCCCTAAACCCTTTTCTTCTGCTATAGTCTCCCTACACCCATTTTCCTTAAAAACATACAAGCAATTTGAAAGCCCTAATGACGCACAATGCGTGTTCTCTGACCTTTGCACAAGCCCTGCAAAGAGACTGTCTTTCCTCTTTTTATTTCATAAGCACTGACCATCTGGCCTTGCCCCGTCATCCCCAAATATAAAGAAATAGTCTCCCTCCTATAGAGGGGAGGCAGTCCACTAGGTTAAGAAGATAAAGATTGTAACAATATTCATAGGTAGCCTGTTGCAAGGGTTTTGTTGATCAGTAAAGATACGTGTACACTTCAGTCACCTTTTAGCCCATGTTATATTCTTCAGTGATGTCAAACTACTAGATCAAATAATGTAAATGTAGCTCAAGCTATCTTTCTGGAAATATTCCTTGTCCCAAAAAGAGCAAGCTATTTCTCCACATCTTATATAGACCAAGATATTCTTGAACTGCCCACAAAACAAAGCTAGACTGAATCACGTTTTCCCCAAAAGTTATCCTAAACTTTTAGGATAACTAAAGGAATCAGAAAAACTATTTACCTTCCTTTTTTCCCCAACTCTCACAACATGGACTCTAACCTCACCATTACAGGAAAAAATGCTCTTCCCAACTGTGTAGATCAGTAAGAGACTAAGTGTTGCTCTCTAAATGTAACTGATCCCATAACTCTAGCCCAGATCTTTAAGGCTGCCTTGCTGTCTAGTCTAACCTCAGTATGTGTCCAAGGGGCATAGTTGCCTAAAAATCAGATATGTAAATATGATGAAGACATGGCCCATAGCATCTGACCTTAGATAAATTCCTGTCCAAATATTCTGCCTGCTCACATGACCCAGTCCATGTACTGGGATAGGACTGGTGGACTGATATTCCCAGCCCTGCCCTGCATTAGCTTCTGATGACCTAGTTCTGGATAACTGAAGATCTCACCTCTTCCTCAGCACAAAAATACTCTTGCATCATTTTGAAATCCTGTTGCTGCCACTGAAGAATTCACATAAACCAGTACTGTCTGTAGTGACCTTGTGCTTGCACGTAAAGTGGTGGTCAGGGCATTTCATGCTAGCAGTAAACCAGAAGAATTTACTGGAATGGGATTAAATTTGTTTCCAAAGTGTCTGCAGAGCCAAATCAATTCCAAGAGTTTTCTGAGCTGCTGAACAACCAGAGGCAATCACTGCACTTCTCTGCTGCCAGTTGCAGCCTTTTACCTCTTCTAGGCAGGAACTGTCTTCTACTCTGTATTTTTACAGTTGCCAGTGTTGTGGGGTGGCACCTCATTGAACCCTCTGCATCAATAGGATGGCCTTGGTGAGCCTCGACTTGCAGGACAGCCAGCAGGACCCCCCTCCAGCTGCCCTCCTGTCTGCAATACCTGTGGGTGAAATACAGGCAAATGCACTTGAGTTAGACGTACATCTGACGCCAACTGCATCTGGCAACCACTCTGGCACTGCAGAGGACTGCCCCAGGATTTCTAGTTATTTTTAATTCAGCATCAGATTGGACCCAGTTGCTCCTGGTTAGAGATCTTTTTGCAATAACAAACTAAGATTACATGAAGAGCTTAAAAAAGAATTTCACCCCTCCAGGGCTAAATTACTTCCACTTATATACAACTGTCATATCTTTAAAGGGCAAACCCAGAAAGCTAACACTGAAAAATATAACTCTACAACTGAGATTATCTGCCTGCCTTCTCTAGGCAATCGTGTCTCATATCTAGAAGGTCTTTCATAGCAAAACCCAAAATTCAAGCTAAGTAGATGGAAGATTTATGTACAGAGTAGGAAACAACAGCTTGGGAGGAGGTGTATTTGATTGCTGGAGCCAGTTACAAAGAAAAACCTCAAACACCATACGACTGCTTTTCCATAGCATCTCACTCATGTCTGGTAAAACCACTCCATGCTCACCCAGACTTTGCAAACTACTGCTCACCAGCTGAGAAAGGCATGGTGACGTGCATGTTATGGAAGCATCTGACACTGGCAAACAGGTCACTTCTATATCTAGCTCAGCATCCATTCCAGACATTTTGTAACTGAGTATTTTTCATGAGGTAATAATTGGAAAGTGGGAATAATGAAACCCCTCTGTACCAACTTACCTGTCCCACAGGCGGTCTCCTGCTGTTCAGCTCACATTTAGGGAATTTAATTAGGAGCCGAGTTACACAGGAACTTGAAGAGGCCACACCTTCCCTACACTTTCTGTGAATATTCCCACTCATATGATGAGAGAGCAGTCATGCTTCACATAGTGGCTGTATTCAGCCCTGATTATATACCTGGATTAATAATTGAAGCACTTAACCCCAGGGGCAAATGCATTTCCCTGAAGAGCGCAGAAATTATGGAGAGGGGAGCTCAACATGTGAAATGTCCAGAAGAGGAAGTGCTCACAGCCCTTCGTTCAAAAATTTTCCCTTGGAGAATATTTAACTCTCTTCAGAATTATTGTCTGTTTTCCTCTCAACTCCTTTTCAATAATGGCATGGATAAAAGTGGAAGAGGAGAAAGGAAAGATGAGGAAAAGAGTAAACATTTTTCACTGGGTTGGGGTTTTTGTTACATTAAAAAAAAAAATCAATTAATTTACATAGAAAAGTCTGCAGATTTCAGACTTTCATCCAAAAAAGGACAATTTCCATATTTTTTCTAGTTCTTTCTATAGAAAATATCCCCTGTAGGGTTTTTTGGTGGTTTCTTTTTTCATTCTTTTCCTGTGAGGTCAGAACCCAGTACCACATTGTCTTCATGGAGCAGCACACTGAGACCAGTGACTAACTGGTACCTTGACAAGACTCCCAGCCCATTCTTCAGCCACAATTGTATCTCACATCTCCAGCTGTTGTAAATGCTTGGGTGTAAACTTAGGGGGCATTTGTGTCTCCCTACTACATTCATTCACATGCAGCTATACCCCTCCCAATGAAATCCCAAGATTTAGAGAGACTGAATCGCTTTAGGCCTCATGGGTTCATTCAGTCAGATGCAATTTATCATTTAACCCTTTCAGGAGATCTACCAGTTGCCAATCTTAGCTTCATTTTCTCATTCTTAGAACTGCTGAGCAGAAAGGTCAAGTAGTGTGAAATACAACAAAGAGCAAAGGCCGTTTGCTTGATTCTGACTTTTTTCTCAAGAAAGGGAGCAACTTGCAATTGGCAGTGTAGTCCAGGATGATCAGGGTGTGTAACCTTCCATAAGTCTGCTGCAGTCTCTGGTTAAAAGGGAGGATGGAGTGGCTGCCTGCTCTGCTGTATTCATTGCTTCCTGTGAGGTTGTCTCTGTTCCAGAAGGAGCCTGTAACTCACTGACTGATCAACAGAAATTAGGTTGGAGTGGCTGGGATTCTCCAGAAAAAGTTCATAATTTTCCAGTATAACTGAGCTATCCAGAAATCCAAGACAGTGGGACAGCACACACATAGAGACCATCTTCAAGTACATTTGCATCCAGCCCCTTTGGAAACATGTGTGATTGCCCCATATGCATGGCTCAGAGTTGTCACTGGGGAAATGCTGCACCTCCCCAGCCTCTGACTCTCCCACATGACATAACACCCATTCCCAGTCACAAGGATTGAAACGGTCTGGGCAATTGTTTGGTGTCAGCAGCTGAACTGTTTTGAAAATCTAGCCTAAAACTCCCAAAACAAAGCTGAAACCACCAAGGCCTGGATCTTCAGCTGCATGGCTTTCTGCTGAGCTCACTGGCATCCTTGAGAGGTTTCCCACTGATTTCAGTGAGTTCTGTGGAGGAAGTTTTAGCTAAAACAAAGCATAAAGAGGTTGGGCTGAGGTCTTAACCAGATACCATCCAGCCTTAGATATTTAAAGTCCCATCCACTGCTGTAGTCAGCTACGGTAACGTGCCACTCCAGAGAGCAGCTGAAATCATATCCTTCCATTAGCAGTAGGCTGGCATAAGAACTGAGGTTCAGATCTTCCAGTTAAGGGCAGGCAGTCCTCCTGTATGGTCTCACACAGTTCATTTTCTGTGTCCCTCTTGGCATCTCGGAGGTAGGGACAGTTACACTTCCCTGTTTGTACTTCTTGGCAGCTTTGAGATAAGGACAGTTTTATCTTCTCATGTGTAAAAAAGTTGGTGGCCTTTGCAAAGGAGAGAAGTGATTATACTTCAGCAAAGCAAAGCCCCTGTCAGAGGAATGCATGCCGATGGACTTCTGTCTCTTCACCCTCTCTTCTCCGATACAACCACATTACCACACAACCAACTGACTTGAGCATCCTAACCATTGTTCATTCATATTTATTTCAGCTCCAAGCAGTGTTTAGTCTAGAGGCTAAGAGCTCTCTGCAAGATGGGCTTCAAGTAGATACACAAAGAAAGGCAGCTGAGCAGTGGGCCTGTTTCCCTTCTAGCAGCTTTTGTTATGATTTTAGATGTGAAATCCACTGACAGGGTGGAGACTGAACTGACATGCTGAACTGCCTTGTTCAAAAATCTTCTCTCTTAAAATGAGTCAGACCAAACCCTTATGACATTATCCCATGATCCAAAGAGTGACTTCACATTTGGTCACAAGAAGAGCAGCATTTTTACTTTTTTTTTAGCTACATGGAACTGGGAATGTTTCAGGCAGTGACTCTATTCAATGAATGATACACAGTCATCACTGAAGGAACTTTCTATCTCTCTGTGAATTACCAGATCAAGCAGCCTTTTCTAATCCTTGTTCTAGCCCTTTAAGTCAGGACACTTTTTTTTATTCTCTGCCAAAATCTATTTTTGAAGCTGTTATTGCAGTAGCTGCCAGCTACAAGGAGGCAAGTACCTGCCCCCATTTGTCTAAGAGAATAAGTGAGTGGGATCACACAGGAATAGACCGAATCTCCCAAATGAGGCTCCTGAAGCACTGTGCAATCATTAGTGAGTTAAACCTCACAAATCCTGTCTGAGTTAGTGCTAAGTCCCTTTCACTGGTGGAAGGCAGAGAAAGACAGGTAGGGCAAGGGGAAAAGGCATCTGCAAAGAGGATTTTTCTCCTTGAAGAACAAAGGGAGTGAAGGTGTGTCTTGTAGATAGTGCTTTACTCAGGTTGATGTTGTCACGAGGAGTCTTTCCATTGATCTCCTCAGTCATTGCAAACATCATAATTAGAGCCTGCTGAATAACATTGACAAATGGTGTATCTGTCTGTTCAGCAGCTTACCTTCTTTGAGGTCTCTTCCAACCTAAATGATGCAATGAGTCCACATATATTTCTGCTGTCAGTTTTGAGTAACTTGCTCATTGGTTTAGAGATTGCAAAGTAGGAAGGGGCCAGTGATATCGTTAGTCTGAGCTCCTGCATACCATAGGCTGCAGTATCACACTGAATTGCTTTTTCTTGGAAATACAGAGTAACTTTCAGGGGAATTGTTTGTTTTTTTTTTTAATATTGCAAATGAATGGAGAAATCTACCAGAAGCCTTACGTAAACTGATTAATTACTCTCACTTCTAAAATATCAGGGTTTTTTTCTAGTCAGAATTCATCCAGTTTCAGTTATAAAACCTCTGGTTTTATGTCATCACCAAGAGATTGTGATCAAGTCAATGCTTCACATGACCTCTGTTTCAGGAGATTGAGCTCCTGGAGTCTTTCACTCTAAGGCCTGCTTTCTAGTTTCTTAATCAGCCTAGTATGACTTCTCTGTACTTTTTCCAATGTGTTATCATCCCTCTGGAATTATTCACAAATAACCTTTTCATTAGTCAAGCCGTTCTTTAGATGGTTGCCTGATGAATTTACAGTAACCTTCCTTTTGGTTAGTTACATTATTTGTGAGTTGTTAATCTGGACAGCTGCAAAGGTCTCTTTTCCTGCAGCTCCACTGGCCATGGAAGGCATTTTCACTGGACAAGCTCCTGTGCCATCTACCACTGATTCCAGCTGTGCCACAGGAAGACCCCAAAATGCTAACTTGTAAAAATGTTCCCATGTTTCAGGATGGAAAGGGACATAAAAACCAGCTCCTCTTGGGTTAGCTCAGCTCTTTTCCTTGTTTCCAGCAGTTTGACAGAATCTTTTAGTATGCAAGAAATTCTGAGAGAGATATTATTATACATCAACTATACTCCTGAACTGTGGACCTCCTGAAAGGAGGGGATGTGTGTCACCCCAAGATGCTCAAATGTCTGCTTCAACTGATGCTAGGTACTGTATCTAGTGCTTTCTAACCTCTCAGTCCCAGGGATTTGTCTTAATTGCCAGGCTTCGTGGTAAGTGATTGACATGCTGGGTTATTTGTGAACAAACAGAAGGCTGATGTGACTTCTGGGCAAAGTTTCAACACTGTAGAAGGCTGTCCTCTCCTCAGAGTGTCCTCAGCCATTCTCATCCACATTTGAAAAAGGTAGATGCCCACAAGAAAACTGTATCTACGTAACAAAGACACAAATTTTAGCTCAGAAGAGTATCAAGTCCCTCTTGATTTCAAATTAACCTGGTTCCCTTCTCCTTGGCTTGCCATCATTTGCTGCAATGAAGCAAATTGTGGAATTTCCCCTTTAGCTTTTTGTTAGAAAGCCACTTGTTCAATTTCATGTTCTAGGCTTCGGCTGAACTCTCCTTTCTTGCCAGCTCATGTTTCCACTGAACACACCGCTTGGTGAAGAAATAGCCCCTTCCCTATCCTGCAGCCTCCCCTGACCCTGCTTCAAACAGATAGGCAATTGTGGCTGTGTTTGCTCTCAGTCTTCCTGAAGCCATTGAGACACTGCAGCCTCAACTCTCTTCCCTGCTACATGATACTCAAATCCCACCAACCTCGTCCCCTCCAAATGAAAATCAGGTGATGGGAAAGCTCACATCCTTGTGTCTCTCTTCTTGAGGTTTTAGACTCTTGCAAGCAGCTCTCAGTGCCATCAGTATCATAAGAAAAAAAGCCTCTGCTACTTTCAGCTAGAAGATCAGAAAGCCACAGCCACCTTCAGGCTTTGATCTTGAGCCAAAGCCAAAGTCAACCTCCTTTGTTCCCCAGACCTTTTAGTTTTGGTTTGATAGACATAAGTGCTCTTCTCTGTTCTTTCCTTCTCTCTGTTCCCTATTTTCACCCTCCTCATACTCCCCAGACCTTGGCTGGAACCTTATCATCCCTGTAGGAAAAGGTGTGTATGAACTTCTGCTCCATAGGTCACCAAGGTAATGCTGGACTGAGGGAGTCTGGGTGATTTGTCCCCAGATGTTAAGACAATGGGCTTTTCTGTCAATGTTTTCCACTGCAGGAGACGATGCCCACTGTGGTGGTGACTGAAAATGCCCAAGAGGGAAAGGGAAAGGGCCATAGCAGACATCTGGGGCCAAAGGAGAAGCAATTTGTTAATCAAGTGTAGCCACAAATCTTCATTTGGAACAAGGGGACAGCAAACAGCAAACTATTTCTAGATGATCAAAGTCAATTCAAACATGTCACCTGCTGGACCTGAGCTTGGAGCCTTGGGAGATATGGGGCAGATGACACTGAAGAAACAGGGAAGATGAGCTTCCACACTCCACAAGGATTTCTTGTAAAAGATGGTCCCTCCCTCACCTCTTCTGGTCTCTGGACTTTATGATCAGTGTCCTCAATTCTACTTTGCCAAAAGCTGAAGAGAGCAAGGCAGAGGGCCTGCAGAATCTCCCGTGAAGCTCTGTGAGAATAGTCTTTCTTGTTTTGCTTTGAAGAAGGAAATTACTTCAAAGCAGCAAAAGTACAGGCTTTTTAATGTGGACATCTTGAGTCTGCCCTCCTCTACCAGAGCCTCCTTCATGGGATGCTGAGCAAGAAGGGCACATGTTTAAGTGTACCCCCTATTATGGGATGCTCCAGCTTCAAATGTAGTGGCCTGTGGTTAAGAGGTGCTGAGCAACTGTCAGAGTTTCAAAATATTGGATGGTCAGCACTTCTGTAGCTCTTCATGTGCCAGTTTTTTGGCCTCTGAGGAAGCCTTGGGAGTGATGACAGAGTGGATGGTGAGCCATTTGCCCTGGGTAGGGGAGGTGGAGAAGCCCATGACTCATGACCTTGCTGCACATCTCAAGGTAGTGCAAGTCACTGCTAGTGAGCTGCAAGTGAGCTGTAAGCCCTGAGGAACTTTGTGTCCTCCAGATCTGATGGAACGTAAGAAGGTAGAATTGAGGGTCACATCTGAAGTACTGCCATGAATCTCTCTGTGTCTCAGAGCTTTTTCAGTCTTTTCACTTGAAAAATAGGCAAATGAAACCAAAGGAAAGGAGAAACCTACCTAATACCAAAGCAGGTAAATGTTCTTTCATACTTCTTAAGTGCCACTGAGGGCAAAGTTTTATCATTGCAAAACCAGCTGCTATTTGTCTAGTCCTTCCCTAACATTTATGGTAGATCACATTTACATTCCAGTTCTTCCCTCAAGCTTTGTCACAGGGATTTGGGCAGGAGTTCAAGTACCTGACAGCTGGAACCGTGCCCCTACTAAGCCACCTAAAGACTGACATTCCAGGCCTCCCCTCATGGAGAAGAGCCTTGCTCCCCTATCTGAGCTTCAACATCCTGAGTACAAAGCCTGTCAGATTTCATTGTTAACGAGTGAAGAAATAAATTGGCTCTAATTATTCTATGAAGAGCTTAGATGGAATTTTACAGGAAAGAAGCTTTGTTTAGCGATTATAAGAGGAGACTCTGAGCCAGGATTCCCAGGTTTTATTTCTGGTTCTGCCCCTCATTCACCGAGTAGCACTGAATGAATGTTATATGTTGTTTTCCCCCATCTGTAAAAAGGAGTGGTGATACCAAACTTCCTGGCATAAATGTTTCTAGGCTTAATTAATTAACAGCAGAGAAGCAATCTGAGTTTTCTGTTGGAAGATGCCATAGTAATAAACTAAGAAATATTTCTGGCTGCTCTGGTATTTGGCATTCTCATTCTTTTTCATATACAGAAGACAGCCCTCACAGAGAAAACAGAGTTTTCAGTCTCCTAACTGGTTACTGGGCATTAAGGAAAACTGGTGTCTAACTGGGTCATAAATTCACTGAAATTGCATTTCTTCTCAGGCTGTGAAGAACAGACAGATTTTTGCTCAACTACTTGTTAGTCTAAAATTTTCAATCAATTGTTTTATGCAAGCAAAGCTTTTTGCAAATTTTGTGACTTTTGTTTGAGTAGTTTGCAAATTCACTGTGGCTTTTGTTTGAGTAGTTTCTGCTTGCAGAGTAATTGGCCAATCAGCTCACATAGTATTGTGTCTGCTCCTTAAGTGGATAATGCTCAGGCTCCCAAATACCTTACAAAACCTTACAAATACTCAGGTTGCTCAGGTTGGAAGGGACTTTGGGAGGTCTTTAGATTAATCTCTGGTTCAAAGAAGGAGAAGGTCAAACAAAGGATGAGGATAGGTTGCTCAGGCCTTGCGACAGTTGGGTACTGAAAGCCTTCCAGGAGGTGGCTGCACAACCTCTTTGGGCAGTATTTGGCTATTCTCATGGTGAAAATGCCTTTCCTTAAAGCCAGCCTAAACATCTTCCATTTTAGTTAAGGTCTATTGTCTCTCGTCCTCCCACCATGCCCTATGGTGAAAAGCCTGGCTCCAGCTTGTTGATAACTTTCTTGTAGAAGCTGTCAGGCTGCTGGTTGTCCGCTTCAAAGCCATCTCTTCCGAGGCCAAACAAGTCCGGTTCCCTCAGCCTCTCCTCAGAGGGCTCTTGCCCTTAAACCTCTTGGTGGTGTCTGCTGAACTTGCTCCAGTGTGTCCATGTTTTTCTTGCATTGGGGATCCAAAACTGGGTTTGGTACTGCAGTGCCATCCGAGTACCTAAGGAAGCTGGATAAACATATCTGTCACCCTCCTGGCTGTTCAGCCTTTGGCTTCTTTTTGTGCCAAGGCACACTCCCGGCTCACGCCCAGCTTGCTCTCTGCCTGGATACCCAGATCCTTTACTGGAGAGCTGCTCCTCTCCCTGTCAGTCCTAGCCTGTACTGTTGCAGGGGCTCTTCCTTCCCAAGTGCAGGATTTTGCATTTATCCTTGTTGAGTTTCATAAGGTCCCTCTCAGCCCATTCCTCCAGCCTGTCCAGGGCCCTCTGAATGGCAGCTCTGCACTCAAGCATATCAACTGCCCTCTAATACTTAGATGTTCAGTCTCCAGACTTGATGAGCAAGCACTCCATCGTCTCATCCAGACAACTGCTAAAGATGTTCAAACAGGACAGGCTCCAGGACAGACCCCTACAGTACCCAACTTTTTACCAGCCTCCAGGTAGGGCATGACCTGTATTTGGTCCTCTCCAAGTCTGACCATCTAAACCAGTTTTTTACTGTCTGTTAGTCCACCCACCCAGACCATAACATCCAAACTTGAATACAAGAATGTTGTGGTAGACAGCCTCAAGCCTTGCTAAGGTCATGGTAAAATGCCTGCCAAGAGCTGCATATATTATATTTACCTGTATGTGTGTGCATGTGCAGGCCCTTTTTGAAAACAGGCTTGTGAACTACTGCGTAGTTATAGTTTAAAAGTCAGTCAGCATGGTAGTGAATTGAATTTGTGTCTTAGAATTCCACTTCTTAAACATGTGCTCTGTTGGCTTTCACTTTTTGGTTTTCTGTTTTACCTTTGACTGGGAATTTTTAAAGCAACCGTCCTTGTCCTTACATCCAGCTCCAGCTATGAGTCAAATGGGTCTCTGCATTTGAATGATGAGCTACTTCTAACCGTAAGTCATTCTCTAAAGTTTTTCCTTCCCGTAACTTCAAAAGGAGTTCCAATTCTTTTAACCTCCGCATTCCCCAGTAATGTCAAACATATGGTCTACAGAAGATACGGACCACCAATAAAACCATGGGAAGCTCATGGACTGAGAGAATGGATGTGAGTGAGACACTATGAGAACAGGATTGATCCATGTACTGCATGTACTCCAAGGCTGTGTAGGCTTGTCAGCATAAGCAGCGTGGATCTCAGGCACTGTCCACTCTATGTATATCTACGCTTTAAACCAGATCTCCAGCTTCAATCATCACATCCTTGCTACTGATGTTCAGCTCTGTCCTGTGCCCGTCATCTCATCTCCTGTTGTTTGGAATTGTAGCACAGGGAGTTTTCCCCCACAGCTGGGAAGTGGAAGCTGTGTGTGCTCATCATCATCTCTTCTTGCTAGAAACATGATTTTCTTAATGAAGTTAAGAATTTGCTCTGAGAGCTTCTGGGTGCAGAGTGAGGCCATGCATGGAGGAAGGCGAAATGTGGCCATTTTTTAACTAGGTTGAGGAGTTCACTCCCTGTGAAAACCTTGAGCTACTGAAGAAGGGTGTTGCCTAAATGAGCTGCTCAGATGCAAAATTGGAGCCATCCTCTGCATTACCTCAGTGGGTGCTGCTGAACTCGAATGCAGCCACACTCAAGACTCTTGTTAATGGACAGTGCAGTGTTACTTATGCCATGCTGAGGTGCGTACCGACCTATTCCTAGCTAGAGAGACGACTTTCTGAACATCTAGTTCCTCAGTTGGAGATCTCCCATCCAGGTCCTGAGTGGCTAAAAAGTTGTACACAAAGGCTGGTGGTGGAGCAGCCAGGACTGGTACCAAAAGGCAGGCCTCATCTCTGTAGTAGACAAATTTCCAAAATCCCATGTTTGGGCAATTCTTCTAGCTTCCCCTCCTTGGACAATGCTAGGTATGTAATTGTACCTTAGGCCAGATAACTTACAGGGAATTGTTCTTTCAGACTGCCCTGTCAACTCATGCCATGTTGGGCAGTGTGCTGGAGATACACGTGTCCACAAGTCAGGCAGCACTAGAGAAATGAAATAAAGCAGGAGAAAACTACCATATGTGAAAAATGCAGAGGCTGCTGTTTATGTCTGACACAGCCAGTGCAGCTTGGGTGAGTGGATGGCTGGATGTTTTTTCTGGCTGATCTCCCACCCAAAGTGCACCGATAACCTTTGTTTGAGAGCTACCTTCTCCCAACAGTACTCATGTGAATGTTGTGGTAATCATTATTTCCATTTGCCAAGAGGAGCAGTAACTAGCCTAACTGTGGAGAAGCCAAATCTTATGACTCCTAGACCCCTGAATTTTCTGTGCAATTAAAGACAGAAATCCTTCCTTTATCAGCTCCATGACAGCGTTGGTGACAATCAGGCAATTGCCTGAGTGGTGTAATGAGCCCTCTAAAGCCCTGGAGAGAATGGCTGAATTTACTGTTAGACTTTTGCACCTTGTTTTCTGGCACAGAAAATCCGTTCTCTTGTAATGATCTTAACTGTGAATGTAGGTACCACAGCCTGGTTTTTTATGCCAGGGTTATTTACCAAAACTAGGTCCTGTTGGAGTAGGAAGGAAGGCAATCTCTTTGTGCAGCCTTCCCACCCATGCAAGAATGTATTTGTGTGGTGTAATTACTGCCTTGAACCAGCTAAACCTCCTTCCCTTCCAGGATGGCATCTGCACCTCTAGGTCAGAGACATTATTTTGCCAACAGCTGAGGATGTTTCCCTGCGTGTGGGGAAAGGTCCTGCTCTTTACATGGTGGGGCCTTGCAAGTGCTGTGAAGTCAATGTTGTGTACCTGGAGTAGTGACAGCCAGGAACTCCTGAGAAGCCACAGGGGCTTTGACACGCTGTAGACACCAGCAGGCTTGGCCCGAGATGTGTCCCACAGCAGGAGTGACTGCCCTGGCTGTCAGCAGAATGTCTGCAACACAGAGCCCAGCCAGCATTGCCAGGGACACACTGCTCACCCAGGACCCATGAACTCTGATCACTTCAATGAAGATAATTTGGTGCAATCAGCGGAGAAGTGGGGTTTGCAGTTACCACACCCACCTGCACAGACACACGTGCTCCTGCAACCATGTTCTTTGTGCCATGGTTTCAGTAAGTGAGCAGACAAGCCTGCTTGCAAGACACAGTGGCGTGTCAGCCAGCGGGGATGGCTACAAATGTGGCTTTCTCCGGCTCTGCTCAACAAGACCTCCTCCTGCTGCTTGGAACAATATGTGGTTACCACAACATGACATCTAGTTAAGAAAACAAAGCCAAGCACAATCCACCCAAACTTCAAAACTTCCCCCTTTCCTTCAACAACAGATTTTTCTCGTCAGGTTCAAATTATTTACCAATGAGTGCTGGAAAAAGCTGTTGCTCTGGTTTGGCCTGTATTTATTTGCTGCACCAAATCAACAGAAGGTGTTTCTGGGAAATGAACATCAGGGGGTGCAAGAAAATGACACTGGTCTGGCTCAATTTACTAACTAAGGCTAGCTTCTTCAAGAGTTGGGCCACGGTGATGGGTATTTTGTGCTACTCCATTGCAGCTCCTCTTCCTGAGCTGATGTGCCCAGGCTGCATGCTGTAATTTCTGGTTTTGGTGAACTGAGAGCAAAATCTCAAAATGCACAGGCAGCATTACCCAGCCTTTGTGGGCAGCTGGCTGGGTCACCTCTCCACATCCCAGCCCACACGTGAGGTACACTGGGAGAGCAGAGACAGACACTTGGTGCTTGTGCTTGCTCTTACTGTTGTTTTTGAGGAAGTCTGCTACACGTTTGCAATGGAGCCAGGTAGCGGATGGATGTTGTACAGAACTTCAGTCTCCCAGTCTGTCAAGCTTGAAAGTTTTTCCAGCTTTCAATTTTGTCTAGAGTTTCCTTCTTAAGACTCCCCCCTTCTTCAAACAGAGCCTCAACTCTGGCTGGGTCCCAGAGATAGATACCAAATGGTGCTTTTTTCCCTTTCTTTTGCTCTTTCTTCCTTCTCATGAAGCTGGCAGACTCTCCAAACACACATCCAACCAACGCACAGTGCATTCGAAAACAGGCCATCTGGCTGAGCACTCCTTGAGAATGAGAAGACAAGAAAAACAACCCTCTTGGAGCTGGCAGCCGAAAGGCAGGCAGCCCATACGTGGACTTGATCTCGTGGTGCAATCCAAGAGCTGTCCAATCCAAGGGCATTGCAAAAAAGCTCTTTCCTAATGAGCAGAATACGGCTGTCTCCAGAAGCGGCTCCAAGTCAACAATTTGAGTGGGATGCTGTAACTCTCCTCGCTGCACATGTGCTCATTAATTAAAGCCACTTTGGAAGATGCCCCGGACACCCCCGCCAGGGCTGCCAGCCTACCCTCCCCGAAATCCTGCTTGCTGCTTTGCAGCCCCCTGCTGGGCCCGGAACTGCAAAGCCCCAGGATAAGGACGGGGCCATCAGCATCCAGCTCTTAACCGCAAAGGGGACCCGTTGCGTCACCGGTGAACAGCTGCGGGGGGGAGCGCAGCCCTGGGAGGAAGTTGCACTCCATTTGCTTTGCCATCATTTTTCTCCCCTGAGTTTAGTAACAGCCAGAGTGCTCCAGGCACAAAACCACTCTGGGCAGGTCAGCAAATGTCAGGGACTGAAGTGAGCTGAGCAACCAGTATTGCAATGCTTCCCTATTTCTCTGGTGGCTAAGGACTGGATTCACTAAATCAGGATGGCTGAGATGAACGCAGAGCCATTAGTAGCCAAATCCATCAGCAGCAGAACAGGGAGCACTCAATGAAACCAGTAGGAGATGAGTTTAAAACAAGTTTAAGAAATTACATCACTTTAGGTAGAGAACTTCTGGAAGTTGCTGGCCTGGAAGGCTGCAGAGGCAGAGAGGATCAGTGGGCTCAAAATGGGATTAGACAAATTTGCAGGCAACAAGTCCATAAAAGGACACTAAAAGGAACAGGCAAAGTGTGTAATCTAACATCCCAATCCAGCAAGGGTGAACCTTGAGAAAAAAGCAGGGAGAGGGAAATGTCCAGGTGTGTGTGTGCTCCCTGCACCTTGCCCTAGTTGGGAGCAGAGTGCGGGGTGGGGAGGACCATTACTCTGACCCAAGGGGCCATTCTTTAGTTTTTATTGTAGGATTCAGTCCCTGTACCAGCCCAATCTGAAGGTCATATGAACAGATTGTTGCCTCTTTAAATTACCAGAAGGAAACTAGAATCCAATTTTTCTCTGAAAGCTGAATTTGTGGAACATGTTTCTGTGAATGTTAACAGTCATAAACCCTGGCTTAATCTGTTTGCTCTCCCAGTCGTTACATTTCACACAGTGACAGGATGATTCATTTGACTCTTTATCTTCTTATTTGGGATCTCCTTGTTTCTGCATCTGCCCCTGTAGTACTGATGGGAGCAAGGACAGCTCATAGCTACGTCTCAGCTATGTGTGTATGGCTTTCCAATGGCTAGTTACAGCTCTGCAGCTCCAGATGGCACTTCCTCAGGTTTCTGCCATGGCATCTTGTATGCCGTTGTGTTTCCAAGGTCAGGGGCTAAAACTCTTGATCTTTTGACTTTATTAATTCAAGAGTAAGTTTTGTAAGTGAAAAATTGCTTACTTATGTTGAAAAATTATGACAAAGCATGTACAGCGCCAATGCAGGTCCTTGGGAGCTCTATATGTCTTGCCACTAAGTTATCAGAGATATTCAGTGCCTGTTCTTTTTATCAACATTCAATTTAGTTGTCCCCAACCAACAAAGGTGAGGCCTAAAACTGAGATTTTGCATCATTATCTTTCTAAACCTGCTGCTTTATGAGCTTTAACAATTACAATGACATGTTCCTAAACTGAAAAGAATAAAACCCAGAGATTTGATGAAGTCAAATATGCCCCTTCTTTGGTGCGGACTGAATTCACACACAGGTGGTTAGTTCAGAAAAACCTGGGAGTGACAGGGGACGGGGAGCTGTACTAAATCATACCAGAGAGAATGTAAATAGTAACTAGGAAGCTTCAGCGTGGAAAATAATGGGGTAAGTGGCACGGCAAATTAAAAGGGTTGTCTGTGTGATCAAATATATTCCTTTGTTGTCATGATATCCCACAACTGATAAAGATCTGTCTTAAAATAGTTGAACTTTTTATTCCCATTGCGTTTCTTTGGAGGTTATTCTGAACTTCACTCTGTTGTTGTTTTGAAAGTTTCTGCAAGTTTGCAGCCTCAATTTATTTATGACCAGTGTATGCCCATTTTAAGATCTTTCCTTTTATAAACTCTAACCTGCTATTAGCCACATTTAGTGAAGGTTTTAGGGCATAATTCATCTCCTACAAATATGTGTGTTTTGTTATGCTAACATTGTCCCTTTTCTTTTTCATTTTTAACTTACAGGAAAGCAGAACAATATGCAAAACCAAGATGAAACATGTTTCAGGTCTACATTACAATTCAGACAGAAATGTAAATCAGCTGAAGACATCAGAACAAAATGCTTTGTAAGTGTTCTGTGCTATCAATTACTCAAGGGATAGTTACAGGTAACACGCCTTTCAGTGCACATTGCTTCCTTTGCAGCCTTTGATGTGACCTTGTGAAAGGTAGGTTTCCTTCGGGAATGTGCTCTGAGGTCTGAGGCAAGTCAGCTGGAGCTGTGGTGTTTCCAGAGACAATGTTCCAAACTTGCTTGAGATATTCGTGTGAACAGCACTCTTAAAAAAGAAAGAATATCAGGGTATAGTCTGATGATACTGAGAATACAAATACCCAGTATCAGTTGTGCTGTGGGAGTGTCATTTGTGGCTTATATTCCAATAAAATGAATTAAATTTTCTTCAGGTCCTTTCCAAAATTAGACATAGAGAGTGTCCAAACCATCACCAGTGAAAATGATGCCAGTTGGAACACTTCTAGTGAAAAATTTGGTTTTGAGAGAACAGATATTTTCATAAAAAGTGTTCATTGACCTCCAAATATGCCTCCCTTGCATAAACCCAAAAGCCTTAAAAGCAAAAGAGATTTGATTGCTGGCAGTTTGGGGATTGTTCCTCTCCCTTTCCCCCAGCGTTTTCCAATGGAAAATATTCAGGGTTTGGGTTTTCAGCCCTTTGCTGAAATGTCAACATTTTCCAAAGGGTGAAGGAGGGGAAAAGAGAAGAAAAGAAAAACATGTTCTGACCAGCTCCAGTCAGAGCCAAATGGCTCAGTCCTGGATTTGGTCAGGGAAGTATGCTGGAGGGGAGAAAACGGGAGTGTCTTGGTTCCACACATAGCCTGGCTGGGCTGAGGGCTGCGCATCACGATCCATTCGTGTGAGTCATTATGGTCTCCATTTCCCCAGGACAGTGTGTGGAGCAGCTTTTAAGCACTTGAGGTCAATATGTCACTTGCAAGCAGTACCCTGTTGTTTGCCACGGCCACTTGGGCTCTCCGTGTGCGTGTGGGATGCACACAGGTACACTCTGGTCAAGTCCTCCAATACTTCCATGATGTCTTTAACTCACAGAGACACCAATAACACCTGGCACCTATCCAGACCTGAGAATTCAGCTCTCCTCCATTCATAAAAGAGGAGAAAGGAGAAAAATGGCATTTTCCTATAACCATACATGATTGTCTGTGTCCTCTGCCCAGGTGACACTGTTTTGTGCTGTGCAGTGCCTTGAATTTAGCCTTTGAAGGCCCGGGCCATCTGTGGACCAACTGGCTCTAGGTAGGGAGAAATGCTGGAAGAGCCAATATAAAGGCTGCTAACCTACTCATGCACATACATGTGCCGTCATCCTTCTGAGGGAAAAGGAATGGCTTCATTTCCACAAAGCGTTGCTGGTCCCCACCTGCATGCTCAGCCTCCGGAAAACTCTCCCAGCAGTTGGGCACCTTCAAATCTGAGAAAGACCAGAGCCATGTCTGCAGCTGCCTCTCCAAGGTGTCTCCCACAGCTGCAGTTGGGGGAAGTGGTAGATGGATGCATACCCAGGTTAGGTCTTTGTCCCCCTCTAGTGACTCAACTGCAATTCCTAGTCCTACTCTCTCCAAGCAAGGTGGTAATTTTTCTAGGCCAGGATGTTTCCTTTCTGAAGGCCAGTAGGACATCTAAGCACCACTGGCAGGTCATATATTTATACACACTCAGACATTATCCATTGCAAATGTAAACAGTAATTTAGGAGCCTGACTTTCTCTTCTGATAGGCCACGTGTGCCTGCTTTCCTCCTGTGGAAGACAGCAGTCACAGGCTTCACATGACAGCCCATGCCTGATCCTCCCAGGAGGAGATCCAGCTAGGACCACTGTTACCAGTGCAAAAGCACATGGTCCCAGTCTCTCGTAACCAAACACTTGCTGAGTCACAGCCCAGTCACCCGTACGCTTAGCAAGTCGCGTCAGCCATCTGTCACCAGCACATCCTCCTCACCGTGCTGTGACTCCATGGGGAAAACAACAGGAGGCAGATAACGTTTGACTAAGGAGCCAGGCTCTCATGCATTTTGGCTCTGAGTAACCCCTGGATTGCCTTCTAACCAGTGGTGAGGCCTTTGGCTCCTCTCTGTTTGGCCCTTTGTCAGGGAAGAAAGTGACATTCAGGTTCAAACACTGGAAGCTTTGCCTGACTAATAGTGACTCCAAACAAAGCTGACTCAGATGAGACATGGATGGCATTGTACAAAATGTCCCTCCTCCAGACAGATCATCTACACGGGCCTCCACATTGGTGTTCTCCTCCAACCAGTGTTTAAAAAACAGCACTGAAATATAGGGTGCCCTGTTTCCTAAGGCCTTGTCCCACCCACTGTGTCCGCTAAAGGCTGCAAGAGCAGCCTTGCCGTGTCTCTTGTCTTAATGAACACCCGTGTCTCCCTGTGTTCAGCCACGTGCTAGAGGTGCAGCCCTGCAGGGCACAGCCCAAAAAAGACAGGATCGCTTCCTGCCGTGTGCCTGCATAACCCACCAGACGAGGCACTGCCCAGGTACAGGAGCCAGAGTGGGGGCGTGTAAGCAGCTCAGAGTAGGGAGTCACAGGGGATTTCACTAAGCTAGGTCCCTGCGCTGCTTACCACAACCTCCCCAGGCAAGGCTCCCCAGCCTCCTCTCTCCTGCCTGAAAGTCTCATGCCTGGAAGTCTCATGCCTATCAGCTCCATGAAGGACAAAATCACCCACATCGGCAATCTGACCATCCTACTTTTTCCTAAAGCAATGAAAGAGTACAGAGTAGATGTGGCCTTTTTGTTCTGAAGGAAAAAAAAAGTGAACTCAATGCCAGGCACAGATCCCAGGCTGTATAGTTCAAATCGCGCTCAGAGCACATAATTCCCATTTGTGTTTGTGTGCACGCAGGGCAAGGGTGGGGGCTGGCGGGGGTGTGTGTGTGTGAATATAAGAATGTAATTGTCATAATTTAATCCAAAACTACTTCTTGGAAGGAAAAAAAAATCAGGCTGACACAAAACAGCATGTTCAGTTATAAACACCACATGAAAGAGCCGTATTATGTTCTACTTGGTAACTGACATAGAGCGCTAACATTCTCAGCTGCCCACTACTGGGCAAAGGCCTTTCCAACTCTCCCCCTCACCCCCAAAACAACCCCCCCCCAGCCAAACTGCAGCGCAGATACCAATTTCTGAGGCTGCAGAGAAATTCCACATAGAAAGTTCATTATGGGCAGAGCAGGCTGGCTGGCAGGCAGAGCGGTGTGGAGCACATAGATGGCCATCTGGGACTCGGGGCGCTCCCAGCTGTGCACGCACATCTGCAAGGCCACAGAGAAGTTGGCACACACTGTGGGAGCTTCAGAGGGGCTTTTTCCCCTAGATTTCCCGTAACGGGACAGTGTATTCCTGGAGCAACATGCCTTGCTAGCATCACGGCTGCTCCTCTCCAACCAGCTCAGGGGTCTGCAAGCTTGGAGCAGTAGCAGCCATCAGGAAAGGTCTCAGGGCTCCCAGTGCCCTTCCCTTCTCCTCCCAGGTCTTCAGCTGGAGTGACTCATTCCATGTAAAGGAAGCACAGTCAGTCCAGCTTAGATCCTCAGGGGTGCTTACCTACTTAACTCCGGATGGCACTGCACCCCTCAAAAAGCATGCAGGAACACTGGAGATCTGATAATTCACTCAGTATTCTGTAATTCACCAGGAAGAATCACCCTTCCTGCTTGCGGGGCCAGGAGATAATGTGAAAATGACCTTCCAATCCTCGCCGTCCCCTGCGGTGGGGGTGGTTGGGGGTCTCGTTCTAACTAAAGGCTCCACAAATCATCGACTGGAGAGTTGTTGCAACAGGGTATCACAAAATAAACGCCTTCTGCTTGAAGAATATGTTTTTTAGCTTGACGCTAACCTTTATTTTTCGTGGGGCTGGGTGACATTATTAGCACCCGTGCTTACTGCTGAAGTGAAGCATCTTTGTTGCAGCGTGGGTGGGAGATGGGTTATCGTCAATATGGAGCAGATCTAGAGAATGACTTCTGTTATTTACTTCTTCTCTGTTCTTGTAGGACACGTGACACAGTTTAACAAAGATCTGCTAAGTAGAAAAATCCAATTAAAACCTGAATTGTCCTTCGGCTGTACTTGGCACCCTGCCATTTCAGCAGTCCAGCGCCCTGGGAATAAGGTGGAAGAAAGGTAAATACTCCTTGCGCGGTGACACGTGGTAGCGCGGCGGGCGCTGCCTTCTGTCCCTGGGGATGGTCGGGCTTGGCATTGCCGGCAGTCTCCCAGGAAAAAGGCCTCGGCACAGCGCGAACGCTGCTCCTCGCACCCCGCCCGAAAGGTGGAATTGAACCACTCTGTCGCTAGACAGCTACAGGTTTGAAGCCTGCACCCCAGACCACTGAGGGTCATCCGGGCAACTTGATGCCGTCACTCAATACTGTATATGAAGTCCCAGATCCCTTTTGCGCCTAGGTAAGGGTAAGCCTTGTTTTCCCGCAGGAATGGGCCCTCCGCCCTTTCCCAGCGGAAAGACATCCCGCACGGAGCAGAGAGCGCGGCGGCGGCGGGAGGGGGCGGCTGGAAAGACCCCGCCGCTATCCCAGAGGCACCCGCGCTCTCATGCAAATACGGGGGCGCTGATTGGCTGTCCCCGGGGGGCGGGGCGGGAGGCGCTCCGGGGAGGGCCCGGCCTGGCGGGTGAGTCACGGCGCTTCCCAGAAGGAGCGGGGCCGCCCCGCGCCTTTCCCGGAGCTCCGGGGTCCCTTACAACATCGGATGGGGCAGCTTGTGCAACAACGGGGGCGGCCCGGGCGCCGAGGTGTGATGCGAGGAGACCAGGGCACGGGCTCGCTTTGAGCAGTATCTTTTTTTTTTTTTTTCCTCCAGTGTCTAATGCCAGATACTCTGGAGGATGTAAATCTCCCATGAGATACATCTCAGAACAATAATATCCTCTGGGAGGAAATTCCTCCCTGGCCCCCAGCTGAGGATCAGCTTATGCCTCGAAGTATGAGGATTGAAAACACTTGTAATTTTATCCCAGCGAGTGTAACTATAGAGGCTATTTTCATAAACCCTTGAAGAATTACTCACTTATTTGCCTCGAGAGATTCCTCTGAAGCAGAGCCATTTCTGCAAATGCATGTGGTTTCCAGTGATTTTTAATTAGATAATTCTTTTTGGTGTAAGCAACAAAAAACCCCGTAGGCCCATTCCCCCTCTTGCTTGCCCTGGGGAATCTTAGACTCAAAACTGGTATTCGGTGGAGCAGCATCACAGTAACAGTGGTACAGAACAGAACCAGAGCCACAGCCCGAAGCTGGGAGCAGTTTTGTAGATGTCAGCAAAAGAAAGCAAAAAGCATATGGTGGGGCAGCACCGTTCCCACTCACACCCAGGAATGCTGCTGGGCACAGCTTTGCTTTCAGTGCATGGCTTCAAGTCATGGCTTACCCTCTTGGAGCTGAACCAGCTCAGGTATGACCTGGCCCGCTGACTCTCCAGACAGACATGAGCATATTTGAGGCCTTACTGTTTGTAGTGAGCAACTTCTTTAGCAACTTAAATGTGTTTTTTTTAAGAGCACCCCAACCCAGAAGCAGGGCTCTTATCAGAAGGAGATGGTTTGAGAGCTGCTTCTGTGCCTGCCAATGCAGGGCAGAAATTTTTCTTTGTTTCCTTGGTTTGTAGGAGTCACGTTCCTCAGTACATTCCTATCTCTTTACCTGGTACTTATCCCAGTAGCAGGTGGCGTAATTTAACAAGTGTCTTTTATGCATAAAAATGCACGGGGTGAGGATCTGGGGGTGTGCATGGGAGGAGGTGGAGGGAAATTAGTCATGGGGAGGAAGAGAGGAAGAGGTTAGCACGGGGGTTGAGGAAATCAGGTGTCCGAGCTATCCCTCAGGCTTCCAGCCAAGCCCATCCTGACGTCTGCCGGAAGAGGCACGTCAGCTCCGAGATATGCTCCTGTCAGCCCATTGGCATGTGACCTTTCTGACCGATTCAGGCCGAACAAGAATGGCTGCCAGGGGTCGGAGCAGACATTCCTAGCTTCTGTGCTTTGTGTTCAAGGCTCGGCTTTGACACCACTTTCACTTTCTCTTTGCTTTCCTCTCCAGCATCAACCTTTTCTGGATCTCTTTCCCTGCAGCACTTCATGGGAAGGCTTCTTAGTGTGACAGTGCTGCTCTCATCTTCTCTCTCTTGCAGCCTCCAGCATTTTTAAGCAGGGATGTCTGTCTCTCATGGCTTATGATCAATCTCCCTGTACTTTCCAGAAAAAGACTATGCCAAGCACTCAAGTCCAAATTAAAATAATAGCCGGACAAAATAACTCCAGCTGAGGAACCAAAGGATCCATCAGAAGCTCCTAAAACTTCCCTTATTCTGCAGTAAAGGGAGATGCAGAGATAATGAAGGCAGCAGTTGCTAAAGATCAAGCAGTAGAGGAAGGTGCCTGAGAGGGTCAGCAACAACGTAGGAAATGATGCTGGACCTCGGAGTTGATGGGGAAGCAGTAACAAAGCAGTTGTGAGAATTTTCTCCTTGACCGGATGCTGGTCTGTCTAGGTTCAGGTCTGCTTCTGGAGCGGAAGCTGTGCTAGCCACTGGCTTCCCCAGCAGAGGTTGAAAATAGCATTTCCAGGACCTCTGTGTGTCTGGTTTTTAGCGGCCTTTGTCACCCCTGCCTGGAGGGGAGTGTGGATGACCTGCTGCGCCTGACAGAGGTGCCTTTCTCCTTCTGTGAGGAATGGGGGGGTATCGGGGGCAGGTGCCTATAGGCAATACTTGGTGCAGTTACTGCAGCTGCTGCTCCATGAGCCTGTGAGGGCCCAGGCCTAACCAGGAACTGGTGAATAGACCTGGCTGCTGGCTGCCAGGTTATGTTCATCTCATAACTTCTGATTAGATTTATAAGCCTACAAGAAAGGCCAACTGGTAGCTCCTAGGATTTCTGAAAGCATGTAAATAAGTGAAGAGACCTGTTGATTTGAAAGGCTTCTCAGCATCTGATTTGCCTTAAAACATTTCTTGGAAATCCTGTAAGCATTCAGCTTCATCTTTAGACCAAGCGTCTTTGAAAATCTGACTCTTTGCTATTAAAAGTATAGACCAAATTCAGTTTATCAGCTTAATGATGGAAAAGCTTGCTCTCCTCAATAATGCTCCTAATTAAAGCATTTCTCAGTGTCTTTGGACCTGATTGTCTAGCTTATGCAGAGAACTACACTGTGCCAAATGGGTGCAGAGCAATGCCAATTTAGATTTGATTCAATGCCCATTCAAGTTAATAGAAATCCTCCCACAGAAATCAACAGGGTTTGGTTCAGGCCCCAAAGTCAATGGGAAATTCTGATTTGGCAGTACTTTATGCCCACATTGCACCAGTATAAGCAAATATTCAAGGTACAAAGCCTTGGAGAATTTGGAAGGGCCATTGTAAGGGACTTCTGGGGCAGACTGTAGCCTAGGCTATTTAAGCAATTCACAATGCCTAGGACTGTCTGACAAAGAAGCTTTAAAACAAATCAGTCTGAACTTTTCCTGTTCATTTTTTATAGCACTCTTACAACCTAGCAATACATTTTTTATCTTTGTGTTGGGTTTTTTTTCTGTCCTAGGCTGACAGAACATAAAAACATCTGCAATGCTTTGCTCTTACTACTTCTTCTAACCACTAGAACCTGATTTGTGTCAGAAAAGATAAGCCTAGATCCCTACAGTATGAAAATAATTATTTGGTGTAAGGTGGGGGATGAGGAGGTCTGTTATTCTTAGCAGCAGCAATGAAATTTCAGCAGCTGATGACGTCAGTGCTAAAATGTCAGTGTGAAACAGGCTGGAACAAATTAAGAGTGTGGTGTCGTCACTGTGAGAGCCACGCTGCCCTCCAGAGGGACTGTTGTTGGATGCTGCAGATGCAGTTCAGGAGATGGAGGGGGATAGAGGCTTGTGGGAGCTTCTCAGAAACTTACAAAAAAAGCAACAACAAGCATCTCAGTACCGGAAAGGTCAAAGAAGATGTTGTTTGAACGCTCCTGCCCACCTCAAAGCGTGAGCTCACAGCAAGGGAAGGGCCACTTCTACAAACCAGATTCCAGGAACTAGAACAGAAAAAAAGAGACAAAAACCAAAATAAAATTGGCCATCTTCTACTCACTTAAAAAACTGAGTTAACTCCATCTCTGATGACACTCCTGTGACTCAAACCAAAGAGAAATTTGGCCTGAGATGACTTTTGTCGTGGTGTGCTGCTTAAAAGAGAGCAATGTGCTTGGAGTAGAGGTGATCCTGAGGCATTTTATTACTTAACTGTGCTATTGCATTTGAAGAATGCCTTCAGGCTATCCAAAAAAGCTGAACTCAAGGTGCAGAGAGCTTTAATCAAAATGGGGTAAGATTCCAAATGCATTCATGCTTGTCCTCGAAGAGCCCACATTTCTTGCACATTTCTTGGCTAGTCTCAGGTGCTGTTGTTAGACCCGACCCCATGTCAGCACAGGGCATGGAGCCGTGCTTAGAGGTGGTATCTCGGGGGTCCGGATAACTCGGGGTCTTGAGGCCTGCATCTTTTTGGTCCAGCAGTTGAACTGCCTTATCTGCAGGGGTTGTTGGGCTGTGGGATGTACTGCTTTGGGGGACTGATAGGGAGGGTTGGGACCATCTTGGCTTTCTTCATGGAGACCTGCAGTATTTTGTAGGAAATAAGGGAAGAGTCAATATTCCCTGCATTAGTGTTTCTAGAAAACTAGTACTGGTAACAAAGCTGCTCTGTGTTGTTTCACTCCTTTTTAGAACTGCCTGTCTCGTAGCCGCAGGGATGGATGTGGTTAGAGCAGACAGATCCATTGAGACGTGTGCTTATCTATCAATCGTACCAGCTGTTTCTGGCATGCAGCAACTGACTGACCACAGTAAGGAAACGAGGATGTAATCAGTTAGCAAAGCTCTCCTTTCTCAGCAAGGACGATAAGGATTGTTGGCAAACCCACAGAGAGTTACGGGAATAGAGGAATTGGTGTGCTGAAGTCACTTCCTATCACTTGGGAGTCCCTGTGCTCAGAGCATTGTGTTTGCTTTCCTAGTATGGATCTCGGCGGTTGTCTGCATTAGTTCAGACATACAAGTGCACTCACCCTGTCCCAGCATACAGAAGCCCACTTGGGGAGATTGCCAACACGGTCTTTTACCTACTTTCGTGGGAAGGATTCAGACTGGCTGTGAGCAGACAGAGCGATTCTTTACACATCTTTACACCAGTAAAACACCTTGCTGCAGAGATTTTTGCAAAAACAGGCATGACTTAATCAATTCTGGGAAGAGGCATATGCCAACAGAAACACTCTTTTGCCAACACAAACTGTGCTGCCACTAGAGGAGTATCAGCAATCCCACTCTTGTCAGTGTGGGGACTCCGCTTCACTGATTAGGTGCTGCACGGGTGGACAGCACAGGAGGTTCCCAGCCGGTGAGGTCAGTGCTGAGGTGAGCCCTTGCTCCCTCATGTCAAGAGGAAGTGGTGGTCATTTCAGCTGCACCTGTATCAACAGATAATTTATAGAAACTGGAGGTGAGCTCCTGAACATGCAGCTGGTTGCCATTGCAGTCTGTAGATGAGAAAGTTATGCACTGCTCTCTATGTGGTCAACACAGATCTGATGATACCTCAGGAGTTTCTGGTGTCTTCTCTGAGGTCTTGACAGCCAACTCAGAGAGTTGCTCACAGCCAACTCAGAGGGCTCCCACTGCTGCCCTGCATGCAACTTGTGCTTAGCACTGAGGTTAGGAGAAGGTCATTAGATCAAAGCTCCCTTACCAGGAATGCTGGAGAGCCTGGACAGGCAGATACAATGCCAAAAAGCATTGTGTTGCCACAGTGTCATCATTTCAGGTCTAAAAATGTGACTGACAAAAGCAGGGGAAGCAAAAGGTTGAGTGCTACGTGTACTGCATTCTGTTTAGCCTAGATTTGCTAGAGCTTTGGAGATACAGGAATTAAATGTCCATAGAAGGAAAAAAAGACTTATACTTTTCCTAGATCTGTTGGGTGAGATGTGTATGAAATTGAGCTTTACTACAAATCCCCTGTAGACAGTATGTGAGACAGAATGACTTTGTTCTGGATATGTTTGCAAATATCTGTCTGTATTTTTAAGAGTTACCACTCTAAGAGACCCAAGATGATCTGTGATTTCTGCAATCTCATCAGAGAGCAAGTGAGTGATTCCATGTGGTGGAGACATACAGCCCATGACTCACAGCCCTGAGTCACAGCATTGGGACACTTCAGCATTCAGAAACACTAGTAGTGACAGAAATCAGGATGATGAGCAAGCAGCTGTTACTCATTCTCAGCTGGACACTATAAGCATGTTTGTACCAGTCAGTGTGGCTCTGGCTCTTCTTTGCTTCCTCCTGCAGACCTGCAGTCATCTGGATAGCACAGTGACATAGCTCACTTAACATTTGCCTCTGGGCAAGAGATGATCAAGTCTAGTCTCTGGCTCCCATAGTGTCCTGCTTGACTCTATTAGGCTCAGCACAGAGTTATCAGGGCAATTTTCACTTTAGATTACTTCTTTCAACTCTAGATCAGCTCATGTTACAAACACGAATGCATTGATCATCACACAGAGTTAGAAAGTGTGTCCCTATTTTCAGCTAGGCGGGGCTGAGGCACTAAGCAGGTAGGCAACTTGCTCTTAGTGACAAAGGAGGTTTGTAGCAGAACCAGGACAAAACCGCAAGAGCCTTCAACTACCTCTCTTAATCTCTAACAACTGAACCATATGCTCCATTGCATTCATCACTTCCTCATGAGGTGGCAGTTTGGATGAGAACAAGTGCCCAGGAAGTCACCCTGTTTATTCTGTCTCGGCCTCTTAATGCCTGTGGAACTTTTTTATTGAATTCTTTTCATGGCCATCAGCTTTGGTGCGGGAAATGATTCCAAGAGACAAAGGCTCAGTTGTGTGTGTGCACGTGCATGTGTGGTTGGGAGAGGGGAAGAATAAAAAATCCATTTCCAGATGGTTGAAAGGATGCATAGCACTTTGCTATTGGCAAAAACAACCTCTTTCATTTTCAGGATGTGTAAGTCACAGAATTGCAGCTGGAAAAAAATGGGTAGAGAGGGAGGCACTGGGGTAAAAATAAGAATGCCTAATGAAAAATAACCTAGCCAATATTTGAAAATCTAAGTGCTTCATTTTTATATAAATTGGGGGAAGTGTGGGGGGGAAATGTGCTTGCTTAGGAGGATCTTTGTAAAGCAGGTCCAAATATGTATCATCTCATTTTCTTCTTAGCTTCTTTGCTTTGCATTCCCAACTGTAGCCTCACAGGAAATTCAGTCCCTGGCAAGCTTCAGCTCCAGACAGGAAACATTCTGAGGAATTTCTTCCATACAGGTACTATATTTGCTTGGAGGGATAACACAGTGGAGATTTTTACCACGGCTGTGTTTAACTACCAGGATATTATGCATGTTGATGGAGTTGCTGGGAGTGATCTGTCTGCAGCCACCAGCATGCCATGTTTAAACAAATCGTGCTGCTCTGCTTGCCTGTGGGAAGATTTGCATTAGATCTGGGCCAGATTCTCCTTCCTCTGACAGCAGCATGGCCCAGCTTATGTCAAAGATATTTGCTGATGTCAGGGAATATCAGGATCAGGCCCGTGCAGCAGGTTTTTATCACACTACAAGCTTGGTCTTAAGCTATTTGCATGTACAGGTACTTGAAAGCAGGCATTTTGATCGTAGTGACTGGAGCGGGGGGAGGCTTATGTGTGTGTGGAGATGAAGGAAGGTCTTTGCTCTTGCCTTTGCTCTCTGAGGGGACTAGACACTGAGAAGGGGGAACTCTGGCAGCACATGGCCTTTCAGATGAGTGGGAGGTGCTGAGTGTGGCCAGCTGAGACCCAAGCCTCCTGCACCCCTTGGGATGCTTTCCTACTTTTCACTGCAAGTTCAGTGCAGGCCTGCTCTGCTTATTAGTCCAGAGGAGCCTAAAAAACAAGTGTGATACATCCGGCAGCCACTCATCAGTGAACAGTGATGTGGTGGGTTGAACAGTTCTTGATGCACTCAAGAACAACATCCCTTTCTTATCAAAACACATGAGTGCTTTCAAGTCTTTAATGCAGTTCTCAGGATACAAAGCATGAAGAGAAAAGAGTGATCAGTCTGAATCATTGTCTCCCAAGAGAAACGTGAGGGTTTTAAGTACATGGCTGGGAACAATCCTGTGCTGGCAAGGAAATGGACTGCATGACCCATCTCAGAGATCTATGATTCACTGCAAATACAGAGAACGAGAATGAAAATCTGTAGTAACATGTAGTGGTACCTTGCCTGCTATTACAGCGCAGCCTCCAGCCAGAGACAACCCAAACACGTTTACAGGTGTTCTCTGGGAACAGGCTTTTTCTGTGGGGAGCCGTGAAAGACAGCAGGAATGCTTTCAAAGCCTTAAAGGTCTCTGTGCCACCATGTCAAGCTGTGGAAATGTAACTGTGAGTGCAGTGCTGAAGCACAGATTTTTTAAGATTGTTTTTTTGGTTTCTGAGGCAGGAAGCACAAGTGCAGATCCTCCCATTTAATGCTATGGGGGGAAGAAAAGATTCAGACTCCCCTGCAGTGTTGGTGAAAATGAAGCTTTGGCCCTTAGTGCCCTTTGTTACATAAATACAAGTAGCGTAGACATATTAATCACCCTGCCATTGAGGGAGGAACAGAGCAGCAACCTCAAATGCCACCCACTCCCCATTCTCGCTCCCATTTGATGTTGCTATTTTAAGCCACACATTATTTCCTGCTGTGATTTTATTTTTTTACCCAGCTTCTAATTCTGGCTCTGAGGTAAGCTGTGACATACGTATCCCTCCTCTCCCCCTCCCCGCCTTCCTCCTCCCCTGGCACCCACGTCCTCTTTATTGCTGTCTTTTAGAAATTTTCTCTCTTGTAAGCAGCCGGGTCCCAGAGGTTAGTTATTGACTGCCCACAAAAAATATGAAGAGAATGATCTTCTTCCTGCTTTTGGACTTCAGTGCAAACAATATTGAGGTCATGGTTTACAGGGCAGACTGCTTTAAGAGTGCTATTCCCCTGCTCCCTTCTTCTCAGGGAGTTTAGCATTGTAGAGAGGATACCCGGCTGGGAAGGAAGGCTGCTGCTCAGCAGCTAATGATGGGCCACGGCTGTTGCAGCCATCTAGTTGAGAAGGGTCATACACCAGTGGCACAGAGGAGACAGGACAGAGCTCAACTACTCAACAAGGGTTTTCTCTCCTGAGCCTGCTTCTGTGTAAAGGCGATCAGCAGATTTCTAACCCCCAAGTAGTTTTCCCCACCAGCAACCGCCTCATCCGGCCTGTGCCAAAGCGCAACTTCTGTCTGTCTGGTTCTGCTGCATCCACGTGTCTGCTGTGGCTTTCAGCTGCCACTGCCTCAGCCCTGAGGAAGGCTGTAACTGCGTCAGTCTAGGGCAGAGAAAGAATGGAGCCTGCAGTCCCAGGAAGGGCCTGGTGCACCAGGCAGCGGTGGCTCTTTCCCTGTGTGCGAGTGTGGCTGAGCACTGATAAGAGCTCTGCCAAGGTAAGTTTGAGCCCTAGGAGGAAATCTGAGGCTGCTTCTGTACCGCAATTAAGGAACATTACAGGTTTATCCTCTTCTATACCCACTCGTCCCTTCCCTCCTTGCCAAGCAACCCATCCTGAAAATCTCCTCTGACTGGATGTTTGCTGCTGCAGACTCTGACTGGATGTTTGCTGCTGCAGATGAATCTTGCTAGCATAAGAGCAGGCTGGGTGGCAGCAGGCTGCTGGCAAAACCCCAGGCCGTGCTTCTACTTCCAGGGAAACAGAGGTCTGGGCTGCCCTCAGCCAGTCCTGATGTATACATTTCACACAAACAATCTCACGCCTTTCCCTTCCTGTGAGTTGCTTTTGGAGCTGCTGCACGTGGCTCTTGTCTGCCTGGTATAAGCAATAGCTGTAGGAAATCCCAGGCTGGGCATCTACATGTTCTTTGTCCTGCCTTTTCCCAGACGGATTCCAGTTATGCCCTTTCTGAGGTTCCCAGAGAGTAGGAAAGGCAGAGAGTGAGAGTGAGAAGCCTTTTGCCAAGTGGCTTAATGTTAGTCACAGCTGCTGAAAGTCTTGGTTGTGCTCTCACCAGAACTGTTATTTTTATTTCCATGGTTGGGTTTCCATGCGGGTCTGCAGAAAAGGCTGGGGAGTCACATCCCTTCCCAAGAGCAGGCCACACGCTGGCTTTGCACACTTTGCCGCTGGTTTGAAGCAGCGAGGAGCACTGGGCCGCTGTCCTATCGCAGGCCACACCGCGGCCCTCTCATCCTTGCCTGCAAAGAGCTCAGAACTGAATCGAGCAAGCTAATTTCCAGTGGATGGGAGGGAGGGAAAGAGCCAGGCTTGAGAATTGAAGCGATCACACCAGAATTAAATGACTGTTTTTCCAGCATACTATGTCCCCATGGCCAACTGTTTTAAAAGTTCTGGCAGAATAACTTCTCCCACAGCAGCAATGCTGGAGAGTTTCCCCCTCAAGAGAGGGAGAAAAAGGACCTCAAAAAGGACTTGAATAAATTGTCTTTACAGAAAATGACCCTGCTCTCGGGTGTCACACCCAGCACTACGCAGCAGGAGCCAGCCAGCAGCTGACAGGCGTCTGGTGTCCTGTGCTGGATGAGGACAGCTCTCCAAGGACCGATGTCCACATGACAGCCAGTATCCTTGCTGGCACAGACTCGCAGCATCTTGGTGGGGGTCTCTGTGGTGGAGGGAAGAGCTGACTGGGAACAGGGGCTCACAGAGGGAGAAGAATTCAGTTTATACCGGATGTCGCCTGCTTGCCGAGACCATCCACCAGAGGCCAATGCTAGTATAGGCGCTGGTGGTCACTTGAACAATAGGAATACTGGGAAAGAGCTTGTGGTTTACAGATAAAATGGCTGTAGGGTAGGGGCAGCTTAGGGGCACTGGTGCAATAGGCCATATGTATCACGGCATTCGAGGTATGTGATAAATAACCCATTTTCAAGTTTGGTCAGGCTGAGAATTGCATAAACAACAACAACAACAACACAGAAATTAAAAAGCCCAGACAATCCTGAATACCCACAGTTTGGCGTCTGGGAATGGCACAAGATGGCAGAGATTCCAAGCCCTGGGGACTAGCTGATACCATCCGTACAACCCCAAAATTTTTTCTTTCCTTGCAGAGCTGGTCTTTATGATCAGCATTGCTGTATGCTCCCTGGCATGGCAGCAGCCAGAGGGGCTCAACTCATGGGAGATGGATCTGGCAGGAGCCCTGACTGCCTGGAAAGCCCCCTTACTACTGCCATTGTTCCCTGTCCTTGCAGCTCAGAGCTCATCTAGGTCAAGAAAGGCAGCTCAGGAAGACATTCCGTGCGAGCTCTGATGAGATCTGCTCCTCCCAGGGCCGTTCAGCTGGGCTTGCTCCTTTTTCTCATTCCACACACGGTTTAAAAGACTGTTTGTAAACACCAGTCTCCGACTCTGCCTCTGGGGCTCTGGGCAGAAGGCCAGGGAGGGATCTAAGAGACAGCAGACAATTTTAAGAGGCAGTGGCGTCCGATTGCTGCAGTGGAGAGGATACGCCTTGCAGTTAATAGCCATGGTGGCGGGAGTCACCTACAGTACCAGCAGGTCTCAACACTATTTCATGGTTCCCCAAGGCTGAGCTTGGGTTTTACTGAAATGACCTCTTCACATGCCAAGGTAAATTCTGCATCTCTCAAGCCAGCTCTGCCAGAATCAGTGGGGAGTTAAGCTGCGTTGCCTCAAACGTACATACGAGATCAGGGCCCTGTGATCAAACACCACAGTGGACATGTGTTTGCATTTGACACAGCACTGGTTAAATATTTACTCTGTTTAACCTCTCCTTCCCATAGATTGCTCCAGAGAGCTTGGCCACTTACATGGACTGGGGCACTCCCATCTAATTGGGCAGTCAAGGGCCTGCTGTGGCAGAGCACCTGCTCACTGAACACAAGACAGATGACCTACAGTCCGAGATGCTGGCAGAGGGTCTGCCCAAGCCTCCCAGTCTCCCTTGGCTTTAGTCCTTTTGAAAACTGGCTAACAAGTGCCATTGTTTGGCATTGTGACATTATGGAACAGTGACAAAGCTCTGCTGTTGAAGAGGGGCTAGAGCTGGTGAGAGTTATAGCTGTGCTCACCTCTTCCCATCATCTGCAGCACTAGGTAGGCAAGGGAGGCAAGGAGAGATCTTCACCCAAGCACAAGTCTGAGCCTGTTTGTATGTCCAGAATTGCTTCTGTCCATACTCTTTACCAGCAGGCATGTTTATGCACAGATTTAGATGGAGCTGCAAAGCTCCCGAAAAGGTGAGAGCCAGTTCTGGGCAGAGTGGGGAGCACTAGAAGCCTGAGTACACATAGATATCTAATACAGAACTACAGCTGGGAAGCAGCCAGTGGTCCAGACAGGCTGTGCATTGACTGTAGGGTTGTCCTGTCTATACCTGAGCTCACACCTCACTGCACAGATGAAACCTCTGTGCCCTGCATCCTGAAGGCCTGGGGCTGGGATGGCTCATTTTCCCCATGCAGGTACCTCTGCACTGGGCTCCCAAGGCTTCACACTGTGTGTGACAGCTAGTACCTGGGTCATGTGTTACACCTGTGCAAGGGACTCCATTGCTCCTGTGGGAACAGTCAGAAACAGTCCTGTGGGAGGTCAAGCCTGGCTGGTGGGGCTGAGGGAGGAAGAGAAAAGCTGGTGGCTCCTTTAAGGGAGGAAGCCGACAGGATTGCAGAGAAGGAGCTCTGGAAGCTGTGTTTTTCTCTCAGCGCCTCGGGGGCTGGTTACTAAATTTGGTTACTGGGCTTAAATAATGCAGCGTGGCAGAGCCCAGTGGGTTTGAACATTGTCATAGCCACATAATCCTTTCCTAGGTGGCAGAGATCTCTTGTTCTCTGCCGCTGCTATCTGCACAGGAGCTTGAATGTGATGTGAAACATCATCTTAAATAATTATAACTAGCAGAGAAGAGCCAAAGCTGCAAAGTCCCATCTATTTCCACTGTGCTCTGTCTATCTATGTAATTTCTAAGGTGCCAATCACCAAAGCATCCAAGCACTGTCTAATCTGGATCTGAATTCTCTTGGTGCTCGTGGAGGCTTGAATCTTAGCATTTTGTGTGAGCCCATCTTTAGCAAGCATAGGGACAGAGCTGCATACTGTGAGCGAAAAAGCCTCCTATTATTTTGTGATTTGCTGACCAAAAGCTCATTTGGGTTGGAGGAGTCAGGACATCATGGTCACCCCTGGCCAGGGAAACGTTAAATCCCCTCTGTTATTTCGGCAGAAGGCGGGGCAGGTTTGCCAAGGGAGGGCAGGGAGCCGTGGTGTATTGCCTACCTTGCAGGTCACACAGTGTGGAAGTAGGGGCAGAGCTCTACAGCCTGCACAGTCTGTATACCAAGGCTGCGTCCAGCCTGGGGGCAAGAAGGCCCTCTGCCACCCCTCACTGCAGATCCAAACCTCCCCATGCAGGGACAAGGGATAAAAGCATAAGACAGGAGCCAGTGACCTGCTTTGCACCATGTAGGAGAAGGGGGAAGAAAATGATGCACCCAGCTGCTCTCTCAGCTGACCTACTGCCCCACACTTCCTACAGACTTTGTGAAATAGATTAAAACCTGCCAGAAGACCACTCATGGCTAACATATGAGTGCTAACAGTGGCAAAGGGACTCACTGTACTGAACATACTCACCTGGAGTGAAATGAGATTAAACCTTTCCTTCGTTACCAGGGAAAGAGTATTTGTTTTTAGTGAGAACCTGACAGGTTCAGGCAATGCCAGAGCAGAGCAATTACTTTCCATCCATTGGGCTGCTCTTAGGAAAAGGATCTCTCTGTCTCTGCCTATAGTCTCCCTGATTTGACATGACACTTCACAGCAGGTTTTCATGGCAGAGGATACTAAGAAGTTACTGGGAGAGAGTCTTTCCAAATCCTGCTTGTAAGCATCACATTTCAGTGTTTACAAAAGTGCAGGTCCTCTCCGCCCTCCCCCATCAATCAGCCCTATCCTCCTTACTCCACAACTGCTGGAGTATTTTTAGTGACATTCAATAAATACATGTTAAATCTTTTTCCATTAGTGACATGTCAGAAATTAAAATGGCATTAGCTGTAAAGCCTGCAGCAAAGCCAGCTTCATCTAGGGCACTTGCACGTGGTTGCCCAAGAGGCCAGGAACAACAGTACTGGCTTTGCTTTTCCTTCAATCCATCCATATTCTCTGCACACCCTTTCTACCCTTATTCCTCCAGAAATACTAATGGCCCCTTCTGCTGCTGTTTACTCACAAACCATCCTCAACTCTCCCAAACATTACGGGTAGGAGAGGTCTCCAGGTTACAATGTTTCATCCTCTCCAGTCACATGTTAGATATGTCGTCTCCAGACATCATCTCAGGGATTTCTCAAGCCCCATTGTAAAAAGCAGATGAATTTTTTTGCCCTTGTTAAGGCCACTGTATAGCAACTCCAAAACTGCTTCCATAGCTAGGACTTGGCTGGCAGGAATCTAAGTATATCAATAACTGGATTTTCCATCCGTATCCACGACTGCCTTTCTCCACATGATTTCCACTCTTCCATATACACTGGCTCCTCAGCTAAACTTCATGTTTGACTCTAAGCCATGCCCACTCTGACAGTCATCCCACTCCTTCATTTCAAACCTTCTTTCTTCCTAGACATCCTGCCTCTCCCCTACTGCCTTTCTTGCTTCAGCCTTCCCTTGCTGTGTTTCCCCTTGTCCTTCTCCTGACTACCCATCCTTATCCCCTTCCTTCCCTATTTGCTTTTTCAGTCTACCCTGCCTCCCAATCCAGTGCATCTTCTTCAGTCAGAGATGGACATCTCTGCTGTCTCTGGTGGTTCAGGCAAATGGCTTCCATCTTCTCTGAGTTGCCCAAGGCAGGAGCTTGCTCTCCTTTGCTACTACTCCTTTATGTACGTGTTATAGATCAGCTTGGAATCCAGAGCATGAGGAAAAGTCTACACAGAGCTCACAGCAAGGAGATCAGCTCAAAAACTCTGCCACGAAGGAGCAATGGATAATGGTTGAGGGGAAGCTCGAGGTGAAAGGCGCTGAAATGCTACAGTTATCAAACAAGCCAAAATATTTATAGCTGCAATTTGCAGGGTGGCTGATTGTGCAGGGCACGGAAAAGTCTACCATTGCCTGCCATTAAGGAAGAGGGAAATTGCAAAACAAACATCCCCTTTGAATATTTAGTAGCACGCCCAAAAGATTAACATTGATTATATCTCCCTATTAAGAAGCAAGATACTACCCTGCTTTAATTAACAAGGTGGGTTCTCAATCCTCAACTGCCTCTTTGCAAGTATCAGGTGAAACATCAGGGCTGGTGTTCCCAGTGGCATGAAGTTGGACTCTTCTGGTTAGCAGGCTAATCCTGAGGCCCTGCTCTTCAAAGGTATTTAGGTTTCAGGCCGCTGATGATATTTAGATGCTTAAATCCTTTAAGGCTCCGGGCCTTAGGAGCTAAGAGGATGGCTACAAACTCCAGATTACCCGGTTCAAGTCAAATCTATGTAAGTCCTGACTGATAAATGTTACTGTTAGGTATCTGTACGATGTCAAAATTCTCCCTGAGGCTGGGTCATTCTGCAGTTGCCTGATGTAGCCTCTGTGTGCCTTTTTTTTTTCTGAACAAGAGGGTGATAGCCAGCGTCAGTCCTGATAATGGCTTTGACGGACCTGTGTAGAACTCAGGTTGTTCTACAGCTATTAATTCATTCAGACAAGCAAGCCTGCTGCTTGATGAGTGCTTTGTTTCACTCAAGAGGCGGGGGAGAGAGCACAGGGAGAACTGGTGCCTTTCCCAGACTTGCACAATAGCAGGGCTGGAAATGGGCCCTGTGGAAATTCAATTACTCTGAGTTGCCAGCATTACTGCTGGGCTGCCCCCTTCATCGTAGCTACGGAAGGAGGTGCAGAGAGCAAACTGGCTGCTGTGCTTTGGATGTGATGGAAATGCTGTCAGATTTTAGCAGCTCAGTGACCTTTTCTTAACAGTTCCTGAAGTCACAGCTTTCCCAACACTTGGCAATAGATAAGGGCTGTGCACAGGTAAAGACTTGTGTTTCGTGGTGCAAGATGTCTATGGAGACAGGAGCAGGAGAGAGAGAGATTGAAGAGATTGCTTCCTCCAGCCTTCTGCTTAATTACCGCCTGAAGAATGACATTGAACTCAGATCCCTACTCCAGGTCAAAGGCTTCTCAGAGGGAACACAGATATCTTAATGATGGAGTATACTCCTTCCCCAGACTTGCAACCAGCCCTTGGTTAATGGCAGGATCCTTCCCTCCCTCCCTCCCATTTCAGCACCTTTAATCTCTCTGGAGTCAAACCAAGCTCTTCAGATCTAGGAAAGCAAAGGGACCAGTTTTCCCTAGTGAATCTTTGAGCCAGGAAAAAACAACAGCTCTGATACTCAGGCTTTTCCCATCATTTTACACCAGAAGCACTCTGCCATCAACCTGGTGAGCCAAGCTTCTGGGAGAAACCAGGCTGTGTCCTTTCTGCCTCATGCATCTCATTAAAGAATAGTGGGCAGTTTGGCTGGAGATTCTTCAAGCAGGATGGGGTCAGATCACACCCCAACTACCTGGAGGCATGAAAAAGCCTGAAGGGCTATAACCTTTCTCGTGTTTTCTGGGTTGCTCTACTTCTCCCAGCCATTTTAGTGTGGAGTCCAGGGGCTCCCACTAGTCCAGTTCTCCATAGCTCACAAATAGAGTGGAGAAAAGGGGAACTACAGAGCCTGTTCTTAAACTGTGAGGTCTTCTCAGACATGGAGGAGTCCTGAGGTTCCAGAAGTGTATGGAAGATGCCAAAACTGGAGCAGAATTTACTTAGGGGTGATGAGTGGGGCTGTGAGGACTTCTTGTAGAAAAGTTTTAGACGGGGGTAGGGGCTTTGAATCCACCTACATTGTGTGTCCTGTGCTACAGGGATGCAGGGATGAAGAGGATTCCGAATTGTGGAGAAAGTACTGAATGTTTTAAAAGCCATTAAAAAAACATATCAGGGTATTCCCATGTGTGTATTTTTGCTGGGGTTACAGACAGAAGGGAGATTTCCTAATTGCTTGCCAGTTTGCACCACTTACAGGTACTGTGTACAGAGCTAGCTCCTTGTGAGATCTTTTGTGAGGATACAGTGCAGCTGGCCAGCATCACTTAATTGTTCTCATGTGTTAGGTCATTAGGGGTGGAGAGACCGCCTAAAATGTGACCAAACCCTGTGACTTTCGTCCTCAGAATGCCCAGAGACAGAGAGGTCTTGGTAGGTCTAGTGGGGCAGGCAGTGGTGGGGGAAGGTGTATGTGGTGGATGTTGTCTCTCACTGCTGTTGCGGGCAGGGAAAATGCAGCACTTGCCTTAAGGGTTCAGGTAAGGCTGCTGGGGAAAGCCATCCTGAGGGAAGACGCCAGCTCAATAAAGGGAGCTGGCATGAACAGAAATGCCTAAAGCTTTTTTATTATATACAAAAGCCACCCAATGCCTTGCTCCCTGGGGAAGAGCTCCAAGATAGTTGTCAGTCTGGCTTGCCCCTGCCCTTTAATCCGAACATGCCCAAATGGGCCAGGGGCTTTATTTTTGTATTATTGCATTGTCTTCCTCCCACTCACTTGTGCTTTCCTCTCAGATGCCTGTGGCTCCTTTTGATACTTCTCTTCCCTGTTTTGGCCTCTCTGTTGGGCAAACTTTGTGGTTTGCCACCTTTTCTTGCCCCTTTTTCTATGTCTTTGATGGTACAAGAAAGCTTCTGGTTGTTTCTCTGTTTGCATTTCACTCTCCATAGGGTTATGTCTGATGTGTTAAGACAAAAACATGTGAGTCCTTCTGAGTTCTATCTAGCAGGGAATGCTTAGCAAGAGAGTGAAAAGCACAATGTAAAAAGGCTGTTCATTCTTTATATTTCTCAGCATCATAAGGACTAAGATATTTCCTACTTACTTCACAATAAAGCTATTGGCCCTGTTTATTTTGTTCTTATGTGACATGCTTTATCTGTCAACTTCCAAGAACCTTGCCAGTGTTATTTATATAAATAAATCTCATGTTGCTTTTGTGCAATATGCATTTTCCTCCATTTTGCAGTTTGGGGAGCCAAGGCATTTAAAAACTAATTGGCTTATGCAAAAGTACAGAATAATCTGTCCTTAAGAAAGAGAACAAGAACTTCACAGTCCTGCCTTCCATGCCTTCATTAATGGAGTGTTCTCCGCCTCTAGTTAATAGGCAGTCTGGTTTTCCTTCAGGTCATGATCATAAAAAGATCCAATTGTCACTTTAAACATGTAATTAAAGTGCCTGCCTTTATAATGACCTTCATGAGAATGCACCAGCCACTGCGCAGGTGGGTAAGATGGTGTTATACTGAAAACTATGACGCTCAGAGAGACTAAGAAATGTGACCAAGGATTTGGAAAATGAAAGCTTACTGTGTAATACAGAAATTTTAATTCTTGCTGTTCTGAGTCCTACAGAATATTGTCTCCCCAGATTTTTTGGGGGTGGTTTTTTTTTTGTTTGTTTGTTTATTTGTGTGGAGTTCTTTTATTTTGTTTTGTTTGGTTGGTGCCATCCCATCCTGTTGTGTGCGTCCCTCAAATTTCCTAAGGTTTGTGGGGAGTAGGAAACATTGTCTAGGCAATCTGCACACCTGCTGGCTGGTCACCATGAAGTGACAGAATTAGTGACTGGAGTGGGTTTTATATGGACTAGGTTGGCCAGTTCAGCTGTGTTCTGGAGCTTGAAGAACACAGATCCACCAAACTTTATCTATCTATCTATCTATCTATCTATCTATCTATTGCCTTTCTAGTAACTTGTGTACCACCCCTTTTCAGGAGTGGAAAAGAAGCAGTTTCAAGTGGCAAAGAAGTCGGGAATGACTGTGATTGTGTTACATGCCTTTCCTGGAAAAATCCCTTTATGCGATAGGTGGCCTGAAGACACTGGTACATTTGGACTGCAGCTTTTCCAGTAACCCAGCAGGGTTTGGTGGGTGGAGGAAGGGGAAGGAACTCAGTGAGCTGTGACAATGGGAAAATCTTGGCAGGGATTTGCACACGCAGTCTTGCAATCGGCCTCAATGTCCCAACTGTTACCAGAAGGGACTGCGCCGGGATGAGGAAAGCTCAGAACAGGGTGTGTGAAGGCGGCCACAAACCCGAGCCCTGGATCCGTGCGTTGGGCGGAGGAGGCGGCCGAGGCCACGCTCCCCTTGGGCTCAGTGCCACCGCCCTGCCGTGGCGACAGGGGCCCCGGCCATGGTGCTTCCCGGCCGGGGCAGAGCGGCCGGAGGCGGCTCCGGCCGGCGGTGCGCGCGCCGCGGCTGCCCCCT